>JBAMBK010000518.1:0-17822 GCA_037043435.1 Drosophila suboccidentalis | reverse complement strand
ATACCCTGGGGGTATATTAAGTTTGTTCAAAAGTATGTAACAGGCAGAAGGAAGCATTTCCGACCCCATAAAGTATATATATTCTTGTTCAGCGTCAACAGTCGAGTCGATATACCCTTGTCTGTCTGTCCGTCTGTCCGTATAAACGAAAGGATCTCAGAGATGGTACGAGCTAGGAAGACCAAATTTGGAATGAAGACGCACTATTATGTCAGGCAGAACAAGTTTATGTTAAAATTTTACCACGCCCATTGTGGGGGGCGTAATTCATACAAAAACTGACATCACCTTTAATTCAGGGCTTTGAGTTAAATTTTGAAATTTTTTTTATTTTAACTGGTGTAGGATCATGCCCAAGAACTAATCACTAACTTTCAACACGATTGGACCATTAATAGTGAAGATAATGAGCTAAAAAGAATGGATATTCCTCCGTTCATACATATGTAATAGAGGTCTGCATGGCTGCATTCAAAACGTCAAATGAGACATTCATGCTCAAATGAATTAAATGAGTTCGGCTTCGTCTCACAATGAAATGAATGAATTGAATGATTAAATTCAAACCGAAAACTTCACATTCAAAAAAGGCAGATTGAATTGAATGACAAAATAACCGAAAAAAACGAATGAAGGGACAGAGTGCTGTAATTTAAGTTTATTTTAATTAAAAATACAAATCTAGTCACGAAAACATTTATTATTATTAATAAGAGGAGCCTGCACAGCGACCCTTTTGGATCTATTGTGCCCCCTTCTGAGCCTATTGCTCATCCATCTTGGTCGGGTTGAGGTTTGCAATGTCCCCTATTGGTAGGACATATTTCCCTAGAAGACTACATCTGCGTGTAGATAGAGCAGTGCATTCTGCGACTGCTGAAGTCGTCTCTCTTCCTTACGTAAGTACTCCCGAATTGTGTGTCTTCCAATTCCACAAAACGGTTCAGGACCTGATCCTTCTATGTCAGCTATATGATATAGTGGTCCGATCCAAAAGCTAAAACAAACTCGATCTACGTGCAATATAGACGAAACTACATACCAAGTTTGGAGTCTCTCGCTCTTATAGTCTTTGAGATCTAGGCGTCAATACAGAAGGACAGACGGACGGACGGACAGACGGACATGGCTATATCAACTCGGCTGTTGGTGCTGATCAAGAATATATATACTTTGTGGGGTCTGCCACGCCTCCTTCTGCATGTTACGTACGTTTTTTTGTGACAAAGCTAATAAGTACAAGGTCTAAAAAACAAGTTGTATTCTGAGTACTCTGAAAATCTTTGCTTCATTAATTTCATTCGTTTCTCATTTATTCGATGCCGTTCATTTGAGTACTCAAATTTATGTCAAAAATGAGTATTCAATCGATGAGAACCGGATCTCTGCATTTTTTTCACTCAGGGAACTGAATTAAACTCACGAGTCACTGCGGACGGCAGTCCGCGCTAGTGACGAAAGCAGCACGAAGGGTGCGAAGGCGACTAGCATATATACACAGGAAGAATGGAAAATTTTCTATGACTGTCCGATCAGGTCGAGCTTTATACCGATCGAAAGGTTTCAATTAAACTTACAAATGTGCATACTAAGACTTTTGAAAACTCACCTGGTTCGTGAGATAAACAGGTGTAAGTGGGAGGGGCAAAATTTAAATGATTGGAGCTAATGGGGCCGTTGGAGCCTTTCTGCATTTTTTTTTAATTTTTTACTATTCTAATCAAAAATACGCGTCGAATGACACATCGATCATCGAAATCCGATTACTGGCTCAAAAAATAATTAATTTTGAAATTTTTAGTCGCCTTCCGAAAATGAGATGAAAAGTCAGTTTGTCTGTTTGTATGAAAGCGTTGAAATATCTTAAATCGGTGAATGAGGACTTGTTCCCTATCAAAAACGTAAAAACGTTTGTTCTACGACTTTTTCGAAAAATCGCTAGTTTAGCGGGAAATCGCTAAAAACCGCTAGCATCCAAACGATAGAAGCTACAGATGTTCAAGCATGAACACGAAGGCATTTAAAAACAATGTGTCCCCAAAACACCGATCGAGTGACGGGACACTGAAAATTTATCTTAGCAAACAAATGTAAAAATCACGAAATGTAACACAAAATGCACTTGTAGTGCATTATCATAAGACTATATTTAGACGCATGAGAACGGCTGGAAAGGAAAGATAGGCATGTGTGTACACCACACGCGAACCCAGCTATCTGGGGGTCCTTCCAATGACTGGAAGGAGTTAGACATTAAGATTTTCATGTTAGTTACCTAAGGCTAAGATTTTAAGAAATAAACTCAGTTCGTAATTTGTACTCAACCTGCTCAGTTGTCCATTCAACAGATATGATCTATATATCGTTGAAAAGGTATTTCGAAGGGCTCTTAGGCATACCTTCAACGTTTATTTTTTATTTAAAAAGGTAGAATGGGAATAGGACAGCAGCTGCAAAGTGTCATAGCAGCCAGAGTTGAAGAGTGCTGATAGCTTTTGCGCTGGGCATGTGTGTTTGTAAAGGGGACCAGTGTTGCAAGACAGTTTGTTTTAGCTGTACAAACAATAAACAAAAATTGACAAAGCTATACTGTCAAAAAAATATTGCAATTTCAAAATTTCTGATATCCCATAAAAAAAACCTCTTTACGAGGTAAAAGTCTAGTGACGAAAACATTTTCATGCCCCAAAATTTCTGATATCCAATTTTGTGACGAATAATATTAAGTTTTACATATAAATTATTTTAAACAAAATTTTTGCATTCGACACTGCGCAAAACAGTGAGTTTTTTTTTGTATTAGAATTGAGGCATTTTATCGCAATGTGCCGAGTGCCAAAATTTTGATTAAAATAATTTATATGTAAAACTTAATATTATTCGTCACAAAATTGGATACAAGAAGTGATGAGTGCTCGGCAAGCGAAACGGGAGGCCGAGGTTCGAATCTCGGTTTGGTCGATGCAGATTATATTTAATTATTTAATATTTTTCGTTTATTTAAATTGTGCGCGAGCGGTGCAGGTTCGATTCCTTGTTTGGACATTATTATTATTATTTTTTTTTTTGCTATTTTAATTATTATTACTTTTTATAAATTTTAAAAATATTAAGATATCGTGATATATATATGATATAGCTGCCACAGTAGCGGTAGGTCGATGATTTAGGATAAGTATCAGATTTGCACGGCCATTAAATCTTCCGCGTGCCGGAGCCTAGGCCCAGGGTATATTACTGCCGAGTGCACTCGACTGTTGCGCTTGTTTGTATTAAATTTGTACCCTGTTCTATCATTGAAAAATATGTGTCCATGCCATAAAACACAACTAAATCCCAAGAAGACGTTATAACTTCGATTTCACCCATCGGATCTAAATATAATATATCGAAGCTGTGCTATTAATGTTTTCGATTACCCATTTTTTCTTTATGTTGCCTAATGACGTTGCATTCGAAAGTTGACAAAATAGCATCAGCATTAGCATGGCTAACATGACTCCAATTTTCGGTACTTTAGGCCTATTGCGCGTGACTTTTTCTTTTTCAGTATCATTTTCAGATTCCTTTATTTCAATTAGAGGGCATATTTTATTTATTGGTCTTGTAACTAACCCCTCTTGAACTCTAATTTTTGCTACTCTCACTTTGTCATCTCTGCCTTTGTGAATCTCTTCTATTTTTTATTAGGGGCCATCTTGCTGGGTGGCAGTTCTCAGACTTAATTAAGACTATCTGCCCTTCTTCGATATTTTCTGATTCTCTTTTCCATTTGTTTCAATGGGGCCCATAGCTTTAAATTTATGGCATTGTACCGCCTTGTGCCCTGGTACTTTGCAAATCGGACAATTCTCTTCATCACTTGAAATATTTTTTGATAATTTTTTGTCCTCGCTTTTAAATGAGCTAACGGAACTTAACCGCTGCTCTAAAAACTCTAATACATCAGGCAGTAACTGAATCTCTTTTGTCTTCTTGACATGAGATTCGTACAGCTGCAATGTATCTTTATTAAATTTTCTCAAAATAATATGAGCAAATATTATATCCACTTCATTCGTTAAGTGGGATTTAAGTTTAATTATATGGATAGCCTCATTAATGCTATCAATAAAATTCTTTATATGCTTCCCTGAATCGATGTTCAACTCAATCAATTCAATTAAACGATTGACTTGCTCGGGAAAAATTTTCCGTTTATTTTCATACCGTTTGGCTAAGAGTTCCCAAACGGTATGATAATTATCAACAGAGCCAATGAGCAAGTGTGATACCATGCTTCTGGCTTCACCCCCTAATGCCGATTTTAAATAATTAAATTTGGCGGACATACTGAGGTCTTCTCTGTTATGAATTATTTCCATGAATAATTCATCGAACATGTCCCATTCTTTGGGTTTACCAAAAAAGTTGGGCAGTGCGAGAATCAGCTAACTCCATAAATGTTTCATTCAGGTACTTTTTCAGTTGTTGAATATCTTAGTCGATTTGATCCGCAAGTTTGCGATCGTCGTCATATTTATGAAGTGTTTGAGTTCCAGGATCTAATATCTTCTTGGAGCATGAAGGTTTGCGATCGTCGTCATATTTATGAATTGTTCGTTTTCACCACTAGAATACACCTGCAAAATTTGAGCCCGATCGGAGTTCATTTTTTGTTTCTTAAGATATCTCTACGAAACTTATTAAATGTCAATATTTTATCAGTTCACACAATTGGGTAAAGTTTTATCAAAATCGGACTACCATATCCTATAGCTTTCATAATAACAATCGGATGAAAGTAACCTTTAGTATGAACAACTTTTTTGTTTCTAAAGATATCTAAACCAAACTCACAGATTGTATGCTTCGGACTGTCTCTTACATACTGACCAAATTTGGTCAAAGTCGGATAACCATATCCTATAGCTTCCATAGGAACAATCCGTCGCAAAACGAGTTCTGTGACACACATTTATTATGTTAAATATCTTTCGACCAAATTTATTCAAAATCGAATTACTAAATCCTATAGCTTCCATTGGAGCGATCGGTCGGAAAATGAGCTTGGTATGAGATTTCTTAAGAGATTTTTCACCCAAACTTAAAAAAACACAAATTTTTTTATATTAAATATATTTTCAAAGATCAGTTTTATTTCTCTTATTAGATAAGGATATTAAATGCACAGAGGTTTTTATTTTAGAATTTAATTCAATTCTGATTTTGTATGGCTCGGATATTTTTTTTTATAAACATCAACGACTTGCAAAATAAATTGTGCCTCTTCTTCATCAGCTTGCAGCTCGAAACTGGACAAAATATTCTTGGTTTTGTATGACACAAAATCAGATAAGCTGCAATTTATAATATTTTTCACGTCCGAAATTTGTCTGTAATTATTAAATTGCACAGCAGGTTCCCTTGCTTTAAGTCTTTTCACCATATTTATTTTTTCTTCTATCGATACTTTCGGGTCAAAAAATGCTAAGCCCACTACATCAGATGTTAAGTACCACAAGTGATTTTTCATTTTATTAGCAATTGTTTCAGAGATTGTATCGATATTTGAAAATTCGATAGATGCTTTCAAAAAACTTAAGTCCTGATTGGGACATGCAATAGCATTGGTACATTTAAACCAAGCCTTTATGTAGAGCTTAACCACAAATATTGATACGTCTCGAATGTTTCCCAGCTCTCTCAGCGTCATTTTGAAATGCTTACGAAAAAGGAAGATTATTAAGCTGTAAATTGCCTTTGCCATAAATCTTGCATTAGATTTCGCCCCACAAGTCCGAAAAGCACCAACATTTTCGCCCAGAAATGCCATTGTCAGCTCTAAAAGCTCTTTGTAGTCGCTACGAACTCTGGAAGCCTAAGCTTTGCTCGACAAAACTCTTTGATTTCTTCGCAATCATTTTGAGAAATCTTTGCTGCAACACTTTTATCTTCTAAGCCGTATTGAAACTCAATTTGATTTAGTTTTGGCCATATATCCGCAAATCTGTTAAAAATTAAAGTTTCTGGTCCACTGCTTTTTCCAAACTTTTTTTCAAAGACAGCCTTGAGTACGATCTCATAAATGTGATGACGGCATCCGAGATAGATCAGATTTCGACCGAGAAGATCATCCAATATACTGCAGGCACCTCGTTCGAGACCAGTGTTGGAGGCAGTTGTATCAAAGCTCGAGGCTACTACTTTTTCTGCAATGTCCCACTCTACTAGAGTATTATGTACAGCTTGGGCGATGGGCTCTGCGAAATAAGGCCCCAATAAAATAAGACCCCAAACAAAAAATGAAAAAAGGCCCCAAAAAAATGTATAGGAAACAACAACAACGATTTCTAATCAAATTTGGGGTGTTATTTCATTTTTTGGGGCCTTATTTCATTAGGGCCTTATTTCATATGAAATAAGACCCCAAAAGAAGAAATGAAATAAGACCCCAAAACCTATTGGGGCCTTATTTCATTTTTATTCTGAAATAGGGCCCTAATATTTTATATTGACAATATATCGTCAGCAAAACATTTGTAAATTCGCCTGACCATCCTCTTCAAGTAATTGAGGCTTTCAATTTGGAATCTAAGTGGCCTTCGTTTATGCTTAAAAAGGATAAAGCAAATTCACTGCCATTTTACACGGCTTGTATTTTTGAAGACCGAAAACAGGCTTTTTGTATATTTTCGTCTTTAAAAATAATAAGCGAAATAAAGGAAAATTTACCTCCGCCGAATCGAAGGTAGTCCCCAAAGGTTGCTTTAACCAGCGCCTAGTGATCTATATTCAATATTTTGACCAGGTAATTACATTATAATTGTGTAAGTCTTAACGCCGCAGGCGAAAATTTTATACAAAAAATCGCGCGATTTTTTGTATAAAATTTTCATTATCTCTTAAAATTTTATTTTGCCATGCAAACATTTAAAAACTTGTGCAGAATGTAATTTAAAGCTATGTACAAGCAGCAGATGCAATTGCAAAGAACTTCGAGCATTACAACTGCCCTTATTACTGAAAACCTGTGAATAGTTTCATATGAAATAACACCTATTAAATGGGGCATTATTTCATTCTTTTTTGGGGCCTTATTTCATCTTACTGGGGCTTTATTTCATATTTGAAATTGGGGTGTTATTTCATATGAAATAACACCCTAAATTTTGGGGCCTTATTTCATTTTCCCTTTAGGGCCTTATTTCATTGGGGCCTTATTTCCTGCAGCCTGGGCGATGTTCATCCCTGTACCCGATTCAATTTTGGGAGCACCTAAGAACTTGTACGATCCATTGTAGTTCACCAAAACTGCAATGCGATCTACGTGTACTCTACCGACTAATTCTGCCAATATCTTTCCATCCCAGTGAACGACCAATCGATCGTTGGGACTTAGCTGCCGAATTGTGAAGAGAAAAAATTAATTAATTTAAATACTGTTTTCTATGAAATACAACATACATTGTCGTTTAGATTAGTTTTTGCTTCATCAAATTGATTTTTTCGATTCTCTTCACGCAACTTCTGTAAAGAAGTGCGATTCAACACTATGTTATCGGCCGAAATCTCCATCGCCTCTAAGGTTGCCATTAAAATATGCATCGCAAGTCTATCTGATTGCCTTATTGCCTTATCAAGGGCCCCGCATAAAGTGGTGTGACCCAATTTTTGTTTATAATACATCTCTGTTTTTGTGGGGCGGGCGCTTCAAAATTATTTTCGGAATCGCTTTCGAGCACCACATATTCAGGATCTGTTTCAGTGTCACATTCGTAGCTAACTTTAACGAAAATATGATTTAATGAGAAGTCAAAATTTAATTAATTGAATCGAGAGCAGAAGTTTGCAAATTACTTACCAGATTGCCCCAAGTTGCAATGATTTTTCATATTTTAATTTTCTAGCTTCATCTTCTTCTTTCTTCTGTTTTAACCTTTCTTCTTTAGATGCTAGCTTCATATCAACTCCCAACATGGATCCAGGGCGTCCCTTCTGTCGCTGTTTTTCTAAAAAGTCTTTGTCCTCGTCGTTTTTTATTATTTTCAAAGCATCGGCAGCCGCAATGTCAAAGAGATCATCTATCTTATCCATAAAAATATCAAATTTTTTCTTAGTTCCGGCAGTCATTTTCTCCGGCTTTAATTTGTTGAAAGTTTTCCACTCTTCGTACATTTTAAGAAGCTTGGCGCTACATTTATGTGAATCGCGGGTGGGAATGCGCGCTTGTTGCCAAAATATTGTAACTGCATCGATTGCGAGTCTAGCGCTATCCTTCGACGCTAGTTTCACAAAGCGCATATTGTAAAAGAATACCTCCAACACTTGTCTGTTTGATGGCAGTTTGGCTCCCACAACTTGATGTGATACATGACCAACAAAAGCTACATGCCGCTGTTTTTCATCATATTGGCGAGTTTTTATAATTGCTTTCTCCATTTTATTTACAATGTGTGAGGCGGCGCTAAGGTCGCACTGTCTCACATTCTAGTTTTTCTTATTATTATTATATTTCTTATTATTAACATTGCTATTTTAAGCTAAGATTTGAATTTAAATGTAACGACCGCCATCGCAGGCTTGCATGCGTCAGCGATCGGTTACACAACCCTGCCAAAAGGAGCGCCAACTTCACTTCGTGGTGGGAGAGCGAAAGCTCCGAGGTGAAGAGCGAAAGCTGTGGGGAGTTGTGTGACTGACGCTGACTCTCGGCTGAGCGATGAGCGGCTCGGGAGTTGCGATCGAGAAGCGAAAAGGAGTGGACGTCGCAATTTGGCGCGTCGCGGAATAAAAGAGAGTGAGTAAAGAGGATAGGAAAAAACGTGCGGCAGGGAACGCGTAGTTGTAAAACATAACCTAGAGGGAAAGAAAACGCAAATAAAGCTAACTATATTTAACCCAAGTCCCAGTTTGATTATTCATTAATAACCATTAACCCTCCTGTAGTATTTGGACGAGGAATTGATCCCGTCAGCCGTGTGACTAATCCCGGCAACAGTCCCTATTGAATATCCCGTAGTTTGGACGAGGAATTGATCCCGTTAGCCGTGCGACTAATCCCGGCAATAATCCCTACTAATTATCTCTTGGTTGGTACGAGGAATCGATCCCGTTAGCCGTGCGACTAATCCCGGCAGCCATCACTACTAACTTTCTCCCCGTAGATCCCCGTAGTTCTTGCTGCCAGTGGAGCACCAGAGTGTACTCTGTACCGCTCCCTGGCCATATAGAGTTGTCCCACGCGCCCGTCGTTGGGGCGTACGTGAGGTCGTGGTTGCTGTACTTTCATTGCGATCAAACATTTCCCACCCTTTGCCTCGCGTCCAGCGAATCTTACAAATTTCTTGTAAGTTCTGGCCCTGGCAGACTGAGTCTATACCCTGGCTAGAAACTTCCTTACAAGTGGCGCCCGAGCAGGGACGCTGGAGGCACAAAAGGGGCGTGGCACAAATGTGGCATAAAGCCCCACAATTGTGCCCAAATAAATGTTTGCCCGTAGTGTAGATAGTAGAGATAGTCATTGCCACTAGCCTCATACACCCCGCCATACCCTACGTTTTAGTTTTCAGCGCAGCAAGATTAGGCACGCGGGAAAAGAAAACGCAAAAGGGACCCGGAAAACAAACGGGATCTTCTCATTCTCACGCAGTCGGTAGCTGCAGCGGAGTCGTCGTCGCGAGCCAAGCACGCGCCGTCGCGAGCAGAGTACAAACGTTTTCGGTACGCTCTGTCGGGAGAGCAGGCGTCGCAGTCAACGTCGTGAGCGTGAGCGCCGTTGCTCTGCCAAGAAATCGGACGACCGCGTCGGCGCCGCAGCCAACGCAAAATGTCTGCGCAACAGTAACATTTGAAAGTGATGAGCAACTAAAACAGTGACGTTTGAGAGTGATGCGCAATAAAACAGTGACATAGAAAAATGAAACAAAAGTGATAGTGAAAAGTAAGGGCCACCAGTGATGCGCTATAGGGATGGTCAACAGTGATGCGCGAAAGTGACGCCCGGGAACAAAGTGGACAGTGATGGTCAACGGTGATGCGCAATGGCGATTATCAATAGTGATGCGCAATGTTGACGCGAAAGAGCCGCTAGGCATTGAGTGGGCCCAGTTTTTTTTATGAAAGGAAAAGTGAGAAAAAAAATAAGAAAACCAAGCGAAACGAACAGAGTGAAAAAGGAATCGAGTAAGAAAGAATTGTTACCGCCACGGCATCAACTGACCATGCAGGGGTCAGGTGAGTCTAAGAATCTGGGAATGGGCATCGGTGCAGCTCCAGGCTTCGAGAGTCCCCGTGACCAGCCCGTAGCCCGGTCATCATCGGAGGTTGAGCCGTTATGGGTTATTGCGGAACAAGTTCGAAAGTATGGAATGCGATTCGACGGACAGACGGATCCACTGGAATTTCTAGAAATCCTACGGGAGCGGGCCATTACGTACGATATCGACCTCGATCTGATGCCCAGGGTAATGAGCGTGATATTCGTAGATAGGGCGGCCAGATGGTTTTTAAATAGCGGGTTGAGGGACGTGTCCTGGGCAAATTTCAGAGACGGATTCGTGGAATTCTTTTTGCCGCCAAATTATTTCGAACGCCTTGAGGACGAGATTATATCCCGCCGTCAACTCAATGGTGAGGGCTTTAAAGATTATCTGATCGAGATTAAGGTATTAATGCACCATGCGGGTTACAGCGCTGAGCAGAAATTGTATCGGGTTTTTGAGAATGCTGCTCCAGAGTACAAATTGTACGTTCGTCGGCAAGATTTCTCGACCCTGAGTCAGCTGACCCGAATGGCGTCAGAATACGAGAGCATAAGAGGACTCGACAGCCAGGATTATTGTGGGCCCGAAAGTGCGGGAAACGGGCAAGGGCGTTACCCAGCACCGGGTCGGAGAATGGATTTTCTGTGGGCGATGGCCACGGACAAGCAGTGCGAAAATGCGGAGGTAATCCCGGAAGCTTCAGCGAGTTCGGCAATGAAGCTTACGAGGCGAGCAGTAGAGCTGAACGATGGTTTCCCGCCTATGGCAGGGGGAAGGCCTGCACGGCTCAGAAGGAGGAGGAGGACGGGAGAAACCCCATGGTCCAGTCCACAGTCGCTGTCCGACCAGCCCAGTTCGAGACCGAATGCGGCGTCAGGAACGCTGAGGGATCAGCCTAACTCTAGCTGGGCGGCTATGATTGCTGAAACCGATGCGAGAGTCGATGTGGGTCTTGGATGGGGGAACGAAGATGCGAGGGAGCAGGTGGGAAGACAACCCAACTCCGACGGGTCAGAATCCCCATCGGAGCGGGCGATGGTGGAAACCAATGAGAATTACGAGAGGGAGTCCCTAGAAGTGGAACGTGCAGAACGACCAGCGGATCTGGATCCGGAACTGAAGGAGTTCTTGGAGCCAGAACTAGTCGATGTCCCGTCCCATCGAGGCAAGCTTAACGTGGTGGTCAATGCGCTCTTAAGACATCCTCTAGAGATCTGTCAACAAGCAGTGGAAGCTGAACCTACTTGCAAACAGATCGCGAGCATGCGAGCGAGGATCACCGAGGAGCCAGCACAATTATCGGATTACGCAGAGAAGGATGACCAGCCTTACCGGAATTTAGGATACCGAGCGGACGACGAGGGAAACCACACAGAGAGGGAGAACAGCGCCGTGAAGACACTGACAACGCAATTTGTCGAGGGCCATCGAAGTTCGTGGGACGAACAGCTGCCCAAGGCATCGTTAATGGTCGAGTCTAGTGTAGCAGACTTTTCTGCCATCGCCGCTTTCAACCGTCGCAGAGCTGTAATGGACCACTGTCGGAGTTATAACCTACGGAAGCGGGAATGGCGGCCTCCCTGGTACTGCTACTCTCCAACGACGCAGGAAGCGCGACGTTGGATCTTTGTGAGAAAGGGGGGGGGTGTGAGGCGGCGCTAAGGTCGCACTGTCTCACATTCTAGTTTTTCTTATTATTATTATATTTCTTATTATTAACATTGCTATTTTAAGCTAAGATTTGAATTTAAATGTAACGACCGCCATCGCAGGCTTGCATGCGTCAGCGATCGGTTACACAACCCTGCCAAAAGGAGCGCCAACTTCACTTCGTGGTGGGAGAGCGAAAGCTCCGAGGTGAAGAGCGAAAGCTGTGGGGAGTTGTGTGACTGACGCTGACTCTCGGCTGAGCGATGAGCGGCTCGGGAGTTGCGATCGAGAAGCGAAAAGGAGTGGACGTCGCAATTTGGCGCGTCGCGGAATAAAAGAGAGTGAGTAAAGAGGATAGGAAAAAACGTGCGGCAGGGAACGCGTAGTTGTAAAACATAACCTAGAGGGAAAGAAAACGCAAATAAAGCTAACTATATTTAACCCAAGTCCCAGTTTGATTATTCATTAATAACCATTAACCCTCCTGTAGTATTTGGACGAGGAATTGATCCCGTCAGCCGTGTGACTAATCCCGGCAACAGTCCCTATTGAATACCCCGTAGTTTGGACGAGGAATTGATATCGTTAGCCGTGCGACTAATCCCGGCAATAATCCCTACTAATTATCTCTTGGTTGGTACGAGGAATCGATCCCGTTAGCCGTGCGACTAATCCCGGCAGCCATCACTACTAACTTTCTCCCCGTAGATCCCCGTAGTTCTTGCTGCCAGTGGAGCACCAGAGTGTACTCTGTACCGCTCCCTGGCCATATAGAGTTGTCCCACGCGCCCGTCGTTGGGGCGTACGTGAGGTCGTGGTTGCTGTACTTTCATTGCGATCAAACATTTCCCACAAAATTTCACTTGCTCACTCGAATAATTAATTGCATTCAATTATTGAAACACAAAAATTCAAAGAAAACGCAGGGTCGCCCTTTGTTTACATTTAACGAAGAACGTCCCTGCTCATTTTGTAACCGTAAAAATCGTTAAAATATGAATTCGCCAGTGTTAAAAAGCGCAGAAACGTCATTTGTTAACATCCAAACAAGAAACGTACCTGTTAGTCTCTTAATCAAATAGTGTTCAGAAAGCAACCGATTGTTCCTATGGAAGCTATAGGATATGGTCATCCGACTTTGACCAAATTTGGTCAGTATGTAAGAGACAGTCCGAAGCATACAATCTGTGAGTTTGGTTTAGATATCTTTAGAAACAAAAAAGTTGTTCATCCTAAAGGTTACTTTCATCCGATTGTTCCTATGAAAGCTATAGGATATGGTAGTCCGATTTTGATAAAACTTTCCCCAATTGTGTGAACTGATAAAATATTGACAAGTAATGTTACATTATTATTTTGTATTTTTATTTCATTTTACTTATTAATTATCGATAACTTGAAATTTATGGATCTCGATGTTATTTAACAGACCTTATCGATAAGCATATATTTGTTAACATAGTCAATCGATTTAAGCTCACGAAGAGTGTAACATATGTATCGTCTCAATCGGCATCATTCTCGAATTTGGTGTCGAAACGATTGGTACGTAATTTTTTGTATGTAAGACATTTTTGAAACATATATTTTTATCCTAAGCAGATAATAAAACACACTGAATACACACCGAACACAACGAACACACTGAATACGCAACGTAATAAAACGCAACACAACGCAACACATATATTAAAATTCTGCCGGTCGTTCTTATTATGTCAATTTGCACCAAGGGAATCAACATTTTTTATTATCAATCTGGGAATTGAAATAATTGTGCAAGCCTGCCGCACACACGTATATATATGAGCCGCCATTTTGGAAAAAAATACTGACGCCGTTCTTGGAATTGAACAAAACTGTGCAAGCCTGCCGCACGACTATGATATTTTGCCGTCAAATAAATATAATTCCGTCGCCGAACTAAAGGTTTCTGATCATATAGTATGAACAGAGCCAGCCAACGTTCCAATAAAGGAAAGCCGCCAATACGTTTGGGATTTGAGCCCGAGATGTCGAACTCAGAAGATGAATTGGACAACACAGTTGTTAAAAGCAACACGGCCGAGGAGCTTCAAGCAAAGCTTCAGGAATTGGAAGAAAAATACATGGAGTCTCAAAATATAAATCAACAGTTACAGTCAACATTGCGCCTTTTAACTAGCCAAGTTAAGGAACAGTCACAAGCTGAAGTGTCAAATACCGACGAGCAATCTAGAGTAGCCGAGAACTACTTAGGTACGGGTAAGTTAATGCCAACTAACGCTTCTTCCTATTCGCACTTGCCAAGCCAGCCGCAACAACCTACGTTGTTGCAAACTGACCCTCAAGACACTCATTGCCTCATGCCACAGTCATCGCATTATGCCTACCAATATACGCAGTCTGTCGTAGCACCGCCGCTGATGTCTTCGTATGTAGCACCGCCGTCAAATATTTTAATGCCGCCATCAAACTTTGCCATGCCGCCGTCAAATTCTGCAGCGCCGCCAAATATTGCCATGCCGCCGTCAACGTCACATACTCAATATTCAACAGGGTTGCCATATCAGAGCAATTCAACTCGAATGTACCAGCCGTATATACGCAAGCTTCAAGACTTGCCGCCATTTTCAGGAACACCTGAGCAGTGGCCAATGTTCCAGGTCGCGTTCAGAGAAACCACGAATGCACATGGATACACGAATTTGGAAAACATGTCTCGTCTTCAAAAGGCACTCTTTGGCGCAGCAAAAAACCTCGTGGAGTCTTTAATAATTTATCCAGACAACGTTCAAGCAGTCATGAACACACTATGCCATCATTATGGACGTCCCGAAATTCTTATACGCAGCCAACTGGATAAAGTCCGAGCCTTTCCGCCAGTTAAATACAATAAGATCACCGATATTGTCGAGTTCAGCGTGATGACCGCCAATTTGACAGCATTTCTTGAAAACTGTAATGCCCAGCCACACCTTCAGAATCCAACGCTCATGGAGGAACTAGTAGCGAAGCTGCCAATGAATAAAAGAGAAGAGTGGGCAAAGCATACAGTTGAAAGAGGACTTACATACCCTTCAGTGAAACAATTTTCTGAATGGCTGCAGAATATTGCCAACTACATTTCAATAGCACAAGGACATATAACGACAATGCCGCCCAACAATAATAGTAACGAAAAACGTAGTCAACAAAAGCACGTGTTATATACTGCAAATGATAAACAGGAAAATGCCAAAAAATGTGTAATTTGTAAAGACGATCACAAGTTGTATAAATGCGAGACCTTCAATAAGAAGAAGTTGCCGGAAAAATGGGAAATAGTAAAGAAAAATCGCTTGTGCTTTGGATGTCTTCGCCAAGGACACTCTGTGCAAAATTGTTCTTTCCGCCGCGAATGCAAAATCGATTCATGTCAAAAGTTCCACAATCGCATACTCCACGATTCTCAGAAAAAGAAAACCATAGCCGAAAATGATCAACAATTACCTGAAAAGGAAAACAATAGTTTAAATACGACAATAATTAATGAAAAACTGCCACAGACAACTTTGTTTAAATACGTGCCAATAAAAGTCTTTGGACCAAAAGGTCACCGCGAAGTCATCGCATTTATCGATGAGGGTTCAACCATATCTCTTATTGAAGAGGAAATTGCCGACTCATTGGGTCTCAAAGGAACTAAGAGCCACATGACACTAAAGTGGATTGGAGACAAGTCAACAACAGAGATGTCGCAGCAAATCAATTTGGAGATACAAGGATCGCCGTCTGAGTTATGCCACATGAAGAATATGAGAACCGTTAAGAAATTAATGCTGCCAAGCCAAGATCTGAACCTTCTGGAATTTCGAAAATGTTTTTCTGCTCTGAATAATTTGCCGATTGATGAGTACAATAGCGCCACGCCTAAAATGCTAATTGGAATGCCACATGTCAATCTAGTAAGGCCGCTAGATATATTGAATTTAAATGAAAATTTCGCAGCTCATAAAACCAAACTGGGTTGGATTTTATTCGGATCAAATGAATGTAAGCAAAATGGAACCATATGCCACGTAGAACAAGAAAATGATGCTGTTGATGACATTCAAAAAATGATAAACGAATTTATTACAATTGACAACTTTGGAGTAAAAGTTCTGCCGCCAATTAAATCTGAATTAGATCAAAGAGCCGAAGAAATATTAAAAGCCACTACAATGAAATTACAAATTGGATACGAAACTGGACTTTTATGGAAAAATAATAATATTAAAATGCCTAATAATTACAATACTGCTCTACGCCGCCTGGAAATTACAGAAAATAAAATAAACAAAAATGAGACACTCAAGAAATGGTACACGGACAAACTCTTGGAATATGAAGCGAAAGGATATGCACGAAAACTGTCAAAACAAGAAGCCGAAAAGATTGGAAACAGAACATGGTACTTGCCACACTTTGCCGTGTGCAACTTAAATAAAAACAAATTAAGATTGGTATTCGACGCCGCCGCTCAAACAGAAGGAATGTCTTTAAACTCATGTCTGACGAAAGGACCAGATGCATATCAGCCGATTCCATTGCCCTCAATTCTGTTTAAGTTTCGCCAAAATAGGATCGGAATTTGTGCCGATATAAAGGAAATGTTTCACCGTGTATCCATAAGGAAAGAAGATCAGGATTCTCAGAGATTCTTATGGAGAGATTGCGATATCTCAAGACCACCAGATGTGTATATTATGAATGTCATGATTTTTGGCTCAGCCAGTTCGCCTTGTTCAGCACAATACGTAAAAAATGTCAACGCCGAAGCCTATATTGAAGAAAACCCGAGAGCAGTCAAGGCTATAACTGAGCATCATTACGTCGACGACTACGTGGATAGCTTTGACACCATTGACAAAGCTCACTCTGTAATTGACAAGGTAATAAATATACACAAGGAAGGAAACTTTGAGCTATGTGGTTTCGTGTCAAACTCCACAGAGCTACTGAACAAACTGGACGTGTCGCCGAAAACCATGGAATTGCCAACACAGCTGAATCATTCAGAGCAAAACACAGAGAACATATTAGGTCTTCACTGGGATCACTGCACGGATGAGTTCTGCTTCGTTTTGAAATTCAAAGGAGTGCCAAATAATGTCGTCGAAGCAAAATCGCCCCCAACCAAGAGACAGGTTCTCTCAATGGTTATGTCTATTTTTGACCCTTTCGGATTCGTGGCTCCTTTTGTCATCAAAGCAAAAATTTTGATACAAGAGCTATGGCGTGCCAAAACAACTTGGGATGAAGTAATTCCAGAGCATCTTCATAAGACATGGTTCGCATGGTATGAAGAATTGAAACAAGCCAAAAACGTAAAGATTTGTAGATGTTACCACAATCATTTTATGAATCCAGATCTCGATTTACAGCTTCATATATTTGTAGATGCTAGCGAAGAAGCATACGCCGCCGTCGCTTACTGGAGAGTAAGGCACCATAATGAAGTAGCAACTGAATTTGTAATGGGTAAAGCCAACTGTAGCCCCATAAAAGCATTGTCAGTTCCACGTCTTGAGCTGCAAGCCGCCGTCCTTGGAGTCCGTCTTAAAAATGCCATTTTAGCCAATCATCAAGTCAATCCGAAGGAAGTTCATCTGTGGTCAGATTCCAAGACAGTTATCAATTGGATCCACTCAGACAGTCGCCGCTAGAGGCAATATGTCGCTCATCGTGTATCAGAAATTTTGGAAAGTACCAACGTCGCCGAATGGAAATGGATTCCTGGAACAAAAAACCCTGCCGACGTTGCTACGCGCATGTCATCAAAGGTAGATCCTGCAATTTGGATTAATGGGCCGTCATTTTTGAGATCGGATATTTGCGAATGGCCAGAGCAACCTAAGGATGTAAAAGAATATGACCAGACTGATGAGCAACGCCAAAGATTTGTGTACGTTGCAACGGAGAACA
>JBAMBK010000515.1:0-13296 GCA_037043435.1 Drosophila suboccidentalis | reverse complement strand
AGTTGTGCCTATAAGCATTACCATTACTATTTAATTAGCATTGAAAAAAGTAGTGCTAGTGAAATGTCATTTCAGTAGGCATTGAAAAAAGTAGTGCTAATGAAATTTCATTTAACTAGCATTGAAAAAAGTAGTGCTAGTGAAATTTCATTTAACTAGCATTGAAAAAAGTAGTGCTAGTGAAAAATTTTAATTACTTTTCATTTTCAATGCCAATTAAAATTTTTTAATTAGCATTGAGTAATTATAGGAAAAAATTATTTTAAATAAAATTAATAATTATTTTTTTGGATAAATTAAAAAAAATTTGAAAAAATTTAGAAAATGGAAAAAAATTGTAGAAAAATGTGGAAAATTGTTTTTCCAATAGTTTTCCCGATATACGATATATTTATACGATAGTTTTATACGATAGTTTTATACGATAGTTTTATACGATAGTTTTATACGATAGTTTTATACGATAGTTTTATACGATAGTTTTATACGATAGTTTTATACGATAGTTTTATGCGATAGTTTTATACGATAGTTTTATACGATAGTTTTATACGATAGTTTTATACGATAGTTTTAAACGATAGTTTTACACAATATATCGTAAAAATATCGTATAAAACTATCGTATAAAACTATCGTATAAAACTATCGTATAAAACTATCGTATAAAACTATCGTATAAAACTATCGTATAAAACTATCGTATAAAACTATCGTATAAAACTATCGCATAAAACTATCGCATAAAACTATCGCATAAAACTATCGTATAAATATATCGTATATCGGGAAAACTATTGGAAAAACAATTTTCCACATTTTTCTACAATTTTTTTCCATTTTCTAAATTTGTTCAAATTTTTTTTAATTTATCCAAAAAAATAATTATTAATTTTATTTAAAATAATTTTTTTCTATAATTACTCAATGCTAATTAAAAAATTTTAATTGGCATTGAAAATGAAAAGTAATTAAAATTTTTCACTAGCACTACTTTTTTCAATGCTAGTTAAATGAAATTTCACTAGCACTACTTTTTTCAATGCTAGTTAAATGAAATTTCATTAGCACTACTTTTTTCAATGCCTACTGAAATGACATTTCACTAGCACTACTTTTTTTCAATGCCAATGAAATGCCAAATTCATTAAAAAAGTAGTTAATTAGGAACAACTCTGACGGCAAGGGTGCTAGAAGGCCTGCTGAAGAGACCGTGCTGCTTGGCAGCAACCGTGGAAAGAAGAGGGCCGCTCGTGGCCGGAGCAGGGACTAATGGCCCACTCCACCCTCCCCTCCACCCACAACAACAAAAGGCATTTCAAATGCCTAAAAGCAAACCTGCACCATGCTAAAGCTGCCTCGGACGTGATGTGTGTTGCAGGTTTGCTACTGAGGATCTAGACGTTGCCTTGTTACAGGAACCATGGATCCTCTCGGGTAAGATTAAAGGCCTGAACACCAAAAATGGCAGACTAATATATGCCAGTGAACAGCAACGCCCAAGAGCGGCGTTGCTTCTAAACAAGAAACTAACATTGTACCCCTTTCACAGTTCATAACTGAAGACCTGGTGGCAGTTTGGGCAAAAGTGCCCACAGCATGCGGCGAGCAAGAGGCAGTGATTGCCTCGGCTTACTTCCCGGGGGAATCCAATGACGCTCCACCCAGAGAGGTTAGTGCCCTCGTGGAGCACTGTCAACGGAACCATCTCCGCTGGATTATTGGCTGCGACGCGAATGCCCATCACACAGTCCGGGGAAGTACAAACATAAACAAAAGAGGTGAGTGCCTTCTTGAATTTTTAATCAGATACAATATAAGTATTCTAAATAGAGGTGATGAGCCAACATTTATTAATGCCATAAGGGGGAAAGTCCTTGACCTCACTATCTGCAGCAATAACATGCTAGCCAACATCTCCAACTGGCACGTCTCCAATAAGATCTCCATGTCGAACCACTCAACAATTAGGCCCGACATGGGAATCATTGTCAGTACGTGTCCGGTTACCGGTAGTCCCAGGAATGCTAACTGGGAACGCTTCACACTTGATGCTTGAGCAGAATGTGAACTACTCCAATTCCCCGATACGTAGTATCGCCTTCGACAAAAGTTGCATCCACAAAAATCGCAAATCTCGACGGGACGTTCCCTGGTGGAACAAAGCCCTGGAGAAACGGCGAAAGGATGTAAGAAGACTTTTCAATAGGGCGAAAATATCCGGAAACTGGTCCGAATATAAAACTGCAAAAATAGTCCTCGGTGCGTTTATTGACATATCCGGAGCCTTTGACAATACGTCATATTAGGCTGTACACATAGCCCTGATTAATAAAGGCGTTTCACCGCTAATCACAAGCTGGATTCTAGTAATGCTCAAATCTAGGATCATAACTGCTGACCTGGGGGAGCAAAAAACATCAATTATATAATTATAGCCACTAGAGGTTGTTCCCAAGGGGGTGTACTCTCATCTCTACTGTGGACTTTGGTGATTGACGAACTTCTACATAACCTACACAGCTTAGGGTTCGTAACTCAGGGATATGCCGATGACTTAGTCATATGTGTCAGTGGTTGCCATGAGCCAACCATTTCGGAGCGAATGCAGTACGCCCTCGACACAACAACAAGATGGTGTGAAAGCAGAGGTCTTACAATAAACTCGGCTAAAACCATCTTAGTGCCATTCACAAGGAAAAGGCTTCTTAACCTTACAAATCCAACCGTGAATGGCTCTCAAATTGAGTTCTCAAAAGAGGCTATGTATCTGGGTGTAACCCTAGAAGCAAAACTCACATGGAACTCACACCTTACAAAGACCATTAACAAGGCTACAAGGGCATTCTTTGCCTGTAATAGACTTTTTGGTCGTACATGGGGTTTAACTCCCAAAATGATCTTCTGGTCATTTACCACTATTGTGAAACCTATCCTCACCTATGCAGCTCTTGCTTGGTGGACTAAGGTAAATCAACGAAAGGCGAAAACTGACTTAAGTAAGCTTCAACGCCTTGTATGCGTGGGCATGACTGGTGCAATGAGCACATGCCCAACCGATGCCCTTGGCATCATTACAGGATCATCATTATGGCTTGCGCCATAGAATGCATCCGACGGCGAATGCAAGGTGCAACTATCTTCATCTTATCAGATAGCCAAGCGGCTTTAAAAGCCCTGCAATCCTTTAAGATAACATCCCAACTTGTGGATAGCTGCCTACGTCAACTAGACCGTCTAGGGGAGAGGAACACTCTAACAGTGGGCTGGATCCCTGGCCACGAAGGTCACGAAGGCAATGAGATAGCGGACTGTCTCGCGAAGAAAGGGGCAATACAGTCCCTAATTGGTCTTGAACCCTTCTGTGGCCTTGCAAGAGGCCACACCATGGAGGTCATGAGGAATTGGGAAGAAAAGAAGCTTAGCAAGTACTGGTTAGACAGTGATGGCCAGCGGCAGGCAAAAAGATTTCTCGTCCCGGCTAAAAACCAATCGAAAAGGATGGTAGACCTCATTAAGAGTGATCTACATACGTATCCTTACAGGTTATCTTACAGGACACTGTAGCCTGAGATACCACCTCAAGAAATTGAACCTCTCGGAAACTGAAACCTGCAGGTTCTGTGAACTGGAGCAGGAAACATCGGAACATGTTCTGTGTGAATGCCCAGCACTATGCAGGTGTAGGCTCCAGATACTAGAGTGTGTGACAACACCACCCTACAAGATATGGGAATATAAGCCTTAATTTTTAATTTCTAATATTGGTCGCAGTGCGTGTAGGCCTATTTAATAATAATAATTATTATTTAATTTGTTAAATATAGAAAAATGTTTACATATTTTTTTGCATATTTTGCAAACATGTATTATGAATATTTTGCATATTTTGGTATATACTTATTAGTCATATGCGGAGGCAGAAAGGGGCGTGCAAAATTTTGAAACAAACTTGACCTGCATGGGGCTTATAGAAATCTGTGTGCCAAATTTGGTTGCTCTAGCTCCTATAGTCTCTGAGACACTGACGGACAGACAGACGGACATGGCGGAGGAGGTCCTTGTTCTGGCTGCAGGAATTAAGTCTGCCAAAGCTTCTGGCCCGGATGAAATCCCAAATGTACCTATCAAGCACATCATTGCAGCGCACCCAGATCTATTTGCTGATATGTACAATAAATGTATTCTCGAGGGCACGGTGCCAAGGAGATGGAAAATCCAACGTCTAGTCCTTATTCCAAAGCCCGGCAAGGACCTCGACGATCCATCAGCCTACCGTCCGCTATGCATGCTGGACACCATGGGCAAAATCCTTGAGAGGATTATCTGTAACAGGCTAGAGGATGAGCTGACCATGACACATGGCATCTCTGACCAACAATTCGGCTTCCGTAAGAAACGCAGCACGACTGATGCCATCAAAGCTGTAACGGATATAGCTAGTCGAGCCATCCAAGGTACAAGATGGGCGGGCGGAACCAAACAGTACTGCCTTGTTTGCACATTGGACGTAAAAAATGCATTCAATTCGGCTAGCTGGACTCGTATCCTCAAAGCTCTCATTGCCAGAAATATTTCTGGATATCTCGTCCAACTGATATCCAACTATTTCCACGACAGAGTCCTGCTATATGACTCAGAGGAAGGCCAGCACCAAGCCAAAATCAGTGGAGGAGTCCCTCAAGGGTCAGTTCTCGGGCCGACACTCTGGAATGTGATGTATGATGGTGTCCTCAATGGCCTTGACCTGGCAGAACATAAATCAGAAGCGGTACTGATAAGCAGTAGAAAGATTGTAGAGAAGGCATCGATAAGAGTAGGTTCAGCCATTATTGAATCGAAACCTGCAATTAGATACTTGGGCATAATGCTGGATCATAGACTTTCTTATAAACACCACCTCGAACACGTCAGCAAAAAAGCAGCGACCGCGGCATCTGCCATAAGCCGAATGATGGCCAACACAAGAGGTCCCAAAGAAAGAAGCAGAAAACTCATTGCAAGCGTAGTTTCGTCAATGATACTATACGGCTGCGCGATCTGGGCCCCAGCAATGAATGTACAGTCATACAGTAGGGGATGCAAATCTGTATATCGACGATGCGCTCTCCGGGTGGCAACTTGCTTCCGGACAGTATCAGAAGATGCATCCTTAGTAGTTGTTAGGATGATCCCACTCGCGCTACTCGCTGCAGAAATACAGAGCGGCACCACTGCGAACAGGCTACTTCGGGACACCACGATAACCGAATGGCAGACTCGCTGGAACAATGCTACGAATGGAAGATGGACACACAGGCTAATCAGCGATCTGAAAACCTGGCTAACTCGTCGTCACGGGCAGATAAATTTCTACCTGGCTCAACTGCTTACGGGCTTACACGGCTGCTTTAAGGCATATCTACACCGCTTTAAGTACGCTGCGGACCCATTCTGTGAACATTGTGGACATGGAGTTGTTGAAGATGCCGAGCACTCCATTTTTATGTGCCCCCTCTTCACAGAAGAACGTGCCCTATCCGCAATTGGCACGCTACACCTGACCCCAGACAATCTCGTGGCCAACATGATCGCCGACGAGACCGTGTGGACGAGCATCTCCAACCTGGTGTCTAGCATTATGAAGGAGCTACGTCGGAGGGAGAGGCAGCGTAACGCAACAGAAAACTAAGCGGCATTAGCCGACATCCGGTCCGTGAAGTATTGCTCTCCGGCGGTCCCGCGGGCCGGATCCTTCACTCACCTATCTAACACCTACCTAACTTTCACTATATCTACCATATACTTCTACCATTATTTTGTTATACTTATTACTATATTCTTATTAAAAATAAAAAAAAATAAAAAAAAAGACGGACATGGCTATGTCGACTCGGCTGTTGATGCTGATCAAGAATATATATACTTTATAGGGTCGGAGATGCTTCTTTCTCCCTGTTACATACATTGCAACGAATACAATATCCCCTTTTACTTATTTTTTAAGTAACGGGTATAAATAGAATGTGGGACGGTGAGTCCATAGCGCCGCCTCACAAATATAAGGTGCTTGTTTGCATCAATCTCAACATGCGGCGGTGAAACTGGTAAAAATGCTGACAACAATAATACCAGCGGTGTAACAGCAGTTAGTGGTGCCTGGCTTGATCTGCCCGATATGAAATGGATGCAGAATAACCTTTAGTATGAAAAACTTTTTTGTTTCTTAAGATATCTCAACCAAACTCACAGATTGTATGTTTGGGACTGTCTCTTACATTCTGACCAAATTTGGTCAGTCAGGACAAAGAGATTTTGGATTCCTAATTTTTCCTTCCGAATTTTCGTATTCTGAGTAATATTTTCGACATTCGTTTATAGAATCGCCAAATATAATTGTTATTAAGTTATTCGAAATATGTGTTCAATGTTGAAGTTGTGGAAAAAACTAGTCGGCGGTGCTACAGTCGAGCATACTCGACTGTCGGAGACCCCGTACTTACTATGTAAAAGCAAAATCTGCTTAAAATAAAATATTAAAAGTCGCTACATATACAATATTTAAAATATTTAAATATATATAATTTCACCCATATATATTGATGATATATGTATTTACATTAAACATATTATAAATGATTTTTTAAAGCACATCATCAAATTAAACAGACACCTAAAATAAATGCAAAAAATAAATTTATTTAAGTATTAGAGAAAGCGAGACAGCGATAAGTGCATTTACCACATCTCTTAATAATAAACGAAAAAAAAAACAAATATTAACATTGAATTTATGTAAAAATACAACATTAATAAAAATGTCTGAAAAAAATTAATAAATCTTAAAAATATAAAAAAAACATCTGTCCAGCCGGTCTGCTAATAAAAAACAATTTTTAAAAAAAATTGCCTACGCTAGGAGTTGAGCCCGCGACTCCCGAAAATTGCAAATTTGATGGAAATTTGCCAAAGTGTAGATCTGTTAAGACTACAGCGATTCTTTATTTTGCAGTTAAGAGTTCTGCCAACACCCTTTCAAAATTGAAAAGAATTAAAGAAAACCATTGCGGATCATCTTCTAACAAATAAATTGAATTTAAAATATTAAAAAAAAAAAAGTTTTGTCCGTGCCGGAACTCGAACCCGGAATCCGAACTGAGAATTTATGAAAAGAAACGGATACTCTACACATTGCGCCACTGGTAGTCTTAAAGAGCGACTGTCTTATTATAGACTTCATTGTTACTGGACTGTAAGTCAAATGTAATTGTTATCTAGTTGTGATTGTTGCTGTTGTTATTGTTGCTGATAAGGAATGGCACATATAGGAGAATTTAGTTGCTTAACATCTTGGCGGTTTATTATCCGATCGCGATGAAACTTACAGCAAATCACTGCGGACGGCAGTCCGCGCTAGTGACGAAAGCAGCACGAAGGGTGCGAAGGCGACTAGCATATATACACAGGAAGAATGGAAAATTTGCTATGACTGTCCGATCAGGTCGAGTTATATACCGATCGAAAGGTATCAATTTAACTTACAAATGTGCATACTAAGACTTTTGGAAACTCACCTGGTTCGTGAGATAAACAGGTGTAAGTGGGAGGGGCAAAATTTAAATGATTGGAGCTAATGGGGCCGTTGGAGCCTTTTTGAATTTTCTTTGAATTTTTTACAATTCTCATCAAAAATACGCGTCGAATGACACCTTGATCATCGAAATCGGACAACTGGTTCGAAAGATAATTAATTTTGAAATTTTTAGGGGCCTTCCGAAAATGAGATGAAAAGTCAGTATGTTTGTTTGTTTGTCTGTTTGTTTGTTTGGATCAAATCGTTGATTTAGCTTAAAAGTTTGAATGAGGACTTGTTCCTGCTCAAAAATCTATAAACGTTTGTTCTACGACTTTTTCGAAAAATCGCTAGTTTAGCGGGAAATCGCTAAAAACCGCTAAAATTGAACACCCAAATGATAGCAGCTACAGATACGATCTATATATCGTTGAAAAGGTATTTTGAAGGACTGTTTGCATACCTTTTAACATTTTTTCTAAAGTACACAGGTAAAAAGCTACAGGTGAAATAAGGTAATTTTTTCCAAATTTTGGCGGTTTACGAGAAAACGCCGCTTTTTTAATTTTCAATATGTTTGAGCTTGTAAAATTTAGCGTTTTTTGATATATCATGCATAAAGTTTTGTTGGAAAAATATATCCTATTAACTGAATATATACGTTTAACTTTGAATTGGAATAGGACAGCAGCAACAAAGTGTCATAGCAGCCAGAGTTTGAGAGTGCTGATAGATTTTGCGCTTGGCATAATAAGAATGCGGGATCTCATTTATTCAAATAAATTAAACTATTCGAGTCTTACTGCAACGCATTCTAATTGTATGTTTCTTATATAGCTATTTAATTGTTTTATTTTAATTAAACAAATTTAAAGCAAATATATTTACATGTTTAAGTCTGCAATATCGATATTAATATGCGTGCTAATATCGATAGATGATTTCATTCAATACTGGTATCGATAGTCGGCTTGAATATCAGTATCTATCGATACTAAGTTTTCCTGTTTGTCATCCCTGAATTTGAAAGAACAAACCGACGAAATGTTTCAGCAAGGACGTTTTCGTGTAAGTAAAATTCTTAAGAAATTTTACAAATAAATTTTATTTTAATACAAATTATTACTATTTTATTTTCAGAAGTGGGCTCCACAGCAAGAATGGAGTGGCCGTGGGCGTGGCCGTGGACGCGGCCGCGGATATGGCGGGTGGCGCCAATATGGGCCGCTACCAACATTCAGCCGCTGTGAGTGCCCCTGCCACAACGAATGTGGCAAGTGTTGTGTGGGGTGGGAGGCCGCTCCGCCTCCATCGTCAGCGGCACCAGCAGCGGCACCAGCAGCGGCACCAGCAGCGGCGCCACCAGCGGCGCCACCAGCGGCCCCGCAAGGATGGGTCCGCGTGGAAGACATTGGACGCCTGAATTTGGTCCAGGCCCCAGAGCAGCCGGTGGCACAGCAGGCGGCCCCACCAGGCTGGATGGTTCAACTGGACGCCGAGGGCAATCTGCCATCGGCTCAGCCGCGCTGAGTGCGAATTTAAATAATTAAAAACAATAAATTTATTGTTAATAAAATTTTGTGTTTTATTTATTAAATATATTAGGTTTTTAAATATAGATATGTATGTATGTTCATATGTACATATATATGTATGTACATATATATGTATGTACGTATATATGTATGTACATATATATGTATGTCATATTCTGAGAATTTTGTGTTCGCGCGCTTTTTTTTACATATTTTTTTGCGACAATTTGACGTTGCCACATTTTTTGCATTCGGCCTCGCCATTAAGTCACAATCGATAATCCCATCGAGAGGCAAAACCAGGGACCGAAACTATTTGAGGTATTCCTAAAATAATCACTTTTATTAGTTCTTAAAGACTTTTACTTTACAAATCAAATTTAAAAAATAGTGGTAAAAAAAATAAAAAAAATTATTATTAATATTGATTTTTATTATATCCATCAAAATTATTGAGTATTTAGATTGTTTTTCTTTTTGTTTTTAAGTGTTATTCAAGGCTATTTTAAATAAAGGTCTTTAAAGATTTTTATTTGTGAGCAAAAAAATATATATACAATCGTCGGATAAAGTATTTTGACAAAACTAAAGTTAAATCTAGTCGCTATTTGAACTCACTCTATGCTAAGGTTGGTGTCAATGGAAAGGTCATTTAAATATCGTTTGAATGATACAAAACTTTTCTTAACCCATTAAGTACCCTTTGAAATTTTTGAACTTTTGTAAAAGTGTACGGTTTTGACTTTCTTTTTAGGGCTCCAGCAAAAAATGTTTGGATGCAAAAAAATTCTTCAAACTATTTTAGTAGTGACTGCAAAAAAAAATTTCCAAAAATCTCTGCTCTAGTATTTTTTATGATTTTTTGAATATTGTTCCTTAAGCTACTTTTTGTATGAAACTTAGAAAAAATGGGTTAAAATTGGCATTTCTTGCAATTTTCAAAAAATCATAAAAAATCCAAATATTTTTTTTGGAGCCCTAGCAAAAAAGTCAAAACAGTAGACTTAATGGGTATCTAATGGGTTAAGGAAAGTTTTGTATCATTCAAACGATATTTAAATGACCTTTCCATTGATACAAACCTTAGCATAGAGTGAGTTTAAATAGCGACTAGATTTAACTTTAGTTTAGTCAAAATACTTTATTCGAAGACTGTATATATATACATCTCACCAGACTTTTATATTCGATAAAAAAAATAAAAGTCTTAAATAACTTGTATTTGTGAGAAAAAAATATAAATCTCAAGTCTTTTGATTTATATTTTTTTCTAACAAATAAGTCTTTTGAGAGTTTCATTAAAAAAGGCTTTTGAGACTTTTATTCAAAAAAGTCTTGAATAACTGTTATAAAAAACTAAAATAAAAAATTCAGTTATAATTATTAGTAACGACTAATTTAATTAAAAATCACATCTGAAATTTTATTTTAATGGATATAGCAAAAAACAATATAAACAATTATTTTTAACTTTTTATTCTTAATGTATCAAATATAAGATTATTTGATGTTTTAAAAAACAATTTGATGTATTTTACACAGAAATCGCATAACTCCTTATGATTTTTTAAGTTGAAATTTTGATCAATAACAGTTATTTTCACCTGATTAAGAAATATTATTTTAAATAATTCAAATACATTAAGCATTGTTTGTTTATTTTTAAGACTCTTTTCGCTGACTACAGAAAGCACGATAGAAATTAGAAAACACATTAAAAAAAGTTGCATTATATTAAGAGAAAATTGGGCTGGAAAGTCTAGAGATTCATAGAAAGCAAAGCATTTTTAAACAGACAAAAATTAAAATTTATTTTATCACTGCGGACGGCAGTCCGCGCTAGTGACGAAAGCAGCACGAAGGGTGCGAAGGCGACTAGCATATATACACAGAAAGAAAGGAAAATTTGCTATGACTGTCCGATCAGGTCGAGTTATAAACCGATCGAAAGGTATCAATTTAAGTTACAAATGTGCATACTAAGAGTTTTGGAAACTTACCTGGTTCGTGAGATAAACAGGTGTAAGTGGGAGGGGAAAAATTAAATTTAAATTATTGGAGCTAATGGGGCCGTTGGAGCCTTTTTTGAATTGTTTTTGAATTTTTTACTATTCTAATCAAGAATACGCGTCGAATGACACCATCGAAATCCGATTACTGGTTCAAAAAATAATTAATTTTTAAATTTTGAGTCGTCTTCCGAAAATGAGATGAAAAGTCAGTATGTTTGTTTGTTTTAGATCAAATCGTTGATTTAGCTTAAATGTTTGAATGAGGACTTGTTCCCGCTCAAAAATCTAGAGACGTTTGTTCTACGACTTTTTCTAAAAATCGCTAGTTTAGCGGGAAATCGCTAAAAACCGCTAAAAATGAAAAATTTGTTGGAAAATAATTTATGTATAAAACCTAACATTATGCTTATTTTAAGCTGCTGCAGTCCTTCCTGAGAGGGCGAACTTTTCAGGTGGAAGTTCGGGGTTCTCTATCCTCTCCCAGGGATATTCAGGCTGGTGTTCCCCAAGGGAGTGTTCTGGGCCCAGTTCTTTACACTATTTTCATCTCGGACATGCCCTCGTCTAACAGCCACAGAACTCTTACTGCCACTTATGCAGACGACACCGCGTTTTTGGCAACTAGCCCTTGCAGAAGGGAAGCCAGCATCCTCGCACAGGACTTTTTGGATGACTTCGAGATGTGGGCATCTAGATGGAACATTGCTGTAAACCCTACCAAATCACAACCTTTACCCTCAACCGCCTCAACACTTCACGTTTAACGCTCGACGGCAAACGGATCCAGCATTCTGATAATGTTAAATATCTTGGCATAGTCATTGACCGGCGTCTAACGTGGTTGCCCCACATTAAGAGAGCACGTGCTGCAGCAGTTGCTAAATGCCGGAAGATGGACTGGTTGCTTCATCCAGGTAGCGGGCTGTCCCTGGTTGCCAAGCTTCCTTTATTTAAAAGTATTGTTGTTCCCACCTTGCTGTGGGGAATTGGAATCTTTGGGACCACTTGCTCGTCATCTCTACAAATAATGGAGTCCTGTCAGAGCAAGCTCCTGAGGCGTTTGGTTGATGCCCCTTACTATGTACCACCATCTACCGCAACTTTAAAGTTCAACCCATCTGCTCGGCTATCAGCAAATATGCCACAAACTACCGGGAAAGACTGCTCAGCCACTCAAACGTCCTTGCGGTAAGGTTGGCCAGACCACTCAGAAGGAGAAAATTGAAAAGGCGCCACCTGTCGGATAGCTGGACCAATTAAAACCCATGAAGCTCGCTCTTAGTCAGCCAGGACTTCCCCATATTCCGTTCGTGGGTCTGTTTCGTATTAACACCTTATTTTTTTTTAATTTTTTTTTTTTCAATGTGAATGTGCAATGTGAATTAGCACGACCACGTTAATAAAACCTTTACCAAAAAAAAAAAAAAAGAGAAATGTAACATCATTTTGATAGCAATTTTCGATTTTTAGTATTTTTTTCACTCTGCAATTTAAACTGAACAGGATTATGAGGGAAATGGTTGGTAACCCACCCTTGGTCAGGAACTCATTTATCAGGAGAGACCTACATATCAATACTGTCATGGAAACCATCAATGAATTCGCCAAGAAACACTCCCATAAACTTTCATTCCATAACAACCCTCTCGCAAGAAAGCTCATTTCAAGACACTCTACCAGAAGAAGACTCAAACGCATTTTCATTGATCATCTCTCTACACGCTCATACAAGATTCTCAAAATGCGTCCTTAGTCAATTGTTCTCTTTGTCATGCCATACATAACTGCGGATTATGTCTTTTAGATGTTCGCTTTCTTATTTGCCATAATAATAAAAAAAAAAAGTATTTATTTCGGTATTTACTTTAAAAATCGACCAAGTATTATCCCCAAATGTCAAACCACAACAATAACCGAAGTGCACAATGGCAAACGGTAAGACATTTATTTATTTTTTTTTAAATTTAAATAACTATGTATTAATACAATTAATTGCAGCAAAAAAAGGCTGTGGTCGTCGGAAGTCACCAGCCATCTGCTGTAGTTGTGGGAAGAGAATTTAGATGGACTTCGCGGAATCCGCAAAAATTCGCACATTTTCCGCGAAATGGCCGCAAAGCTTAAAATAACTGGAGTTACGGGCAAAGACGTAAAGTCAAAAATAGACAACCTAACCAGGAAATACAGGTATGATATC
>JBAMBK010000513.1:0-280425 GCA_037043435.1 Drosophila suboccidentalis | reverse complement strand
GCGCGTCGTACCAATAATTGAACTAGCTTATTCAGTCATTCGTGAACTTTATCGTTTATTTCGTTCAGTTCGTATAATTAAAAAATAAATAATATAAAATAAATAATTATAATTAAAAAACAATCCTTATGCTTAATATTGCATTTAATTGCAGTTTGTTTAGCAATTTTGTCTTAACGATATTCATTTGGCTGAATACAAGCTCCACTTCCGCATTCGACTACGGCAATGAGAGCAGTTGAATTGCAAACAAAGCCAAAGACTCAAATGGTTTATCGTATCCTGCATCCTTATAGGCGAGCGCCACTGCCCAAAATTGGATGGTATCATTAATGTGATCCCATTGTATTAAATGAATTTGATCAATTTGGGACTTCAAATAATCAATGATGGATATTTTAAAATATTCAAATTTTTTTTGGCTCGCAGAATATTGTCAACTGCAAATATGTTTATTGTTTTTAAGGTTTAGAAATTATCTAGGCAGTCTGAAATTGAAATGCAGTACATATGTACATTGTATATTGTAATAATCAAATCAATTGAAGCTTATTCGTGCCCTTTACGAAGTTGCATTATAAATTCTTGTATTAAATTAACGCACATCTTCCTTACATCGGGTGCTTGTTGTTGATATTTCAATTCTTTAATTTTTTGCTCAAAAGCATATCCCAAATGTAAGTCGTCTACCGCAATACATATGAGTGTAATCCTTATTTAGGATGTCAATGTCGACATCTGGTGGGAAAATGTTCTCCTGAAGAGAATTAATGCTGGTTATAAGCTCTTGAAGTAATTTCGACGATTCCGACCGTTCGCTTTGAAATAGTTTGTTGAGCTCTCGAATGTTGTTTAATATTGGCCTTAAAAATAACAAATATAGCAAATTTACGTCATCGAAGTATTTGTGATATTTTAGCCTTGTGGAAGTTTTCTCCGGTAGAAGCTAAAGCGAAGTGTATCTTTAATTCAGTCCACTTGTGTGTAATTCCCGATACCGCAGGTTCTATTCAAAGCCATCTGGTATCAAAAACTCTGGGTATTTTAAAAGGCGTCTTCGTAAAAAGGAAAAAATCCATTTATTTCTCAGAAATTAATATAATGAAATAGTCAAAATTTAGCAAGAACAGGTAATCTGTGTGTTTTGTTATGATATCTCATACAAAAACAGAGTTTTTGATTCTAAAGGTTAATTTTCATCCGATTGTTCCTATGGCAGCTATATGATATAGTAACCCGACTTTGACCAAATTTGGTCAGAATGTAAGAGACAGTCGCAAACATATAATCTGTGAGTTTGATTGAGATATCTGAATAAACAAAAAAGTTTTTCATACTGAGCAATTCCGTGACCTTTGACCCCGAATTTGACCCACTTACTGATCGAGTTTCGCAAAACGCCGTCGTTATGAACGTTGAAATTATCTCATCTATGTTGTGTGAAAATTTCAACTTTCTATCTTTTACCGTTTGGGCTACACGTTGATGTGTCAGTCAGTCAGTGAGTCAGTCAGTCAGTCAAAGCAAAGAGTTTTATGTAGATGTATGCATATAACTCCACTGAATAATACATCAAAGACTAAGTTTGGTATCGATATTTTTTTTAAATTTTCCTTTAAGTGATAATCTAGATATGATATTTTGAATTTCTATTTAGGGGGCGTTAAAGAGGGCGTGGAAAAAACAAACTTAATCTTCTTGTAATATAGGGAAACCTACACATTTACCAAGTTTGCTGTCTTTAGCTCTTATAGTCTCTGAGATCTATTTGTTCAAATTTGACCGGCAAAAAGACAGATTTTTTGAGAAGTCAAATTTTGTCTATTATCTTTTGCCATTTTTTTCTGCTGATAATGAATGCAAGCAGACAACGAATTTGCAGCGGCATAAGTATTTTGACGTCGCGTGATTTCGTTGTTTCTTGGCGAGGTCAAAATGTTATTAAATAAGTTTTTGAATAATCTTTTCTTATTACTATAAAAAAACCTCTTTACGAAGTAAAAGTCTAGTGACGAAAACATTTTTATGCACCACAATTTCTGATATCCAATTTTGTGATGAATACTATTAAGTTTTACGTATAATCTATTTAATAAAAATTTTGACACTGGGCACATTGCGCTAAAATGTCTCAATTCTTCATACCTAATAAAAATCACTGTTTTGCGCATTAACGAATGCCAAAATTTTTTTTTTTTAATTTTAGCGAGTGTTTGCGATTTCTCGCCAAACTAGCGATTTTTCGAAATAGTCGTAGAACAAAAGTTTCTAGATTTTAATCATTCAAACTTTTAAGTTATAAATTCAACGATTTGATACAAAGAAACAAACAAACCAGATTTTTCATCTTAATTTCGGAAGGCCACTAAAAATTTCAAAATATTTATCCTTTGATCCAGTGCACTATAGGTCAAATGGACCCTTTTTCTGATATAAACTTGTTTTGTAACAGTATTCAAATTAACAAACTTTTCTTACATTTCGATTAGGAATACATTGAACTGTAATGTTGCATACCAGAAATGTTAACATTGCATTCTAATGTTAAGTTAACAGCTGTTTAACATGAAAGTCATAAATTGTGCAAATATTTTGGTTTAAGTTCAAGCGGCTCTAGTTTTTTTAAATTGAAATTTTTTAATACAAATTATGATGAATAGTGATCAGTGTGGCTTGTACATTATGTTGGTAGATCTGTGCTGTTGGTTTTGTTCGTGTTGTCTGCAGTAAGTGTCCATAAAGTGACGCTTTCGAAAATAATTATTTGGGAAGAGTTTTAAAAAAATGTCAGCACTTGTCAGCGAAGTGACTATATACATGCTGTAGAGTAATTCCTTGTGAACTCATGACAGTAAGTTTATTTGTCACTTTTTGTCACTTCTCCCAAAATTTAACTTTTTAGCACATAACCTATATCTATTCAATGCCAGTCTGCATGAAGCATATCGGAAAAATAAAGGAAAAACTGATGGAATGGATGCTGTTGTACGTTATTTTAAATGATATATCGATGTTATTAATATTACGACACACAGACAACAATAAAACATAGATTTTTTTAGTTACAGGCTAACTACTCTCCGAAAATAAGATCCAAAATAAGCTCCTAAAAATATGAAATAAAAAACAAAAAATTTGAAAAATAGTTAGAAAATATTAAATAAACATTACTTTAATATTTATTAACAAAAAAAAAAATAAAAAATATTTTTTTGTAAGGGGCGTTGATGGGCAGTGCCACGCCCATTTTTTCAAAACTATTTCCAAATTCGATCTAGAATGGTATCCAAAAAACTTTACCCGGAAAACTTGATAAGCCTTCGAGTTATTAATTTATATCAGAAAAAAGGTCTATTTGACCTATAGTGCAGTGGTTTTGCGAATTTTGATAATCGAGGTCTCATTCGACGCGTATTTTTGATAAGAATAGTGGGAAAAGGCTCCAACGGCCACGTTTTCTCCAATCGTTTAAATTTTGCCCCACTCACTTTACCTGTTTATCTCACGAACCATGTGAGTTTTTAAAAGTCTTAGGTCTTTTATGCACATTTGTTAGTTAAATTTATACCTTTCGATCGGTATATAACTCGAATGGATCGAACAGTCACTTCCATTTTTCCTGTATACCAGGGCGGTCCGACAATTACTTAGCCTCTCCACCTGAGGGCGCCAATATCGCTAGAGACATTTACCTTTTTTAAGTGACTCTCTTAGACGGCCACTGTCAAAATTTCAGCCGATTCACACTATTGGTTTTTTTTATGGCAGCGTATCGAAACGAACGAGTTCGTGGATTTTGAAGAAATGGAAAAAAAGAGCACAATCGATCGGTGATCCGATTTTTGTTTTTAAAAGATAAAATCTCGCAGCGAAATCAAAAAGCGTTTGGATGCTGTATACGGTGAATCTTCTCCTTCGTTGGAGACTGTCAAAAATTGGTTTAACGAATTTAAAGACGTCGTCGCTACTGCCGACGAAAGCGTTAAAAAATGCCGTGATCTCGTATTAGCAGACTGCCAATTGAAGGTACGCGAGATAGATGAGACAGTAGGCATCTCAAAAACCGCGTGGACTATATCCAACACGAAATATTGGGAATGAGAAAGCTGTCGGCGAGATGGGTGTCGCGTTTGCTAACTCAGGACCACAAGCGCCGGCTCACATCTCCACCGTTGCCACGGAAAAATTAACCGAATTACGATACGAACTGCTGTCCCATCCGCCTCATTCTCCCGACTTGGCCTCGTGCGACTTATTTTTGTTCCCGAACTTGAAAAGTCACTCGCTTGGAAAAAATTTCAGTCGAATGAGGTGGTTATCGCGGACACGGAGGCCTAATTCGCAGACGTCCAGAAAACGAATTTTTTACAGGGGTTAAATAAGTTGGAGTATCGTTGGGTTAAGAGTATCGAAAAAAAAGGATACTATGTACAAAAATATATCGTCACTTTTCTAAAATTTGAGTTTTTCTTTTGTAGGCTATGTACTTATCGGACCGCCCTCGTATATTGCCCATCGCCTTTCGCACCCTTCGTGATAGCCGTGTTTTTAAAACTTACAAAAAAACCTCTTTACAAGGTAAAAGTCTAGTGACGAAAACATTTTCATGCCCCAAAATTTCCGATATCCAATTTTGTGTCGAATAATATTAGGTTTTGCATATAAATTATTTTAAAATAAAATTTTTGTCACTCAATTTTAGCGGGTTTCAGCGATTTCCCACTAAACTAGCAATTTTTCGAAAAAGTCGTAGAAAAAAAGTTTCTGGATTATTTATCGGAAACAAGTCCTCATTAAAATTTTTAAGCTATTATATCAACGATTTGATACAAACAGACAGACTGTCTTTTCATCTCATTTTCGGAAGGCCACTAAAACTTTCAAAATCCATTATCTTTTAAACCAGTAGTCGGATTTTGATGATCGAGGTGTCATTCGACGCGTATTTCGATTAGAATAGTAAAATATTGAAAAGGCTCTAACGGCCCCATTTGCTCCAATCATTTTAATTTCGCCCCTCCCACTAATACCTGTTCATCTCACAAGCCAGGTGAGTTTTAAAAAAAATCTTAGTAAGCGCAGTTGTTAGTTAAATTTATACCTTTCGATCGGTATATAATTTGACCTGATCGGGCAGTCATAGCATTTTTCATTCTTCCTGTATATGTTGCTAGTCGCCTTTCGCACTCTTTGTGCTGCTCTCGTCACTAGCGCGGACTGCCGTCCGCAGTGTCTATACTATACTGCTCAAAAAAAATGTATGCAAGAATTCCAACAACAACACATACGTAAGAAAAAGAGTACACGTTTGTGGGAGAGTAAGCCATGGGGACGGATTTGTCACATTTTGGGGGTGTGCTTCTTGTAATAGGGTAGACAACTTGGTTCCAATCAATGGAACATTGAACATAAATTAATATTGAATGTCCTAATGATCAAGCATTTCCTTCCGGGGTTAAATTTATCGGAGAGTCCTTTGTTTTCCAGCAGGAAAACACGCCATGCCATAAGACAAAATTCAAATTTCAAATCTTCTGAATGAAGTTGGAGTTAGCATGCTGGATTGGACACTTCGAGGTCCTGATATAAATATTATTGAAAATATAAGGGCTTATACATATACAACAAAAACGATGTGCCAGGAAACGATATCTAAGGTAGAAAAACTTTGAAAGGATATTTCATTTGACTATTTGGCCGAATTTGATCACGATGTATGGAACCATCCCAGATGCATATTCTGTCAGTTTGGTTGAGATATCTCAAACAACAAAAAAGGTTTTCGTACTAAAACTTGATTTTCGACTGATCGTATCTATGGCAGCTAAATAATATAGTGGTCCGATCCAAACTTAAAAACAAACTTGATCTGCGTCCGGCATCCACGAACCTAAATTCCAAGATACGGCTGTTGATACTTATTAGGAATATACATACATATGTACTTCATCGGGTCTCCACGCCTCCTTCTGACTGCTGTATACATTTAACAAAACCATTATACCCATTTTTTACCATTTTCAATGCGAACAGGGTATAGTAAACCGTTTAAAAATTTATACAAAAACATTTTAAATTTCATATTTTTATTTAAATTAATTTATTTTACAATTTCAAGCAAATTATTTTGTTAATTACAGTGTGTGGTTTTTGTTTCTGTGGTTTATGATTGTTTCATTTTTTTTACTGTTTTTTTTTATTACAAAAAAAAACAATTAATTTATTTAAAAAAAATGTTAAACAATAAAGAAAATAATAATTAAAATAATGAATTGAAAAGTAACAAATTTGCTTTTCCTCACACATACACTTCGGACTATATTACAAGTATTATTGTAACCTTTGTATAGATTTTTAGTTTTTTATTCGTATGTTGGTTTATAATGTGTTGGTTGTTTTGTTATTAGAACTAGTTTTTACTAAGGCTTGGTTTACACTTGACTAATCTATGTTGTTCTCTTGTTGTTTGTTTACTTTATATTATTTTTGTTTTTGTTGTTTGCTTTTAAGAAATTAATTTTATACGCATAATAATAAACATATCAGCCAGCATTGTAGGCATTATGTCTGCTTGCATTTAGAATAAATGATAATTTTTATAATTTACAATCCATTACTGATCGATTCGCTTTACCATACACATAGATATGCAAGTAAATCTATTTATATCTGTATCTGTGGCCCATATCCGGCTTGTTATTTTTTTTAAACTAAGGCTTAGAGGCTATGTTTTAACTCTCATTTCGCGTAATTATTAATGCGTTTGTGTTGTTTTCTCTTTTCATTTACATATACATAATTGTAATCACAAATAGTTTTGGAATATGCTCTTTCTCTCTCTCTCCCTCGCTCTATCTATCCCCCATCTATCGTCGCTCACTCACACAAATTAACAGAAAAAAACGTTTTAAAAAAAAATTTTTTTACAAATATTCCACCCCTCCACTCTCCATAAACTTCATTCACTCCATAAAAACATTGTTCATTGCTGCTGACAGAACCTTAAAAAAAATCAGAAGAAAAGCAAACATAGCAAGCTAATTCGCCAGTTTGTGAGTTCTTTTTTGGTTAACGTGGTTGCTTGTTTTTTACTTGAGGACTGTGCCTGCGCACGCGATGATCGAACCCATCGTAACAGCAACTATTGAAAGGCAGCGTCATGTTTCTGATTCGTTTTCATCGTTATATTTTTATGAGCAAGGAGCCTAAGGCAACGACGGCAGCGCCTTGGCATCAAATGATTATTAATGTATCCTTTGTTTTGTTGATTGTGCGACACATACGGGCGCCTAAAGTGTGTCACAGGCGCAGACACCATACATATTGTTAAAGTTAATTTTTGTTTCCTTCAATGTTGCTTGTTCGTCTGTCTGGGCAATTTAAAAACACATCAACAGTATAATTTATATATACTTTGTATATGTATGTTTTTACAATGCTTAGGTCTAAGGTGATGGATTTGACTTGCTATATAACAAAGTGTGTCGCTGCATATAATATTATCATACATATGTATATTTACATTTTAAAGTTGGTTTTTCTTGTTAACGCATTTTGAAGGCATTTTATGCGCAATTTATAATTTGGTATGTATGTATTAGATAATTTACAATATGTTAACGCGGTCTCTCTTTTTTTCCATTACTTTTCTTAATGCTTTCCTTTCAAGCTTCTGTATATCTATCTTTCTCCCTCTCACGGTCTGTACACGAATCTTGGGCGGCAGCAACTTTTGTAAAAAAAAAAAAAAGAATGCGCTTATCCCGCAATGCTTATCAAAATCGTCGAATACAAGTTAACTGCTTACAACCTAATAATAGTGTTTGCCTTACATCTAACTCCCTACCGCTATATTTGTATATATATGTATATGTTTAATGCGTTTATAAATAGCAATCATATTTTTCATACAGTTGAAATAATTAATAAAATTAACATTGTGTGTGTTTTGTCTTGATATTTTGAGACAAACGTGAACGCAGCACATGGTGCAAAATTAACTAAAAACCCTTTCTTGTTTAAATATGATTCTTGCTTTTCTCTCCAACTATCACAAAATGAAATGCTAAGTAAATTATGTAATGTATGTATGTATGTATTTACAGTTGGTTGGTGGCATAAATTTATAAGTTTAATAAAATGTCTTAAGAAATGTAATGCACATATGACTAACTTAAAATAAAAACAAAATTCTAAACATGTGTGCAAGAGCTTTTAGAATATAATTAGTTATCCAAATGGATCTTCTTATTGATTACAAATCATTTTGACTATTGCTTAAATTGTGGTTTGTTGGTGTTCCAGTTGTTTCTGTCATTGATGTTTGAATTGTATCTACCAATTTTTGGTATATGTACATATATTGTTATTGTTGTATGTCAATTGGAAGTTAATAAAAATGGAGCGTTATCGTGATGTTATTTATTAGTTTGTGAAGCATGCATACAAACATTGTACACATATTTGAATGAATATATATATAGATATATATATATATATATGAATCATGTATGCCGGTTGTGGTATTAATATAAAAATATTTCTATATGTGTTCCCAATTCAAGCTCCTATAAGAAGCACGTAATAAACTGACAACAACTTAGCTTAAGAATTGCTAGCCATATAACACTGCAAACATTCTTTAACATATATAGTCTATATGCATTTGATAGTTTTGATAGTCTCAATACATTATTTTTATTATTCTGTTTCGTTTGCTGTGTGTCTCTTGATTAAGAATGATATTTTTAGGCTTAAAATTAGGTACAAAAAATTCATTTTAAAATAATAATAAATATACTTCTATAAATCATCTGGTCATTGAAATCTTTTAATTTAAAACGTCTAGGTAAAATTTCATACATTTTAGATGCTTTAAATAAAATAAAGTGTGTACGCATCCAGATACTATAATACCATATACAATGTTTTGTTTTTGTAAACTTTTTGTTTTTGATTGGTTTAGTTACATACATATGTTCTATTTTTTTGTTTTCGCAGCATCTTTAGCATTGCTTCTAATGTTTTTGTTCATAATTGTTTTGTATAATAAGGAAAAACAAAATTTAACGTTTTACGTTTATAAAATCTATAAATATTTCTAATTCTTACTGTTTTCGTATGCTGTGTGTGTGCGACCTAACCGATTGCACTAAATATTGATAAATATGATATTAAATAAGAGTGATAATCATAAAAGAAAAAAAAAAATACATTTATAGAATATATACATATATATATATATTCTAAGCATACAGTATGTGATACATAATAATTATCATAATCAAAATCGTTTCAGTTGCTTACTGAGCTTTGTTCAAATCCTAAACTTATGAAGTGCATATATTTATGTATATAATGCATTATAGCAGTCCTTCAGCAAGTAAATATTAAGATTCTGATAACAGAAGATGAGGCGCAGATCCAAAAATAATCTAAACTAAATAGTAGTTGATAGCCGACAGTAAACATATTTTTATACATAAGAAAAGTACATAAAGATTAACACACAGTTTTTGCCAAAACTTTTGGATATTTAATCGCAATAGAGGCTACATCTTCCGGCCAGAATCCTTAGTCCAAATCAACCCAAGCATTGGCACTAAGGCCGGCTATCAAAAGTAATGCGGTAGTTCTGATGGTTGATATTGCAGTTGCTTTGTAAGGTTGCGATAATTCTTCACGCAATCATTGACGTTTGCATTGTTGTTGCACTAAAGCCGCTCAACAAACTTGGTTAGTTGATCAGAAGCATCAGGCATGGCGCCGCCTGCATTGCCCACGTTGCCAGCATTTACACCCACACCTACACCGCCAACTCCCACATCCTGCGGCACACCAGGTAATGGCGATTGATGCATGCCATGATTGTGCATGCCATCATGTGGTGCCTGGGGCGCTGGTGAATGGCTGCTCATCACATGATGCGGCGAAGGCTGAGCGCGCGGCGATGCAGATGGACCGCGTGGAGATGGCGCAGATCGCGGTGAGGGAGTTGGCTGTGGAGAGCGTATCGGTGGTGAGGAGCGCGCCGACTGCATTAGCTGCTGTTGCAGCGTATGCGGTGTTGGCGGACCCATCACATTGGTGCCTGGTCCACCACCACCACCAGGCAGTGAGTTTGAGTTGGCATTATTTATGCCCCCACCACCAGCGGCTACAACCTGCATCATTTGTTGCTGTTGCTGCAAGGGTTGTTGCTGCTGCATGCCTGGTTGCATAACACTCATCTGTTGTTGTGATCCAGGCTTGATGCCAGCACCACTTCCGGCCTGTTGCTGTTGCAGCATATTGGAGGCTGCTGCATTGGCGATGGAGTATTGGTCAGAGTTGGATGCAGCCGTTCCACTGCCACCAACAGCACTGCCGGCTACAGGTACACCAGTAACAGCTCCAGCGCCACCAGGATTAAAGTTGCCGGCTGTACCGCCCGGGAACTGCTGACCGGGTCCTCCGATGTGCGGGCCACGTTGGCGTTGAGGATACGGTGGTGGATATTGATTCAATGGCATGTAGCGCATCTTATTCCAGCTTTGATTGGTCACCTGTTTAAAAGAGATGACACATCAGAATTAAGCTTTTGTTATAAACAAATTAAATAAATAAAGATATAAACTAGAATATATTTGGACTGTTCCATGTGCCAGGATTTTTCTTGTAAATGATTTACTTATGTTTCACATATGGGTATTTCCAGGATCGAGAACGCGACATTTGTACGTCTTTAAATGAAAAAAAAAGTGGTAAAAGCTGACCTTTTCAAAACTGTTTTCTCACGTGCTTAATGCATTTTATCAACTCTATTTTTATGATAAAAGACAAACTTTGAATACATGTCGTTTTTTAATTATTTATAGAAAACAATGCATCGCGAACGCGACGAAAAATGAAAGTCAAGTTTGACTTCATCTTGACAAATGCAAAGTCTACGAAATGTGGCGAGTAATTTGGAAGAAAATACTCTTAAACCATAATAAAATAATGTAGATTTCCATTTTAGAAATAATTTTGATAAGTTTCTATAATTTTATTTATTTTACAAGTTTTATTAGTAATTTGTAACGCGACATCGCGAACGTGACAAGATTTCCACCTAGTTTGTGCCAAGAATTTGTTCATCAAATTTTATTCTATATATCGGAAACAGCTTTTAAAACTTGTTTTAAATTAAACTTTCAATATATTTCTATATATTAAAATGGTTTATGTTACAATCCTACTATCTTACTTAGTGTAATCGTCATAATACAAATGGTCCATTTTAGAAATAAATTTTTAAGAAAATGTCCACAAATATAGAAAAAATGAATTTATTCCAATGTTGAATCTATACGTTCATCCTATTGAATTTTGTCTAGCGTATATTGCTTAAATAAATAGCTTGAGTACATTTTCGGAAGAAAATTTCAGAAGATGTGAGTGTTTGATCAATTTTACGTTTTTGGGAGAGGTGGACCTTTTTCTGGAAATGCTCATATCCAATTTAGAGAAGATAGTCGATAAAAAAAATAAATAAAGTTCTAAAGTTCTGTAGCACATCTGTAGCTTCTGTGACTCAACAGTCAAATTAAATGTATGAAAAGGTCGCCTAAAGCTTAAAGTTGGTTGATAAAAAAAAAATAAAGTGAAGTCAAAAAGTTATAAGCAAGTTTAGCCCTATCGTCAAAATAAAGAATACCTCTGGAGTCTAGGTTAGCGGAACAACAGTCCGCTGGCACCTGGAAAGGTTCTATAAAAACCGAATTAAATTTTTGCTTATGATTTGGATGTATTTTTTGAGTGTTTTTTGTTGACTACCCCTGAAGTTCTTCATTCATAAGTTCCTTAAACTTACAAATGTTACTGTGACTACAAATTTGATTCTGTTTTAAACCCCCGATTTTATACATTCTATCCTGTAAAACCATCTTTGCAGTTTCGCCATGATTTTTTTTAATTATGGATCTTTTAAGTATATAATTGAATGATAATGATTAAGCATCTTTAAAAAACTATATTCATTATATTTAACTAGCTATATTTAATATGTTTATTATATTAAAACGAAAAGAATAAGAATCGGATATTATCCTTAATTATAAATTCCATTTTTCACTCAAAATAAAAATCACTTTTTTTTTTTTTTTGTGTGGAATTTTTCCCTTTATTGTTCCATGTCCATAATCCTTAGGTTCAGCTTCTACCAGTTTCGAACAGTACTTTATTCACCAAAATCGGACTTTCCGTTGCACAGATAACAGGATTTTAAGAATCTCATGGCGTAAACGAGTTAAGATTAAGATATTGTGCATTTGTTTTTACTTATACTTAAGATATCGGAATGAAACTAGTTGGGTACGTTAATTGTCTGATACTTATAAACTTTTGTTGCAGAACTTTTTTAAGAAACCGCTTAGTTTACCATGAAAAATCACATTAAAATTAAATTAAATACCACAGGTACGAAATTTAATTATAATTATGTTATTGTGTTTAATTAAGTAAATTACATTTAGGGTATTCACTTGACTGTGGCAGCCTGGCACATGGCACATGTCCCAAACGTCACAACAACAACTTGTACTGAAAAATTTCGTGCCATGTTGTCAGACCCAGACCCTTGACTACGAAAAGTCTGGCATATATGCCCATGTAGGGATGATAAAAAACACGATTAATAGTCGATATTTTCAATCGAAATTTAGTATTTTTGTCATTTATTAGTGTGAAAGTTTTGACAACAGTTGTTTAGGGACGCAACAGGTTGAAACATTTTTCGCGAAGCAAAGGGGTAGAGGAGCGCAGACTGAAGTTGGAAAGGGAAGACAATAAATCGAAGGTTGAATATGATTTTAAGCATAAGCAACAGCAGCTGGATCAAAAGGAGAGGATTCTAAGACTAGAGCATGGCTTAAATAAGTTACCATCATGTATATATGCACATATGTATATATCTTAGATTTTATTTTAGTATTAAATTACAAAAAACTTTCTCTTGCTTTCTGACGCCAAACAGGGTACACCACGGGGTTCGGCCTCAGTGTGACCATCATAGTTAGTTTCCAACTTTCATCAATATCATCTCAAAAACCTGCAATACCTCCCTTTGAGGACCCTAAAGCAGGTTCGACACTGACGCGATATTGACTCCGACGACAGTGGCCATGGCATCCTCTATAAAGTCATCCAAAATATTGTCAATTTCAGAATCCAACTGATCTCGGCACACATCTACTAATAATGAAATATGATAAAATGCAACAAATTCTCTATACGAATTTTACAAACCTTCAAATATTTCTGCACTTTTAATTACAAAAATGCTTGGCGCTTTTCGAAGCATCTTGCTTAAATCAGGCAAATTTATTGAAATAAAATAATAAAAATGACAGTAAACTCAATGTAAAACCAAAAAACAGCTGACTGGGCAGATTTGGAACGAAAAGGGCTGTTCACGTTTCAAGTTTAACAAATGTGCCATGTGCCAGGCTGCCACAATCAAGTGAATACCCTAATTATATCATCGCTTTCGTCTTAAATCAATTTATTTCGTTGTCATTTGAGTATAAATTATTGATAAATGTATAATTTTTTCGATAAACACCAAAAAGTTGAATCAACGATTCGTTGTTATCTTTGATCTTATTTTCCGCAAAGTTTATTTTTTGATTTAAGGGGGTATTGCTGGTTGGCAAAAATTTGTTTTCGATTTTTTTTTTTTACATATTTTTATAGCTTGGATATTTGAGAATTTCGTCGTTAAAGGGTTTTTTAAAATTCAAAGTACTTTAGGAGATATGGTCTTTTTTGTCCAGCAATGTTTTCACCAAAATGCATCAAAATGTTTTGATGCAAAAAAATAACATCAAACTTTAAACGCGTTTATCTCTAAACCACTTTTTTCGAAGCTGCGGCACGGATTGCGCCCGTAGTTCTGAACCGATTTTGATGAAACAAAATGCAATCGACGCAGAATTGTCACCATTATGGTCCCTACCTCAATCATAATTTTAAAAATTTTCTTACTATTTTTGTTTTCACTAAACTACAAAATAAATGGCCCAAAACTGATTTTTCCATTTTCAATGGTCGCCATTTTGTAAAAAAAAAAATCGCAAAATTATGATTGAGGTAGGGACCCGGAATACAGCTGTACTGAATCTAACATCGTTTACTTTTTCCATTTCTGATGATCCGAAATGGAGTTATCCGTGCCGCAAGCAGCATACCTTTTTTTTCGACGTCCAACCACTAAGCAAACAGCACATAGAGGCGTCAAACAAGCATTTTTGTGGTATCATTTATTTCGTATAGCGTGCGACCCCAGAGCGTTCGGCAAAAGCCGAACGTATTTTTCAGTAAAACCCCAGAGCGCAAAGCGCAGCTGAGAGAGAGCGCACACAAGCAACGGCATGCTCGATCACACGTAGCCACGGTTGCCACAAATGGCGTTTTTGCGCCAAAACTGGCTCTTTTTTTTCCTGTTGGCGCAATGGCACTTTATTTTTCAATTTGGCTCTTTTTTTCATCAGTTCAGAATCAGTTATTTTGTATAGTTTTAGCTTGAACTACATATTTATTTTTATTTAATAACATAATCCCTAGATTAAGATGAACATGTGAAATACTTTGGAATTATGTTTTATTGCTTTAATTAAATGCAAAAATAACATGAATTGCAAAAAAAAATTCTGGCTCTTTTTTAGTCAATTTGGCTCATTTTTTGTTTGTTTTTGGCTCAATCAGACATTTTCAAGTGGCAACCGTGCACGTAGCAACATACCCTGTTTTAAATACAAACACTTTTTTTCATTCTCTTTGCTTTGTATTGATTATTTATTATTATTTGTAGTATTTATTAATTAAAAATCATATTTTTGTGGCATAAAATTATTAAATAATGAAAAAGGCAAAGAAAATAAGAAAAAAATTGTTGTATTTAAAACAGGGTAATGTTCCAGCGGGTGATTGATCCCGCATGTTTACATTTCACGCACACTAAGAAGCGTGCGCATGTACACACACAGAAACGATAATGAGCGAGAGAGCGACACAGAGCGTGCTCATCGTTCTGGTGCCTATCCATTTTTCGTGTGCACTTCCTCTCAGCTGCGCTTTGCGCTCTGGGGTTTTACTGAAAAATACGTTCGGCTTTTGCCGAATGCTCTGGGTCGCACGCTATACAAAATAAATGATAAACTTTGAAGACAACTTTTTGAACAGCCCTCGTACAAAGGAAAAAACAAATTTTTTATTTATTTCAATATGGTCTTAATACAATAAAAAAAAAACAGAATTTAAATAACTATTTCCGTTTTCAAATAAGATTTTTTTTAAAAAAAGGTCCAAAAACAGTCTTTCAACCTGCAATACCCCCTTAAGCCAATAAAAGTTGGTATTATAGTACAGTGCTAGTACTTAGTGGACCTTTAACTTCCGTAGTAAAATAAAAAATATTCAACTTATTAGTGAATGTTCATTTTTAAACGAGGTACACTCTGAAAAACTTCGGATTAAAAAGTGCTAAGGGGCTTCCATTGCATCAATTTGTATACCATGTTTTTTTCTTTAGTTCTAATACAAAATCTTAGGTGGTTAGTTTGGTGTGTCTAGTTCTAATCACTATATCGACTCTGATAGATATACTAGACATTCTATATTGTGTACTTAAACGAGTATCCTAAGTACTGGCTTTTTACTTAAAACAAAATATTAATTTTTATTTAATTTAAATCGAACTTACCATACTTCCTTGAGCAGTGACACCAGGTGGAAGGTTGGAAAGCATCATGGTCGCATTCTGCATATTGGCCATGCGCTGATGTGGTGGGCCCTGTTGCTGCTGCTGTGCGACCTGCATTAGGCTAACTTGTTGCTGTTGGCCAGGCCCCATTTGTGGTGGTCCCGGGCCAGGTCCTTGCTGCTGCTGGTTCATCATGTGCTGCATTTGTTGCTGTTGCATTACCTGTTGCTGCTGCTGTTGTTGTTGCTGCTGCTGTTGTTGCTGTTGTTGTTGCTGCTGTTGTTGCTGATGCTGCGTTGTTTGTGGACCATTGCCAGCTTGAAGTGATCCACCACCAGCTCCACCGGCAGCAGCATTGATTTGACTCTGCTGACTCTGCTGACGTTGCTTGATAATGGCCGCCATTATTTGGGGATTCTGCTTCAGAATGCTAAGTATATGCTGGTTGCTCTCGTTTGTTGGATTATTTTTAATCTTTTGCATAATCTGCGCTAGCGTCTGGGTGTTGAGTGGTGGTCCATTCACCATGTTGGGTCCTGCACTGCCAGCGTTGCAGCTACCGGTACCCACACCTTGACCGCCCGGTGGACGTACACCGCCACCAGCGGGTGCAGCGCCCATAGACGCTCCCATACCTATACCATGAGATGTACCGCTCCCGCCCATGGCAACGCCAGCGCTTATTACGGGGATCTGAGCCGCACTAACTCCTACGCCTACACCTCCACCCATCGGATTGGGTGTCATGCCCATCATCTGATGTTGCTGCTGTTGCTGTAGATTCTGCTGCATTAACTGGTTAGATTGACGCATTCCTGGTTGGTTGGCAGCGTTGTTGTTATACCGTTGTTGTGCGGCGCCTCCAACACCACCGCCGCTGCCCCACTGTTCCATCGGCAACAGATTATTGGCATTCAGGACATTATTACAGTTATTTCCACCGGACAGCGGTCCAGCGCCTGGTCCCACACCCACATTACCAGCTAACTGATTGACGCCAACATTTCCGACCATGCCGCCCATTGAGCCCTGGTTAGGCATGCCCACGCCCATGGACCTTTGCATAACAGGAGGAGCCATTTGCACTCCTTTGCCAAAACTATGCGGTACTTGCTGACGAGCGGCCTCCTCCTGCACCTGTTTGACAACCTGCAGGACGTTAGGAGACGGTGAGTGGCCACTACCCGGCTTCATGCCAATGCCCGGCTGATGTGGATGCGGCGAGGTCATTCCGCCCATGCTAGCAACTGAAACTGGCGACGGTACAGGCGCCGTGGATGGACTCATACCGCCACCGGCACCGGCTGGCAAAATGGCTGCCTGACCGGATATCACCTGTTGACTAACCGCCACGCCGGACATGCCCACTACTGGCACACCAACACCAGCTGCAACCACAGGCCCACTAACAGCCGGTCCGGGTAGAACAGCCGGTGCGGCTGTTCTGGACATCAAAGCGACGCGACGACGCAGCAACTGTTGCTGTTGCAATCTGAAAGCAGGATACAGCGAACACAATTTAGGTACTTGTTAATAAATTAAGCTTACATTAGTTATGTTTAGTTCATCACACATATAAATTCGATTTTTAGCACACACCATTTTCTGGAAGCACAAAAGACTGCTGTCCCCTTTTTATGTCAGCCAGTACAATGAAAATGTTGATTTGGCAATGTTTGCAACTTCAACAAGATGGTAACCTAGTTCTGCTATATAAATGGTGATATTTTAGCAACTTTCTGTTTGGCAACCATGTTTTTGACAGTTCACGCGCGTTTCGTGTCTTGTGTCATGGTCAAACAAGCAAGCAAGATGGTGCCACCAGTGTTGCCAGAATAGCTTATTTCAGACTAGATCAAGCATATTTGAAAATGCAAAAGCTTATAAAAATGGCATATAGCTTATAGCCTAAAATCTAGCATATTTTAAAGTTCATATAGCATATTCTAGCTATAAATGTTTTTGTCATAAGCTTAAAATGTTTCACGGCATAAAAATATCGGATCTCGTTCTTTGTTACGTGAACTTTATTCCCTATAATCGTGAATTTGTTTTCTAATCGATGGTGTCATCGACATGTTAGCTGATGCATGTGCGATGTGAAATCAGAAGAAAGTGAAGCTTGCGAAAATGCCAAAAATAATATTCAATCAATTATTCCGCGATGTTTGGCTGTTACCCAATTTAACTTCAACAAAAACCTAATGATTGTGTATGTTTTCTTGCATTTTCATTGCATTTTTATTTTTAGCTTTTTCTTTTACTCAAAATCTAGCTTATACGGGCGCTGAACACGTGGCAGCACTGCATGCCACACAGCACGCGAAACAATGGCCCAATTGAGAGGCGATTTCGGTGAAAAGTTTATTTTACGCTTGGGGCCGGTGAATTGGCCGCCTAGATCGTGTGATTTAACGCCTTTAGACTATTTTTTGTGGAGCTATGTTAAGGTTCATGTCTATAGCGACAAGCCTGCAACGATTGACGCACTAGAAGCCAATATTCAAGAATTTATATGTTTCAGAAATAGCGGAAAATTGGACCCACCGCATGAACCATTTAAAGGGCACCCGCGGCCAACATTTACATAAAATCATGTTCAAACATGAAATTATATCGGTTCTTTCTTAAATAAGATTCATACATTTTTTTGAATTTTATGTGATTTTTTTGAAAATCAAATCCGAAAGCTCTTAAAAAAATCACCCTTTAGTTCATAAATTCTTTTGTTGACCCCTGGAATAAATTAGTGTTGCATTACCTCAACTATGCATGGTGTAAAAAAGTTCGTCCATTAAAACGGACTGCAGACGATTTTAAAATTAAAAACCGTAATGAAGATGAAATAATTTTTGAACCGGAGACTAAGTGGCCTGCGTGCCATCGCATATTTCTCTTTCATTAACTTTAATTTCCATTTTCCATTGCCTATTCTCTCCTCTTTTTCCCCAAATCAGTTATGCATTTTCTCATTGTTGCTTGCCGACAGAAAAATATTGAGCACCTTAAGCCGGCGTAAACTTTTTTTTAGTCTCCATACTAAGCTTAAAGCTATCAGCTTTTGATCGGCCATATGCAATCTGTCTTCTACGATATTTTATTATTGCTGTCCTCTTTTAAATCGCAGAAAAAATTGGTATATATAGAATCAACTGGTAATATCTGGCAAAAACGAATTGACCGATATGTAATATACCTCAAAAAAAAACTCGAAATTTCATTGGCTACAACCTATTTCTTTGATTTCGTCCAAATGTGAATTCAAGTAAAGTAAAGCGGTAAAGCTAAGACCTTTTTCTATTCAAATAAAATCGTTGGCCGACCTTATAGAGTATAAAATCAACAGCCTTATCCGTGTGTCTGTCTGTCTGTAGGAATACTATATGAAATTTATGGTTACCTGTCTACCAAATGCAAATCAAGTTAGTCTCATATTTTAAAGATATTGAATTTTTTTAGTAGTTCGCCGGAAATTATTGCTCTCTTCATTGTACTGACTCCTTTAGAAAAGGACAAAAGTTGTTCGTGATCTTGTGATCAGAGCAGAGGATGCGATGCTTGTATCGCTGTGTGTAATTTTACTCAATACATATAGTGAATTATCAACTAAATAAAAGTTAATCTTGCTGTCAATAACTCACTTTTGCTGTAGTTGTTGCTGCTTAAGCTTGTGCTTAATGTTGGGACAGAAGGGTACCGGACACTTTTGCTCCTGACAGTGCTTGGCGTGGTAACAACATAGGGCTATCAGCTGCTTACAAATGGGACAGCCGCCGTTTGTCTTTCGCTTGCAATTCTTTGTGTGCTGAACAACCCTCTTCATTTTCTGGCACGAGGGCAAACGGCAATTGGCATCACGGCACTGGCACGCATGTACCAAAGATTGAATGCAACGCTGGATGGACTGTTTTCTTGCTTCCTGTGGATTTGCTTGCTTGAGATCGGCTGGCGCCGAGCCATCGTCCAAATCGAAGCCCAGCTTTTCCATTTTATGCGGATGCCCAACCTTTTCCTTGCACACCGTGCACAGATCAAAGTCCTATGAATCAAAAAAAGGGAGAAAAAAAGGAAGTGACCGATCAAATTCAACTTTAAAGCTCTCAAAGACAACAACAATTGATGTAATTATAAAATTGTTGGCAGTTAATCTTACATCACAAACGGTGCAGTGATAACGTGTCTCGACTGCTGTTTTGCAGTTGTTGCAGGTGTACACAAACTTGTCCTGGCCCTGATTGTGCAGCTCGTACAACATTGAAAGCGTGGAGAACTGCGCTCGTCGCAACGATGAGAATTCATAGTGCTTATCACGAGCCAGAGTCAGAAAGGCATCGCGACCGTCCATCAGATCGCAGGTTAGCAACGGATCGGGATCTTGTATGGGCTGAGCGAGAATAGTATAAGTTGTTATATTAGACCAAAGTTAAGAAACAAATTGACAAGTTTAACTTACCGCCAGACTTGCGGCCGACTGTGCTGAATGTAAGCGGATGACAAAAAAGACTTCTTTGTGTTTCTCCATTGTGGCATATATTTTTGCAGATAAATCATTTCCAGACTGATGCTCATTAGACTTTTTACTATTTTTGCGCTGTGCTGCTTTTGATTTATTGGATTTCTTGGCCTTTTTCTGCCCCTTTTTCTTACCATCGCCACTAACTTCATTGTCCTCAATTGAAAAGAGCTGCAAATACATTACAAATTCAGTATTGTAAATTCAGACAAGAAATAGGCAAATATGTTAATTGAAACACGTACATTGGCAGCAGCAGCCGCTTCAGCGGCCTCGGCCTGCTTTCGTTTTTCCTCCTCTTCTTGGTCCAGTTCTTTAATGCTCTCCTCCAGAACATTGGGCCAGAAATCACCCTCAAAATAGGGCAATTCAGCGGCCGAGCCCAGTTTATCCTCCATGGCCTGCTTCAGTATGTCTTTATAGTCCTGAATGATACGCTCGATCATGCCCTTGTCGAGCATTTTCTTATACCACTCTTGCAAACGCTTCGGCTTGGGTATTTTCTGATCAGTCGGATGGCAGTGGAATATGTAGTCATCGCCTTCAGAGGGAGGGCACGCCCATATATGCGCCATCGTATAGCCCAGCTGTTTCACATAGTCCATGTAGCCGAGCAATATCTCATGATAGACAGCCGTGCGATATTGTCGTGGTCGAAAGAAGTGAACTGAATCCAGATATGCAATGTATACACGTCGTGTATTTGGCGCTGGACACTCGGATCCATATTCTTGCACGTGCATGCCAAAAAAGCAGACATCAATACCATCCACCTCCTCGAAGGCAAACAAAGCCTTTGCCCGATATGGGAACTCTTGCATCATTTCACCGCCCTCAACAAAGCGACGTCGCATACCCGGTTTAACCTCGACGCACTTGTCGGATGAGGATACCACACGTATATGTACTTCGCCAGCTCCAGCTTCCTTTTTCTTCAGAAAGTTGTTTACTCGCGTCTCAATATACACGCCTAGTTTAGTTGTAGGTAACCGTTTGGCATTAAATTTGTTCTCCTTTCGCTTTGAGTTTTTCTTTTTTAAGCAATTATCACACACAAAGCCTCCCGGCCAGATTGAATCTAACCATAGCACACAAATCTGATGCTGCTTACGCCCGCACTCCTGGCAATCAACAAAGGGCTCTAGCTCCAAATGATCGTTCTTCATTTCCTTGAATTGGTCCTTTTTAATTTGCCTAATATAAAATCAATGAAAACATATAATTGAATTTTTAAATACAATAAAATATATGTAGCTGTTATTATTCACTCTACTTACGTTTGGGACTGCAGCGGATCATCTCCTAGAGTCACAGTATCTCCCTGTATGTCATTAAAGCACTTCTGGCAGAATGTGTATCTATTTGATGCAACACCGTATTCCTTTAGACTGTTGTGATTTTCATAGCAAAAATTTTCGAGTTGATGACGATGACGATAGCGATGAGCGATGGACGATGACAATTGGACATTTAACGATAAACACCACACACATTATACGTAATATAATTGGCAAAGCAGGAAAAACAACACAGAAACGTAATATACAAACAACAATCAATAGAACATATGTAAATGATGTTGCCAGGCGTTCAAAAAAGAAAAAATAAACAAAAAATATTATGAAGAAATTTAATTTTAATAATATTTATCAGTATGTAAAGTTATTTTTTGGTGTATTCTATTTTATAAATTACTAGGAGGCTCCGTCCCTTGCTTGATTCTCTGGCAAGTCCCCGGCTCGCTACGCTCGCGGAAATTTTATAATCATGGCATAATTTTAATTAACAAATATATACTCTGGTTTATATACTCGGCCACCGAAAAATCATTGCGGGCATTCGGCAGGTTTTTAGACCCCGTACTTAAAAAAAAAGTGCAGGGGTCTTTTAACTTTGACACAAAAAAATAAAACGTATGCGTAACAGGCAGAAGGAGGCGTGGCAGACCCTCGGCCCCCAAAACGGTGGCCCGGTGAGCTGAGTTCCCGACTCTAGCCATTCACTTCCCAGCATGGGCATGTTATTTTGACCTGTTATATTAATGTTATATTTACATTAATATAATAATTCATATGTGTGTTTTTGTTGCTTAACAGATCTGGGAAATGCACATATCGCTGTCTCGCTCTCATTAATGCTAAACGCAACCGATTATTAACCTTTACTTTGATTCTTCTCTAATTCATTCTGTGCGATTCTATCGAGCAACTGTTAAATTTGATGGTGCGATTAAATATGCAAGTCTTCTTTAATTTCCTTGATGTATATACATATTTTGGCTCCTTTACTTGTCATGGATTAGTAAAATAAAACTCAACTTTATTTGCCTTGTTGTTTAAATTTTTTTTCTTATTTTTTTCCATCTTTTTTTTAAGTTTGTAAAAATCGGTTTCTATATTTCGTCCAAAACAATCAGTATCTGTACGATCTGAAGCCGATACCAAACATTTACTATTTTGAATATTGGAAATGTCTTGCTAAATGCAGTTATTAGATATCTTGATTAGTGATCAAAGTTGCCAGCTAAATATCCCAAATGTGCGATCAGTATATATTTAGTTATTTAGTTAGTATGTTTAGTTTTTTCGTCAGTTTATTTTGAGCTCGGTAATCTGGACAATCCGTTATTTCTGACACTGCCTGGTCATTAATTGTACTGATTGTTTATTGAACAAGATCTTGATGATCTTATTAACATCTGAAATTCACTTTGGAGATTCCAAACAATTTAAGGGGCAATGATCGTACTTAACAATTGAAATCCCACACGCCACAACTCATAACACTTTTACAAACTTAGATATTTCCCTTTGTTCCCAAATTCATTCTGGCTAATTTATAAAGACTTGTATGAAAGCGATCCCTTCCCCATACAAACCAAAAGTGCTTAAATACAAACTGCACCGAGCAGCTGTCAATTCCTCAAGGTTATAAAGGCATGTGCAAAAGACTCCATACCAACTTCAAATCCCAAAAGACCTTAAAAATTACAACATACCGGTGAAACCGGGAATTAGGGCACCTAAAGAGGGCATCTATGTATTTAATATGATGATTTTTGACGATGTTGCCGAGTGAAGCGAGCAGGGGCGGAGCTCCCAAGGTAAATATGTATTTTTTAATTGTACCACGTGAATAAAATAGCAATTTAAAAAAAAAAATAAATAAAAAACTAATAATATTGTTATGTGGAGCGGTATAAGTTTTTCTGTTGTTATATACTCGTACAAGCGTTTCAGCTAGTCCGCACGGAGTGAAGCGGTAAAATGGAATTGCCAGAAAAGAAGCTGGTGTTGTTCAAAACTGCTTGTAGAAACATAAAACTGTTTGGAGTATTTACAGGACTTACAGTAGAGATATTTCCGACAGTCATTATAAAACGGAAAAAACCGACTGGAGTAACAGAGCGGACCAAATTGCTTGAATAAAAGCTACACTTAAAACAATCTGTAAACGTAATTTATAAGGGCATTTCTGCAGAACGGTCGACCTGACGAAAAAACGTAAAATTGATCAAAAATTCACATCTGTGCTTAAGTAGAATTGAAATAAGCACAGTACGCTCTAGCTGAAAACATTTTGGGCGCTCGAAATGTTCGATGTTTTGATTTTCGGGCTTACAAACTTCAGTGTGACAGCATATTACCAAAAACCAAAATAGTTGAGAGATTGTTGGTGTTATGCTGCTGTTGTCACACTGTTGCGTCAGCTGTGCACAACAAACAAATAAATCACATTGAGAACAACAACAACACAATCACATAAGAGAAGTAGCAGCGACTAATACCCTTGTTATTAAATTAATAATTATTAATTATAAAAATCCCATCGAAATGTTTTTCGTCGGTCAAATCCCACAATATTGGCCTCTGTTGCACCTCTTTATTCAGTCTAATTCGCTCAAAACACTGATTCAATCGATGTTTTGAAAGGTATAACAAACAGCTACCGGCTGTTTACCCAACAGTGTTGTAAAACACTTGAACATTTTCTGAGCTGCCAATATTTAGGTACAGCGTACATGGGTTTAGAAATGGCCTTACAAAATAGTTTCGAGCCAGTTTGCAGCCCTTTTATTTTATATGGAGTGTGGGCCTTACAAACACATTTTCAGCTAGAGCGTACTCATTTTATTCAATGCTGTCCGCTCACCGATTAGACAGAGAAAATTAAGCAGACTCGTTCAACAGAACACTTACTTTTGTTTCTGTCTCGCTTTCTGTTTCATGCTGCTCGGCGAGGAAGACACACGCAGCTCTGTTATGGTAACAGTTTGAACGAACTGTTGTTCGGCGCTCACCAATTGAGCTAAACGAGCCAAGTGGTAGGACGAAGTGTCTTTATTGTTGTTGTTACGTGAGGATTTTGCAGGCAAACCGTGGAAGAGGGAGCGAGACAGAGATAGGGCGCTTGTGTGCGTTTGCATTTATAAACAGACAAAAACAAATGTATAGAAAACAAACAACTGAGACACACGCGCAGCACATACATATGTATGCATGTGCAATGCATAAATAACCTTTTGGCAAAAAAACGAAATTTACACATTCATCAATTTATTAGGTTAGCCAATTTACATTGCTCAAATGAAGTTTTTTTTATATTATTTGACTGATTTTATTAATATTTATTTTAAAAATGGAGGCTAATTAAACTGAAAAACAACACTTCAATCCTAGCAACTATTTTGGTAATTGGTTACAAAAAAAAAAAAAAATATATAGATCAATTTCAAAAAAATTATAACGTAACGTCATGTGCTCTTAGAAAAAACAAGTTAAAAAATTAAATATATTTCCAACATAAAAACAGTTCATTAATTGATATTCAGATGTAAAACTTTATTCTGTCATTATTATTTTGGCTAATTTTGTCGTACGAATGTCATAAGGCGACGCTGTAGAAATGCCCATATTCATTGCTACTTTTTTTTTATTAAAGTGGGTTCACCCACAACACAGAGAATCCCATATTTATCACATTTTGCATTCCGATTCCTCCTCTTTTCTTGCTAATCTGTTCTTATGGTTAATATTGTGAGCAAAACACAGTTAAGGCAACAGTGGCTTTTTGGTCATCATCAAATTATTGAACACTTTTTGCTGGCAAACAGTTCCAAATTACTCCGCACCAAGCCTAGCTCAGGCACTTCTATCGAACGCATCCTTACTAGTTCTTACGATTTAATAACATTGCTTTCAAACAATACAATACGACATGAAGAATAACCATTTTATACAGAAATTGGGAGTTACCGATTGAGCAATTAACAAATAAAAATTAGCAATCTGATATTTCTGAGTAATTTCAGCTTAAATCTACTTAATGCCATGAACGCAAGCATTATTTAGTCGGATTGCACCGATTGAAACGAAAACTTACCTGTTTTGGTAGCTATAATACTTGGCATCGCGCGGTATTGTACACAGTTGTTTGCCATAACAGCATAGCACCTGTGGATTGAAAGTGTACTTCCGTCCACAGCAGTATCCCAGTGCCTGCATTACGGGATCTATTTCAGCCTCAAACACCTCTGAAAGCTGAAGTGAAAGATAAATATTTATATTTGAGTATATTTACAACAAAGAGACTGATATATTTTACTATAGTAAATATCCCAATGTTCAGTGGAAACTCACAGATACGAAAAACTCTTTATTAAGTTACAATACTCTACTAGGTTCACTTTGTGGCCGGAATTCAGCCACTTTTCAGCCCGGTATTTGCTTTTATGGACGCCGAAAACAGTAAATTTTTTTAACATTAAGGTAAAAAAGCAAAGAATTATTTCCAAAATTGAAAAAGGTTCTGTTATTCTAAAAAAAATTTGTGTTGATTTTATTTCTCCTTGAATAAAATTACATTTTGTAAATTTGGTCTTGTATTTAAGACAATTAAACTGTCACCAAAAGTCGTCTTGCCACGTCTGCAGAACAATCAGCTGTTTTGTACAAAATTACGGTCACTTTTTATAAATTTTTGAACATGGAAAGGTGTCAATCGATTGAAAAATTGAATTAACATTTTTGCTGTTTGATATTACTGAGATACTGACTAAGACTCTTAAAAATAAAATAAAAATTTTATTTTTCATCTTTTTTTTCCAGAGATGAGCTTGAATTTCTGAACGAGAATATCACAACCGAATTTAAAAACGTTTACACTTCCAAAAAGTGTTAAGAAGTTTCCATTTGTTGCCTCGTGTAATTTTTAAACAATTTAAAAAAAAAAAGTCTTGGTATGAAACCCCAGTCGTGACCTAGTGCAAATAATGCCAGCTTCACATTGAATTAGAGGTGCATTTTCCTTAGCTTTTTCGTTTGCTTTGCAAAATAATGAAAGTCTCAATCAAAGTCAACAGTCGTCGTTTGCAAAGTTTTGATTTTGCAAAAACAATATCACAGATAGGACAAGTTTAAAATCTCTTTATATTATTTTAAAATATGTGAACAGAAATAGAATTGCCGGAAACAGATCTATCTGATAATCTCACCTTGGTACAGTATCGATAGACGCGCGATGTTTTACGGTTATACAGCCAGGCATTATCAAACATTAGCCACACATCATCCACATATTCCCATGGATCACTATATTTGCCAGTCAGTATGTTATTCCGTATAGTCCCCAGATCCATGGGCTTCTTAACAATCTCAAAATAGTCGGGTATTCCCAGCGCTTGAGGATCGACCGGATAACGAAATGGAACGGACTCCGGCTCCTGTCGATACAGTTTTTCCATAGTTGGTATTAAAGCTGAACGCAGCTCATCAGGATTGAATTCTAGAATTTAAAGTTAATACAATTTGAATATTAAATTAGTTGCTATCATGTAGAATATATTGTATATGGGCATCTAAAATAATGTTGCATTAAAAATAAATATTTTATTAAATCTATATTAAAGAAACAAGAATCTAATTAAAATGCATTGAGAAAAATTCAATTTTAAAAAATTTGTTTGCTGTAAAGTTTAAGTAGATTACATTATACATACACGGATCATTAGCTTTAAGAAAGAGAACAACTATTATTAAAATGCAACGTCTAATACTGATCGCCTTTTAATGTTATTTTGCAATTCGGAGACTTTTGTATTATTCTAGTTGTCTTGTTATACATATATCTCATGTTTATTGCTTATTATTATTGGAAACCTCAAATTGACAGAATATACCTTTTGCACCAATAATAGTGCTACTCTAATACTTACTAATACTATCTAAATATGAATATAGGAGAATTCGAATTTAAGTCCTTTTTAGCTTTAAAATTACTGAAAATACATATATATTAGAGGTCTGCATGGCTGCATTCAAAACGTCAAATGAGAGATCATGCCCAACTGAATTGAATAAGTTCGGCTGGGTCTTCCAATGAATTGAATGAATGAACAGAAACCGAAAACTTCACATTCAAAAATGGCAGAATTGAATGACAAAATAACTGAAACAAACGAGTGAGGGGGATAGTGCCGTAATTTTCGTTTCTTTTTATTAAATGTAAAAATCTAGCCACGAAAATATTTCTATGCCCCAAAATTTCTGATATCCAATTTTGTGACGAACAGTATTAAGTGTAACATAACAATTATTACAAAAAAAAAAAAAGGTTGTATTCTGACTACTCTGAAAATCTTTTTCATTCATTTCATTCGTAACTAATTCACTTAATGCCGTTCATTTGAGTACTCAAATTAATGTCAAAAATGAGTATTCAATCGATGAGAACCGGATCTATAAATTTATTCCACTCAGGGAACTGAATTAAACTCACGAGTACTCAGAGACGCTCAAGTTTGAATGCAGCCGTTAATATGTATGTATACTTTAACCGATGGTTGTTGTTTCTTCTGGCCATTCTAAAGCCTAGAGCCTATTATAATTAACTGAACATAATGTATACCAAAAATATGTAGATGAAAACAAATTAAAGCTTACGGCATTTTTTCTTCTTGTCACCAGCATTGGGCGCCAATGGTTCCGGCACAGCTGGTTTGGTCTCAGTTTTGATTTTGATGTCCGTCGCACTGCCCGCAGCATTGCCATCGATGGCACCGTTTAAATCATCCTTGCCATCAACACCGCCACCAATTGCACCATCGCCATGTGCGCCACCAGCGACGCCGCTGCCACCGCCAGCTACCAAATCATCAACGTCCATGGGCTCCGATTTGATCTTGATGTCGCCATCTTCGCCACCCTCCGACTTGATGTCCATTTTGAGCATGCTAGTGCCATCGTTGTTGACATTCTTTCCTTTGCCCCCTGCCGAGCAATCCATTTGTGAGCTGTCGCCGTTGCCACCACAACTATCATCCATAAACTCTTTTTTGATCTCATCCTCTTGCTTAATAGAGTCCAGTTTGCCCTTTGATGACATTCCGCCTCCACCGCTACCACCACCATTGCTCCCATTGGTATCATTGGCACCCGCCGGAGACGGTGTCTCATCGTCATTATCACGCGCTGCCGCCTCCAGTGCCGCCATCTGGGACGATAAGCTGCTCGAGCTGTTCATCATACGGCCAAGGCCACTGGTGACACTAGTGACACTAGCTTCGCTTTTGCTGCGGGCCATCAACAATAGGGTGCTACTGGCAGGTGCGGCATTTCCGTTGCCATTGCCGATTGGGGCACTCGTCGTCGATGTCGGCGTTGCCACTGATGATGCACAACTGAGAGGTGCACAAACTGCTGTTGTGGTCGTTGTTGTTGTGATTACCGCCGTGTTGCTGGTCGTGCTGCTGCTATTGCTGCAGTTCCCGCTGCTGTTGGCGCACGTGGCCGCTGCCGAGGCGGGCGTGCTGCTCGCCGCCAATCCGGAGGCACTGGTAGCTGGCACTGGCGAGGTAGGTATATATGGCGGTGTTGCTGCCCGATTGCTCAACGGCTGCATGAGACTGCTAACAGAGGGCGGATTATTCGATGGTGTTCCAATTGGTCCGTTCGACATGAAACTGGGCGAGGGACTGGGAGCGGGCACAGTGGTGCTGCCACTGCCACTGCCACTAGCACTAGTTCCTCCTCCTCCTCCGCCTCCTGCAGTCAGTGCATCTAGACTTGTGGGCGTAGGTGGCATATTGTTTAACACACCACCACCGCCAGATGGTTGCTGAGATTTTTGCTGCATCGGCGAACTAAACGCATTCGTCTGTTGCTGCTGCTGAGGCTGTTGTGGAATTGACGTGGCATTATTGAAGGGCGACTGCGGCATCAGCATGGCTGCGGAAGCTTGCTGTTGATGCTGCTGCAGTAATCGCTGCTTCATAATCTCATTAAGTTGTTGATTCTGTGCGCCGCTACCTCCTCCATTAGCATTGATGAATTGTTGCTGCTGTTGCTGCTGCTGCTGTTGTTGTTGTTGTTGCTGGCTGGACGCCGGACTCGTCAACACACCTGGACCGCCACCGACGGCTGACGCCGACTGCATGGCGTTCGGCTGCGTGTTGAACGGAGATAACACTGGATTAGCCACCATTCCCCCAGGACTGGGACCGGGTGGTCCAACCAACATGTTGCCCTGACCAGGCTGCTGTTGAGGGAACTGCATGCGCTGTTGTTGCTGAATGGCCAACATATTGCCGCCGGGCGAATGACTCCGCATACTCGCCCCCACAGCTACCATACTGGGTTGTCCCGCAGCCGTCGGCTGTTGGTTGGCACTGGTGCCCAAGACCGAGGCTTGCGGGCGAAGCTGCTGTTGCAGCATACCAGTTGGGCCGCCCCCACCGGCACCTCCGCCCATGGGACTGATGATAGGACGCACGCCCTGACCTGGCTGCTGTTGCTGGAGCGCATTGCTGGGCAAAGATGAGGAGTTGACGACACCACTGGTGGGCCCGGTCTGTTGCATTTGCAGCATTTGCTGCTGGTGCTGTTCCTTGCGCTTGAGTCGCTTCTCCTCCAGTTCTTTTTGGATCTTATAAATCTTTTCAGCCAACAGATGATAATACTCGGAGCGTGACTTGGCCATCTCGTACATATCCTTCTCCACTTTCTCGGCGTACGAGACGAGATTATGCATGCGCTTGTCCTGCATTGTAGTTGGATCCGATGTTGGAAAGATGGCTTGAACCAACTTGTGCACCAAATGATTCCGTAAATCAGCTGTCACCGATTCACGCCAATCTTTCTCGTTGTCGCCTCCAATGGCCGAAGACTGGCCTTGTCCGCCAGAGCCTCCAGTTCCACCGCCCGTTGCATTGGAAACTGTAGACGAATTATTGGCGCCACCTGTGGTATCTGCAGGCATAAGAACGCTGCCGCCACCAGCACTATTGCCAGCACCTGGTGCACCTCCTCCTGGCACTGTATTGCCATGGGCTTGCACCTGTGCTTGCGCCTGTGCCTGCAGCAACTTGATCTTGGCCAATTGATCAGTCTGACCCACCAGTTGTGGCTTGTCGCCGGCGCCAACAAAATTGGCACTATTGAAGCCAACATTAACCGACAGCGGCGTTGGAATGTTCCCCAATTGTTGTTGCTGCTGCTGCTGCTGTGGATTCTGTTGCGCATTCGACTGCTGCTGTTCAACCATGTTTGTCAGCCCTCGTCTTCGTGCTCCCGCTCCTGCATTGCAGCCCTGCAGCATCAGTTGACCCCCTTGCTGTGCCACCTGTGCCTGCTGCTGCTGCTGTTGAAGGCTAGTAACCTCGTTCGCATTGGGCAAAACATTTTGCCCGGGCACGGGAACAGGCACTGCAACGCCGCCTGGTATTGCACTACCTGGTGCTGGTTGAACACCAAGCACACGAACCGATGGAGCTCCTTGCATACGTATGCCAGATGGCATGCCTTGAGCTGGCGCTCCTAGCATTCCAGCCGGGACCGAGCCCACTTGGCCAATGCTGCCAACGCCCTCGAAACGGCGCAGTTCCTGTTGTTGCACCTGTTGCTGATGCTGTGTCAGTTGCTGTGCCATGTCCGTATTGCTCTTGGGTACATTGGAGGCACCGGATGTCTGTTGTTGCGGCAAGACAATGGCCGTGTTCTGTGAGCTTCCGTTACCAGAGTTTTGTGCCACCTGTTTGCTATCGACGACACCAACACCGACACCAACACCGACGCCGACACTCACGCCGGACGGATTCTGTTGGACCTGCTGTTGACCTTGCTGTTGTTGCTGCTGCTGCTGCTGCATAGGGGCTGCATTTGGTGCTCCGGCCGCAGCACCACCAGCATTCTGAAAGAGCGAGTGGTTCTGTCGAAAGGGGAGACATATGATGCAGTCCGAGCGCTGGCAGGTCTTGTAATGCAGCAGTATCTGACGCGAGGATGTGCAGTGTTGCATATTGCAATCCTTGCTCTGCTTGCAGGTTGCCATGTGTGCCAACACCGCCTTCATGGCCTTGCAATAGTTGACACTGCAGACCTCGCGATTGGGATTGAGGTTTTCGCGCCTATTGCACTTGTGCGCGTGCAGCAGCAACATTAGTTGCTGCTGGATCTGTTTTTTCCGTTCATCGGACATACTGCCTGGCGCTGGAGTAGCACTGCCGGCTACAGAAGCTACTCCCTGCTGCTGCTGCTGTTGAGATGTGCCCGGCTGCTGCTGCTGTTGTTGTTGCTGCTGCTGCTGGGAATGGCTCAATAGTTGATTGGGCTGCGGCGCACGTGGTCCCAATGCACCCTGTTGCACAACCGGCTGTTGCTGCTGCTGCTGTGGATTCATTTGTGTATTTGCTGCCGCCAATTGTTGCTGTTGCTGGGGATTGCCAACAAGACCACCTGCACCAGTTGGCGGTCCATCTCCACCCAAGCTGGACATGGGCACCACTGTACCAATTGGTCGATTCCCTTGGGGCATGCCCGCGCTCATATTGGGCGCTACAACGCCACTGCCACCGCGCTGTGACATTTGTTGCGCCAGCAACTGTTGCTGCTGCTGATTATTGTTGCCGGGTGCTCCGTAGTTACCGACTCCATAAGGCATGTTATTTATTTGACCTTAAAGAAAATAAATGTGTAGAACAATTTGTAGCTGATGAGTTGTTTCCTTTGATCGAGTGTAACATACCCAGTTGCAAATTTGGATTTTGCATCCGTGGACCGCCACCGGCTCCGACAACACTGCCTGGTCCATTGCCACCGCCAGCTCCGCCGCCAATTAAATGCGGACCACGCAGCATATGTTGTTGTCCGACCATGCGTCCCATCATTGGACCGTTTTGCATATGCATGCCCTGGTTGGGCGCTGACCCAGTCACGGAGCCCACGCCCACGCCAACACCTACCGCTCCGGGCACGGCATTCATCATGGATGCCGAGCCTGGCTGCTTTAAGGTGTTAACCATACCGGCACCACTTAAGCTACCCATGCCGACGCTGTTTGTGAGAACCATGTTGCCAAGATTGCCCTGTGCTATGGTGTTCATGCCTGCAGAAAACAGAAATGTGTGAATGTGTGTCGAGCATCTGGACAATGTACTCAATTGCTCACCTGGTATGGCATTCATTCCATTGTTGACATTATTCGATATGGACATGGGCATTGAATTGACCATGCCCATTTGCGTTGCCACCTGCAAGCCGCCCGTGTTGGGCGATTGTAAATTTGGAGACTTGCTGCCCAACTGATTCATGCCCGGCACAACCATGCCTCCGCCGGTGCCTTTGTTGCCCTGTTGTTGTAAAAGATGCTGCAGATGCTGGTGATGTTGCATTTGACGCTGCATTTGATTACCAGCAGCGCCGCCGCCGCCATTGCCACTGCCATCATCACTGCCGCCGCCGCCGGCACCATTCATCTGTGGTGGCACCACGCCAGGACCAGGTCCCTGTGCTGGTGGTTTATTTGGTCCGCCGACGCCGGCGCTAGCGGCTGTGGTAACAACACTAACTCCGCCAGTGTTCAACTGATCTGACCAGCCGCTGTTGGAGGACACCAGCTCATCGGGCAAGTTGTCTTCCAAAAAGAATAGATCCGCTGAGTAAAAATAAGCAAGACATAAACCGTGATAAAAACATGAATAGACACACAATTATATACTTCAATAAATTAAATAAATGATTTTATCTCTGACGTCTGACGCCAAAAACTCCAATGTCTCCATTTACAGACGGACATAAGGCCAGAAATGGCTACAATTAGAATGTATTTGATGTATCCCAAGATGTAGAGATGTATTCTCAGTAAGTTCTCTTTCAATTTCAATTGTATTTTGATCAGCCATCCCATTAAAAGAATTGTATTTTAACAGGGCCAAGACCATAGACTGTCCAAGACATAGACTGTTATCGAGGAGCAGTTGTAGTCTAGTGTACTTTAGATATAATACAGAACAGAACCGCCATTGGCAATTCTGAGTACTTACATGGATCCATTTTGACTCGCTTCTGGGGCGGTTCGTCCAAATGATCGGCCATCATATATATTATTTGTTGCTTGCCTTGTCAGCAAAGCGCGTCCTAGTGTAAATATATATATATTGTTTGTCTGCGATGATTGCTTCTTGTAGTACGTAAGTCCGTAAAAAATATAAAAGAAAAAATATCGAACTGACGACGATTTGACGATTTGAGTTGTGAGTTTGAGAGTTGACAGTGGAGTGGAGTGAATATGACAAAAATTGTTTTGATTGCTTGCGTGTGAGCTGCACGATTTGACAGTTTTCGCACGATGTTTGTTTGTTTGTGTATAATACACACATATATATAAATACACATACATATATACATATAAATACATATATATATATTTTAAAATATATATTTATATATATAAATATATATATATGTGTGCATATATTTATTATATATTTATATTTATACGCTTATTCTTTCAGCCTCAAATTTTGATAATCCACACTGTTCTAGTAAAGTTTTGCTTAAGTTTGCGGGAGCTATTGACAAAAGAGACTCCTTTGTTATTGTTGTTGTTGTTTTGTCTGTTTCTGTTCCTGTTGCCTGCCGCTGCCGCTGCGACGAAGACGACGTCGTCGTCAACGCGTTCGTCACCGCGACCGTGCCTGCTGAGCACGTCGCCGATTCTGTTGGCTCGCCGTTGAGATCGTTGTTGTAACTGCTCCTGCAACTTTTGGCGTCCCATGCGCTTGCTCCGGATGTAGTCACTGTCACTTCCCGCTCTAGCCTTGGATGCTCCTGCTGATACTGATACTGATGCTGGTCAATGTTTATGTTTATGTTTGCAATTATGTTGTTTTTGTTCCTGTTTGTCATACAACGGCGTGCGCTTGGGTGCATTTTGTGTGCAAGTGCCTAATCCACCAAATTGGCCGAGTTTAATAAATCGGCCTTGGTTAGGATTCGTTGTAGTTCTTGTTGCTTTTATGTTCCGCTGCTGTCACCGATGCAAGTAATATTGGAAGATGAAGAACTCGACGAAAGAAGAAGCACTCAATGGCAATGGCAGATGACAAATGCGCGCAATGTTGCATTTGGTGCCGCTTTCTTTTAATATTGCTGTTGCTATTGTTTCTGTAACATTTTACGGCGGTTGTTGTGTTTACTTTTGCTTTTAAATTATTATTCTTATTATTGTTTTTTTTTACTTTCAAAGTTTGTTTATGTTGTTATTGTTGTTCTTAACGTTCAGTTCGAAAGCGCATTCACATATTTTACGTGTTTTTCTTGCGATTGATGTTGATGCTGTTGTGCTTACATTCGCATTATATTTAACATCGCACTCAACTGTAAAAACATAACAAAAATAATACTTTAGATTAGACCACTAAGTCACACACAAACGCTCATAATAGGATTCACATTCGAAATACAATTTCCACGCACATAACAAAAAAAAGACACAAAACAAAAAATAACAACATATTGTAAAAGCGATTCATTTTTATCCGAATGCGGCTGCCGCTGCCGCCTGCTGATTGAAGACAACTCGCTATTTTGTTTTTTCGTCTCTTGTTTGTTGCTCATAGTATTCGCCAACTCGCTGATGTGTCTGCTTCGTCTCCGTCTCTCATTCGCCTACGTGTTTCACTCACTGTATGTGTCATAATTTAATGTGATTGTATTTGTGCGCACTTTTACTTGGCCAACAAGCAAGCACAAAATGTGCCAACAACGTGCACAAGTGCGCCAGCTTTGAAATTGCGCGCATTTTTTTGTAAACAAGAAATGTCAAAAATAAATTGTCTCTTAAGAGGTTTATTAAACAATAGACTGTAATTTTAAACAGTTCTGCCTTTAAGATTTGATTAAAGACGAAGTTTGCATTCATTTTGCTTCCGCATTTCAACAGCGCCTCCTTCATGCACATGTACATATGTATGTAGGAATGCGGCTGCTTTCAGAGTCAAAGACGAGTGACGAGAAACGACACGGGCACATACTAGTTCAGACAGCCGCGGCAGCTGAAGCTTTAAATTTTTTTTTCGCAATGCTTGTTGGCTGAGTTTTGGCGAGTACATCGCAATACACACACACAGGCAAAAAACAACATACACTTTGATACAACAGGCGCGCGCCCAGCGCACATGTACTTATATATATGCATACATAGATACAGATAAACGTTTATTCTGTGTCTGTCTCGAGAAGCACCGTCTCTTTCGCTGCACACACGTCCACAAGCAACGAGACAATTATAACGAGTAGAGAGCGCTCTCGCGAGAGCACATAATAAATGATTGCATTGGTATTGGTATTTTCACACTGGTGTGCATACACACAGCACTGGCACTGCCAACGAGTGCGAGCAGCATTGAAAAAAGAAAGAAAAACAGACGGCAGAAAATATATTCCTTTTTTTGTGGCGTTGCTCGTCCGTTTTCTTCTTCATGTCGTATCAAAGTTTTCTATTGCAGAAATTATTGTGTTGGATGCGTATTGTAATTTTTAATGGCGTTTAAAAAAATCACTAAATTTGTTGCACAAAATACAAAATTCAGAAAAATTGTGAAAAAAATTACTAAAAATTTTCAGACAATTTTATCACATTGTTTAATTTTTACAAAATTCATTTTTTTGAGCGCACTAAATTTTGTAATATTTTTTAGATTTTTCTTTAATTTCGCATTTTTACCATGTATTTTTCACATTTTTTGTTGATTTTAGAAAATTTTTACAAATTTTTTTGCAACACTAAAACAAAAAATTTTCAGTCCGCTTGTGTTGCAGCAGAAAGTCAACTGATTTCGCGAACGAGTAGCAACAGAACTAGAAAGAAAGACTGAAGCTGAAACGACTGAGACTGTGTTGTGTGTTAGTGCTAGGCGACGACAACGACCAGTAACGCCAGCCAATGGTAACAGTGGCGAGTGAGCGAACTCGACGGACGGAGAGAGAGAGAGCGCACGCTCGCTCGCTCAGAGAGAGGCCACAAAAAGTGTCATGCAAAGCAAATGTTGAAATTGGACATTTTGGACGGCGTGCGCTTTGTGTGTGTTGGAGAGAGAATCGCTAGATAACAAAATAGCGAGTGTCTACAGTGTTGTATAGTGTGGTGAATGTGTATGTTTTCAGCCGTGGCGGCAACGCTAAGCGCTGTGTGGATTCCCAAAACCAAAATTAAGTGTCGTGCCATGATGTATCATTATCGCTGTCCTTGTCTAGCAGCCCGGTACTTACCAGCAACTGGTTAGACGAGTGAAACATAAATATATATGCAAATAAAATTTTTTTCCTAAAACTTTTTATGCTGGGACAATTGCGACCGATTATTTATTTACAATTTTGTAACTGTAATTGTGCGCTATTGTTGCATACTTGTACTGACAAACGCATACACTCACATTAAAAGACATATGTATGTATACAGCACAGATGTAAAAGAGACATCACAAGAACAACTATCCACATGATTGCCAATTTGCAAGGTGTGGAAGTGGGACAAATAGTGTGTCACTTACAGCTCTCAGCGAGACGCACCAACGTCGCTGTCGCAGTAATGGCATAAATTCATTTGATTAAGAAATCGGCGATGCGACGATTGAAACGAACAAATGCTGTAGCATTTTCGTATTTGTTTGGCAAATGTGATTTTTTAATTGCTAGTACTAGTATTTTGTCTAAAATTGTTAGCCGGCAAGTCTCCATGGAAATGAACATATACTACAATCTCGCATATACCTACATACATATGTACATGGATAAATAAATGTATGTAAATATTCAATATGCCAAGTATTTGTTTTAACTAAATAGAAAATTTACATGTGTGTTTTTGTTTTAAATTCTTATAAATAGTGAAAATAAATACGATTTAAAATTACAAAACCATTAAATTTGTTTATAAAACTACATACATATGAATTTTTTTTTTGGTCAAAACTTGACTGAGTACATGCAAAACTTGTACATTTTGCATGCGTACAAACGAGCATCACTTTAGCCCCCGTCAATTGCGCCATTTTTCTATAACATTCATATGTATGTATGTACATATGTACATACATGTATTTTTGTCTGCAGTTGGAATACATAGTCGACCCAAAATTTATTCGTACAGAGATTTTCATAGTTCAACAGATATTGTAGGTCAGGTTTTCAGTCATTTAATTTCTTTGCTTCAGAAAAAGCTCTTATTTTAGAATAAAATGTGCAAAAAATACTACCGTTATTTTTTCCATGCATTCCCGAAACTGCATCAAAACAAAAACGCAAAAAACGGAAAATGTAAAACTCCATTTGAGGCTTAATTTGTACTTGACGGGACATTGTTTCAAAATGGAAAAATCCAATTTAAATTTATAGACCATTTGTACTTTTTTAAGTACATTGTTTTAAAATAGAATCCAAATATTTACGATTGGCCGTTTAAAGTTTGGCTCCCACCTTACGCTACGTACATAGGTACATACATATATATGTCAATACGTTTTGCCATCAATATAGCAAATAACAGACTGTTATTGGGCCATTTCACTTTGACGTATTGTTGCAAATATGCAGGTGCTATTTACGGTGTGAGAAGTGAAATGTTGACCCTTTTAACACCATTTAAGGAATATGTCCGATTACGCAATTAGCGACGTTCAATTGACGTTCAATTCACTGCGGTTAAACTGAAGACTGCCAAAACGCTTAATGATAAGAAAAATTAATATATTAATTTTTTTATTCAATAAATATTCAATACATATCATATGTAGTATGCTTATACTGCATTATCCCGCTAGGGATCGCGTTCATCTTCACTTTATTTTCGAATGGCAATTTTAAAATTGTTTTGTTTATGGATAGCTGCTTATATTATTAACAGCGCAATAACAGCATAGAGTTGCATAAATACGTATATCGATAGGCAACATACCAATATTCTGTTAATCACAGCACCTTAACATTGATGCCTCTTTGGCAGTAGGGCTGTTGATATTTTTAAAAATATTAATTTTGTTATTATTTCGATATGAAAAATACCATTTTTATTGATATTTTTGACAAAAAATATCGATAATTTAAATATCTGGCGCGAGCGTAAATCAGCTGTTTTTCTACCTTAAATTAGTCATGTTTGTTTTGATCCGACCTGACTATCGCAACCAGATATCGATTTGCCGGCTAGCTATCGGCATTACTCAGGGTTGAGTCGACCTCGATATCTGGCGAGTCGGGTAAAAAAGAATTTATATTTTTATTCTCGGATTAAGTACTCGGACTTTCGGTTTCACAACACCTACACGGCCAATCTGATGGCAAGGATTTGGTGGACAGATATCATTATCCACCACTACGATGCCCACCCTTCCTATAGTCGGCTTTCGATATATGTGCCGACTCCCTATTCCACACTTCACCCAACCTACCGCATATCCATCTCACCCGAATAAATAAATTAACAAATCATTTCAATAAACGTCAACATTTAATCATAAATATTAAGTTTCCCTAACATTTTACTTATTGAGTATTATATTATTTATCCGATAGTTTTTCGCCTACCAAAACTAATTATCGCACGACAACTAACAAAATTAACTTTCTGGCAACTCTGTTTTCTGTGGGCGCGACAAAATGTAAATAAAGTGAATTTCCAATAACATTAATTATATATAATGTGTATATGAGATATAAATAATAATAATTTAGTCTTAACAATATAAGTACAGGGTATGCCATTTAAAGTGGAAGCATCGGGTAACCCTATAACTTTTGACAGAGCTGTCAGATCGACTAATGACATAGCGCGTTGGAAGCGTCATTTTAAGACAATTTATTCCATGGAACAGTACACTCCAAAAGAACGTGCTGAAATTGTTCAGCTCAGTTAAAAGTGCTCCCGGTGATAACACCATAAGGCGTTTATACGCAAAATTTGTGAACTCCGGTAATGTTAGTAATGCCGACAACGCACAAGACGTTCCGATGAAAATATTGAAGCCGTACGAGCCAGTATTGAGGCGGATCCAAGAACATCGCTCCGACGCATAATTCATGGTGATTTTAAGATGTTTCCTTACAAAATCCAAATGGCACAAAAACTAAACCCAGATGACTATACGCGTCGTCTCCAATATGCCAAATGGTCCATTGAAATGGCTGAGAACGAAGGTGACTTTTGGCGAAAAATCATCATGTCAGACGAGGCACATTTCACGTTGAATGGAGGCGTAAACAAACAAAATTGTCGCTTCTATGCCACTCAAAACCCTCAATTATTTGAGGAGCAGCCTCTATACGACCAAAAAGTCACAGTTTGGTGTGGTGTTTGCGCCGATATGATCATCGGGCCGTATTTTTTCCAAGACAACCGTGGAAAGACCTTATCCATCGATGGTGACCGTTATCGAGCCATGATAACCAATTTTGTGATGCCAATTGTTCGTGAAAATGGTTTGGATGACTTTTGGTTTCAACAAGACGGCGCTACATGCCATACAGCACGAAAAACCATCGATTTATTGCGGCCATTGTTCCCCGGCCGAATCATATCGAAAAAAGGCGATTATGACTGGCCACCGAGATCACCCGATTTGACGCCGCCAGACTTTTTTTTATGGGGCTACTTGAAGTCCAAGGTATACACCAACAAGCCAAGGACACTAGCTCAACTCAGAGCCAACATACGCCGCGAAATAAGAGCCATATCGGCCGATACACTGGCAAAAGTGATGGAAAATGCCGAAAAAAGGGAACATTTTGCGGCCAAAGCTAATGGTGGCCATTTACGCGATATCATTTTCAAAAACTAACTACAAAATTTCTCCTTGGACCGAAATAAATGAATGAGATGAAAACAAAAAAAAAATAAATTTTTTATTTTTGGAAAAACAAATGCTTCCACTTTAAATGGCCCACCCTGTATGTGATTGTGTGCGTTTTAACTATGTTTGGTAAGTGTTTATAACTAGGTTTTCCCCAAAGAGCTCTTGTGGATCAGACTGGCAAAAATGATATGCAGGTAAGTATGCAGGTATACACATATGTATGTGTTTACAATTGAGATGATTAATATTGTTTTGCTTACAGGTATAATAAGTTTGTAGATGGACAACATAAATTTATGGACAAAATCTGGTATCGCAGCTTAAATGCAGGGAAATGCTGCGCCTGCGCAGAGCAGCTGATTGCTCCGAGCTCGAGACAATAGCTGAAAAAATTGTTGTGGCACTTGGCTAGAATCTGCGCCAAGGTGCCTGCAGGGACGGACTCACTGGCTCAATGGTGTGTGCGCGTCTCGCTGCCTGTGGATGCGATCCTGCCTCTGTGTGCAATCTTCTGCCACTTTGTGCGTTGTCGTTGACCCTCGCTCTGTGTTGTGTGGAGGCTGCGTCTTGTCTCGCTCAGTTCCCTCGCTGTATGTGGTTGTGTGGAAGTGTGCGCGTGAAGAAGTAGCTGCTGCGTCGTGTATGTATACGTATGTATAATTCTTTACGTATTGGCGTGTAATTGATCGAGTTTAAATGTATATGCTTATCTTCATAGATTTCGCTCCTCAGACCAGACTAAATCCCTAACCAAAGAAACTCCTGTCATCTCCTAATTTCCTATTCCCTAAAATAATACGTTCTAAATGTTTTGGTCGACCCGTTGGCAACAGCTGTTGAGTATTGCATCGGTAATATCGATAGATCAGCACCGACCATAACATGTTACCAATAATGTTAACTATTTTACTGCAAAATTTGCAGTAGGAGTTTGCTATTAGTTAATTCTGTGTATTGTTATGAACAGCTCTTTTCTCACTGGCCTGCGCCAGCTGGCTTATCGATACACAAAGCAGCTGTAACGAAGCGGACTTTACAACACTACAGAAAAATCGCTATAGCAATCACCAAAACAAACAAGAAATCCTGTAATAAATAATTAAGGATAGCAATCCTAAGAAAAAAACAATAAATAACTAACACTGCTCCACTTCTCGTCCAAACAGTTTGCCGATTCCAGACCCATTCGTACCTGCTCTACCTGAGGTGACCAACTCGACGTCATCTCCCTCATGTTGGCCGCCAAAAAGGCCCTACTTCATCCTGTGTTGGCCTAATTAAACTTTTACCTATATACAAACAACATTAATAATCATTCTTAATTTTTGACAGGCATATTTATGCAAATCGCTTCATTATGACGAAGAAAGATAGACAGACGAGGATACAGAAACAAATTTTGCTGCCAGTTGCATACATACGAGATTAATGATAAGAAACAGGTCAGTGGCGGAGACGCCAGAAGAATATAAATATAAATATTTTGCTAGTCGCCTTTCGCACCTTTCCTGATTCTTCACTAGCGTGGATTGCCGTGAGTGAGATGTATATTTGTTATTTCTATGTTGCTTAAATTTACCTTAAACTACTCAAAGAGCTCTCTGGATGGTTCAAGGCGCGATTCACAATTCAATAAATAAATAATTTATATATACAAAGTAAACAAAATTAACTAAATCTGATTTAAATTATAGTGGGCACAAAAAGGTTCTTCTTCAACAGGCTGCTGCTGCGTTTATGGAGATAAACTGATACGTGATTAGGAGCTCCTTGGAACGCTCTTCTCACTGCTGCTCTTGCTCAACATCTAGTTCCTGTCCTGACGACTTTAGGTGCTCCAAATGACGAGGGGGTAATGACGCCCTCTGCATCGAGGAAGCCACAAAAGAACGGGTCGAAGAGTCTTTGCCCTTAGTTCGTCGCCACTGCACAGTGGTTCCGCTTGTATGGAGGCGCGGCCATTAATACTTATAATGGTCGTAGAGTGCTGAAATTTTAAACAAGGCTCTTAAATTAAATTAAATTAAAAAACATGGTTATGCGTTGAACATGATTTGTTGAAAAACACCTCCCTCTTCCATCCTCTAAGCATTGCTGGTTGGCAAAAATTTGTTTTCGAAAAAAATCGCAAAATTATGATTGAGGTAGGGGCCCGAATTAAATCTGTACTGAATCTAACGCCGTTTACTTTTTCCATTTCTGATGATCCGAAGTGGAGTTATCCGTGCCGCAGACAGCTTACCTTTTTTTCGACGTCCAACTTTGAAGGCCGACAACTTTTTGAACAGCCCTCGTACAAAAGAAAAAAAAAGTTTTTATTTAATTCAATATGTTCTTAATACAATTAAAAAAACAGAATTTAAATAACTATAAATAACCGTTTTCAAATAAGATTTTTTTAAAAAAAGGTCAAAAAACAGCCTTCCAACCAGCAATACCCCCTTATTGCTTATTTGAAAACGGTTATTTATGGTTATTTAAAACTTATTTATTTATATTAACTGGCTTATTATTAAAACTAAATGCATGAAAAAAGAATAAACTTAAAAAAAAAAATTGTTTCCCTATGCATCTGAATTTTTGAATACTTTTTGAGCTTTCGGTTGACTTTAGAAAAAAAGGTTGGGAGTACGAGTGGAATTGACTTTTGTATATGATTCTGAACATTTAAAATAAAAAACCATTGCCACAATTTATCCTACCCCGAAATTTATTTTGGTTTTAGTAAAATAACCGACGGGATATTGCGAAGCAGCCACTTGCCCGTACGTACTTAGTAGTATTTGCCCTTGCGTAATAGCATTTTCAGACAGTCATAGCTATGACTATGAGATATCGGTTTAGAATTTAAAATATATATAAATTAACGGTCAAACACGCTTAAATAACTAAACGGATGCAAACAAAATATGCAGCGTTTTGTTCGCAAGCTCCATAAAAAAAAGGGTTGCAAATATGCTCGAAATTATTTTGTAAGGCCATTTCTAAACCTATTTAAGCTTAGTACGCAAGCTAGATAAATTTTACGCGGCGTAAAGTGCTCAATATTTAGCAGTCGACGAGCGTAAGCCCAGTGTTGCCAATGCAACACGGACAAATAACCAAAAGTTGAGTGGTAACTCTATGCGCCAGAGGCGGTTTATTTTAAATTTGAACATGCAGGACTTATTTGGATAAAAGAGGAGAGAATAGGCAATGAAAAATGAAAATTAAAGTTAATAGAGGAAAAATATGCGATGCCCGAACCACAGCGCGTGTTGGGTGCACCCATCGATTTTGAACTTCTAATGAGGATTCACCATTTGTGTTAATGAAAAAAAATACAAAAATATCTATAAAAACCATTTAAGCTTGCGTACTAAGCTTTAAGCTTGGTACGGAGGTGAGATAAAATTTTAGCGGCGTAAAGTGCTCAATATTTCGCCCGCGATTTGTCCCACGTACACTTAACCGTGTGGCCTACACGTTGATTCTCAGCCAATGAGTCAATGAGTCAGTGAGTCAGGACAAAGAGGTTTATATATATATAGATTAGACTGCGTCCTGAAAACACTTACTTATTTGAGCAAATTATGTTTGCGAAATCATGAACTTCAATTTAAAGTTTCAAATCCATAAAAAAAGCCTCATACTAGTAGACGGCCATCGACATATACTTTTACTTTTAGTTATGTGTGTACATATGTACAAAAGAATTAGAGTGTGAAACAAACTATTCCACTGGAGCCGTGTCGGCCGGCGCTGCGGGTGCTGGTTCAACGGCAACGGGTTCATTTGGTTCCGCTGTAGTGTCTTCTTTAACTGGCTCTTGTGCGTCGGTGCCGTCGCCAGCTGCTGGTGCTCCCTCTGCAGGCGCAGCAGCAGGATCAGCAATAGCTGAAGGCTCAGTCGGTTGCGTCTCGCCTGCTTGGGCTTCGGCAGCTTGTGGTTCACCTTCTGTGCCTTTGGGAGCGTCTCCCGTGGTTTCGTCACCAGCAGCGACCTCCATGGATTTTCCGGAGTCCGTGGACGGCTTACGTGGTTCATCTGCTTGGCTTGCATCTTGGATCTTCTTCTTCTATTGAGTAATAAGAAAAATATAAATAATATAATATATTATATATATATTTTATATATACATATGTACATATGTATATACGTACACTCACTCGCATATCTCTGCGTACACCCTTATTTTTGCTGTAACTGCTATGTAAGTAAAGTTATCACGTTAAAAAAAATATGTTTGGAAAGGTCGCTTAAATTCCGATTGAATGATTCAAAAATTTCCTTAACCCATTAAGTACCCTTCGAAAATTTCGAACTTATGTAAAAGTCACTTTTCAAAACTTTTTTCCTCGATTTTTTACAACAAATATTTGGATGCAAAAAAATTCTTGAAACAATTCTAAGAGTAACTGCAAAAAAAAATTTTGCTAGTATTTTTTAAAAAATTTTGAAAATCCTAAAAATGACCATTTTAACCCATTTTTTCTCATTTTCATGCAAAAAGTGCCTTTTTTGCAGTTTTCAAAATTTTTTAAAAAATACTAGCAAAATTATTTTTGAAAATTTTTTTTTGCAGTTACTCTTAGAATTGTTTCAAGAATTTTTTTGGTAAAGGTCTAGAAGCAGTAGCCAGTCTCCAAAAAAAAAAAGAAACACACACATAGAAAGAGGGCGATTTATGATGAATTTAGGTGAACAAATTTTTAGGGGGTCTCCACTAGTTTTTTTTTTATTGAATTTTGAAATTGGGAAATTTTCAATGCAAAATGAGCTTTTGCATCGTTGTTTTGTGAATGTTTTCAATAATATGTTCATTTTTGTATTAAAATTAAAAAAAAAAACTACTGGAGACCCCCTAAAATTATTTTTACCTAAATTCATCATAAATCGCCTTCCTTCTGTTTTTTTTTTTTTTTTTTTTTGAGACTGGCTACTGCTTCTAGACTGTTACCATTTTTTTGCATCCAAATATTTGTTGTAAAAAATCGAGGAAAAAAGTTTTGAAAAGTGACTTTTACATAAGTTCGAAATTTTCGAAGGGTACTTAATGGGTTAAGGAAATTTTTGCATCATTCAATCGGAATTTAAGCGACCTTTCCAAATATATTTTTTTTAACGTGATAACTTTACTTACATAGCTGTTATAGCAGAAATAAGGGTGTACGCAGAGATATGCGAGTGAGTGTATGTATCCATAAATTATACTATACGTTGTCTTCGACATGCCAAAGACTTAAAAGCCCTTTCAGCCTGAGGTCAACTTGTTAAAAGTGCTTTTAGACGAGCGTGTTTTCACCGACACTTTTTCACCGTCGGTGAATTTTGCCATTTACACAATTCGCATCGGTGTTCACACCAAAATCCCATCGGTTTTTGTTTTTCAGGGAAGCTGGTCACACTCAACACAATTTTAGCTTGTGCACACTTTTTTTTGCCGAAAAGCACAAAAAAATACCAAAAAAGTGCGATGTTAATGTATTGATGTTATTGGCACGGTTTCATCGACGAAAAAACCTATGAAATAGAACCTGTTCTATTTCCATCTTGGATCGTCGGATTTTCACCGACGCTTTAAAGTTTTGTGTGTTCACACGAAACCGAAAGTTTTTTGACAAAAAGTGTCGGTGAAAAAATGCTCGTCTGAAAGCACTTTAACAATATAATAATAAATTTAATAATATATGTAAAATACATTTGTTTATTCTGAAGGTTGATATTCGACCGATTGTAGCTGTGTTATATAGTGGTCCGATCCAAATTTAAAAACAAACTTGATCTGCGTCCGGTATACAGGATCCTACATACAAAGTGTGAAGTCTCTAGGTCTTTTAGTCTCTGAGATGGACGCGTTCATACAGACGGACGAACATGGCTCAATTGACGCGGCCATTGACACTGATTAAGAATATACGAGGGTGCTCCGACAAGTACTTAGCCTCTCCACCTGAGAGAGCCGATATCGCAAGCAGTCATGCCAATTTGGCATATTTTAGGATAGATTTGTCAAATTTTTCGGATGATAAGAAAATTTGGAAGAAATAATATAAAAATATGGTACTGTTTTTAAGCATTCTGTTATTTTATTTCTACCTTCTTTCCATTCTTATTCAGAAATAAAATAAAAATGCTAAAAAAAAGCAGTACCATAATTTTTATTATTTCTTTAAAATTTGACTATTCAAATCTGGCATATTTTTAACGGACTAATTTTGGCAACGCTGATCGCAAGAGACATTTACCTTTTTTAAGTGACTCTCTTAGACGGCCACTGTCAAAATTTCAACCGACTCGCACTCTTGGCTATTTTTTGACAGCGTATGGAAACGAACGAGTTCGCGGATTTGGAAGAAATGGAAAGAGAACAATATCAATCGGTGATCCGATTTTTGTTTTTGGAAGGGAAATCTCGCAGCAAAATCAAAGAGCGACTGTCAAAAATTGGTTTAACGAATTTAAACGTGGTCGCAAGTCGGTTTTTGACAAGCAACGCCCAGGTGCTCCAAAACCGCTACTACAGAAGAAAACGTTAAAAAATGACGTGATCTGGTAATAGCAGACCGCCGATTAAAGGTACGCGACGGGCGAGATGGGTGTCGCGTTTGCCGGATTACACCTCCACCTTCGCCACGGCAAAATTTGTCGAATTACGATACGAACTGCTGTCCCATCCGCCTCATTGTCCTGACTTGGCCCCGTGCGACGTCTTTTTGTTCCCGAACTTGCAAAAGTCACTCGCCGGGAAGAAATTTGAGTCGAATGAGGAGGTTATCGCCGACACGGAGGCCTATTTCGCATACCTCCATAAAACGAATTTTTTAGAGGGGTTAAAGAAGTTGGAGCATCGTTGGGTTAAGAGTATCGAAATAAAAGGAGACTTTGTAGAAAAATAAATTTTTTCTTTTGTAGGCTAAGTATTTATCGGACCACCCTCGTATATACTAAATTTCACAAGCCCATTATACTCTTTTTTGCCCAGGGTATGATAAGAAGCGATACAATTTTTTTTTGTAAAAAGGGCAACATTTTTAAATTTTTCCATGCATTTTGACTTTGAGAAAATAATCAGATTTACCTTCTTTTGCCTTTTCTGCGCATTTTCTGGAGTTTCTTCATCGGTCTTATAATCTTCTGGAAAGAATTTAAGTGCATCCATGCGACCAGACTGAACATTGTTACTACAGTATGTGGGTTCGAATTGCACCAATGAAAGCATTGTATATGATTGGACTTTGTTAACTTTGAGCACGAATCTATCGCTTCTGAAAAATAAAATATAAAAATATGTTTAAAGTCTTTGTCAAAAATAAACTATTTTACCCTTTTTTTGCCCATTTTAAATGGGTACAGGGTATAAATAGGTATTTATGATATAAAGAGGTCGTAATCAACGGTAACTTACGAAGCAGGTTCTTGTAACTCATCGTATTTATTAACAGAATTCGTTATTAGCTTAGCCTCTCCTGGAGTGTCATTGGTGAAGAAACCATATTGAGGTACATCCTCTCTGCTCGCCTCAACAACTTCCATTACATCATCTCGCTTGAATGCCTCGAATGCCATCACAACGTGAGGTGGCTCTGGGGGTGGATCTGGTGGCAAAAATCCGCTGGTTTGGCTTCGGAAGAATACATAGATCAAGGCAGCATGGGTTCTGCGATTGTTGGCAACCCATATGGGTGGAATTTTGACTCGCTTGATTCGTGTCAATGGTTTTGGTGGCTCTTCTTCTTCTTCCACCATCTCCTCTTCACTGACGATGTTATCGTCAAGACCCAAATCGATATCCAAAGCCATGTTGGGGAATGCCGGCTGTGCAGTCTGCATAACCTCTTCCTCTTCACTCGCTTCCTCTTCGTCATCATCCTCAGCCCCTTCCTGGTCCTTAGCACGCGATTCATCTTGCAGGCGAGTAGCTGATTTCGATCTCTCAGCCGCTTTTCTCTCGGCTGCCTTTCTTGCCTCTTCTTCTGAGCTGACTTCTTCCACCCATACTTCACCATCTACAAATACCATAACCATCAAATGCTAATGTCACAATATTTTAACTGATTTGAAAACTTACCTTCTACTTCTACCTCGAATTTGACCTTGATGGGCGATATGATCGGTGGAATAGGATGTGGTACATTAATTTCTTCATCTGGGGGGGCAACTCGTTCTTTTGTTAGCTCATGCGCATATGTTGCAAGCACATGTGTTATGGGCCCAGAGGCCTCATCTATTTTCCAGAAACATAAAAGTAACTCTTTGCCATCCAATTGATCGATAACATCAACGGATAATGGATTCTTGCAAGCATAATTAATAATTTCGAAGTCTTTCGCAGTCACTTCAAGATATTTTCGATCTTTACATTGCATTTTAAGATGCTCAGCTGGCTCAGAAAGCTTTTTGAACATGTCCCGAGATACTTGTGGCCCAAAAACCGTTACACCAACATCCGGCAAATTTTCCATTATGACATCCGTACAACGATTCAGGTAATCAATCCTCTTCTTCTGTTGCTTCTCAAGTTCAATGCGCTCAGCCTTTTGAATTGCTTCCGTTTTGATCCTTAAAGCTTCCGCTTCGATGGGCTGTAGTTGATCTATATGGTATGTCGGTCGCGATGCGTTTTGCAAAGTCTTTTCCATTTCTCTAATGATTACAGCAACTAATTTTGGCGCATCAGAGCCATAGAAAATACCAACGGCCTTTCCACCCTATTTTGAGAATATATTATGGGAGGTGATTAGTTAACACTGCTAGAATGGAAATACCTTGTACCCAGTATGGGCAAATACCACGTGTCTCACGTAACATTCGTAGGTTTTTGTGAATGAAAACATAAATTTTTTTTTTTTTTTGGGATTTTTAAAGATATACCGTTAACTTTTGTATAGAGCTTAGAGGGATTTAAGTGTATTTTCGAATGGCATACAATATAAATTCGTTACAGTTACTTTTTGCGAAGTAATTGTTCATAATGTGGTCTAGCGCACGGTACACAAAATGGAAGTTAATTTCAAATTTTCCATTTCATTTATAATTTTTAGCGAATTATGCATAATAAAGCACACTATCTAAACAGCTGTGAATAAAAGAATGCAGTAATACTTTTTTGGGGCCAACAAAGTTTTTGGTTTTTTAGCAAACGCCGTGAACCCCACATTTTTTCCATATCATATTTATGTTGTTTCTGTATCTCTTTTTTTAAATTATATCACTGCGGACGGCAGTCCGCGCTAGTGACGAAAGCAGCACGAAGGGTGCGAAAGCGACAAGCATATATACACAGGAAGAATGGAAAATTTGCTACGACTGTCGAATTATATACCGATCGAAAGGTACCAATTAAGTTACAAATCTGCATACTAAGACTTTTGGAAACTCACCTGGTTCGTGAGATAATAATAATGATTTGAGCTAATGGGGCCGTTGGAGCCTTTTTGAATTATTTTTTAATTTTTTACTTTTCTAATCAAATGTACGCGTCGAATGACACCTCAATCATTATTTGCGCATATGGGCTAATCCGAAAATTATTAAACCAAGGGCAAAAACTTAAAGTTCTCAAAAAACTGCATGTTTTTAAATAATAGTTGTCTTTTGTTATAATAGAAAACTTTTTCATTCTTAAAATTACAAAATCAAAAAGGTTTTGGTTGTTCATGGCCGAGCCTAATCAATGAATTCCTCTTTTTGGCTCCTAATTTCAATAATTCTTGGAAAAAAAGGGTATTTTCAATGTCCAAAAAAGTGGGCAAAACGGTCGTCTGAGTGTTTAGCGCTTAGCTTATCTTAAACTTTGTTTAATTCTCTTTTAAGATAAAAACTATATCGAAAAGATATTTAATATGTTTTAATAATTTGAACAAAAGTGTGTTTGTAAAAAGTTTGTAACTAAGTTTTTTAATTAACGAGACTACTTATATATATATATTATATATACATATATTCCACTTAATTTTTTGTATTTGGATATTTTTTTGTTTATTATGCAAAATTCCCTAATATATGTGCAAATGCACCTTAACCTGAAATCAACTTCCATTATTTGTAACGGGCGCAACGGAACTTTCAGCAAACCTAATTTTTTTTCAGAAACAGTAAGGCTTTTATCTTAAATTAGTTTAAAGAGTACTCCTAATGAAATGCATTTTCCAGAAAATTTCATAAAAATTCACCAATCTGAACGCGGGCTGTATCAGTTTAAACATGAAAATTTGCGTGCATATATGGATTAGCCCATATACATGGATTAGCCCATATACATATAAGATCAAACGCTTACGCAAGCGTCCCACGCGTGGGACGATACATCACGAAGAAAGACAACTAGCAATATATATATCGATTGAAAGGTATGGCTTTAACTGCGATCCTTAGACTTTTGGTAGCACTTTTTATATTTTCTCTCTTAAAATTATCTTATTTTTGAAAGAGAGGGATAGAATTAGCTTTGCTCATGGTGAGGTGCGGCTACAGTCGGGTGTATTCAACTGTGACCATCCACTTCGATAGCCTAATACGCAATACGCAAAACGCAAAGCGATGCACTCATTACCCTGTGCCCAGCTATTTAGTATTTTTATACCCGTTTCTTAAAAATTAAGTAAATGGTATATTGTATTCGTTGCAATGTGTGTAACAGGGAGAAGGAAGCATCTCTGACCCAATAAAGTATATATATTCTTGATCAGCATTAACAGCCGAGTCGATATAGCCATGTCCGTCTGTCCGTCTGTATGAGGGCCTTGATCTCAGAGACTATAAAACCTGGAGCAACCGAATTTGGCACACAGATTTCTATGAACCCTACGCAGATCAAGTTTGTTTCAAATTTTTGCCACGCTCCTTTCCGCTTCCGTAAAACGCGAAAAGCCACCACACGCCAGTTTTTAAGATATTTTGAATTTTTTACTAATTAACGTTAACTACTATTATTACCTATCAATCAACTAAATCGTAACAAGATCGGACAAAAAGAAAGGTGGTTATGGCTGATTAAAGTTGTTAAGCAATGTAAGAGCCTAAAAGCATGCAATAAAAAATATTTTAAATTCATTTAAATAAGTAACTGGTATCCTTTAGTCGGGAGCTCGACGATAGCCTTTCCCACTTGTTTTATAATACTTATTTGCACACACATACATAAATACATACATACATATAAAAAAAAAAAACAGTACTGGGAACATCTCAGCCTTTCGACAAGACGAAGATTTGATGCCTTTGTGGAAAACTCCATTACATTTTCGACTAATTTTTCCCATGACAGCTATATGATACATATAGTGAACCAATTTGAACCAAATTTAGACAAGATCTATAAGATAACCTCAAATGAAAATTCTGTCCAAAAAAAAAAGCTTTCGTACTAAAATTTGAATTTTCGCGGATGAATTTTCTATAGCAGCTTTATGATATGGTAGGCCGATTTAAGTAAAACTTATCCAGGACGTACACTACTGGTCAAAATATTCAGTACATATGTACATATGTAGGTGTCGTGTAAATTTGTTATGAAATAGCTAGATTGTTTTTGAATTGAATGCACGGATGTCAATTGTTCATATTTTGAAAGGTTATAGTATTGAAAAACATTTAAGTCAAAACTGAAAGTGGCGAACCTTTATTGAATTCTAAGCATAAATTTGTGCTGGATGGGCTTTTTTTTTGGACTGGTCAAAATAATAAGTAGATCAGGTTTTGATTAAAGGCTTGTTTGCTTTTAGAGACTCATTGCATATTTCAGTACATCAGGCTTAAAAAAATTTTTCAAATGAGCCGAGAAAAGCCATGACCCCAGAGGAAAAGAAGATTCTCTAAGGGAAAAGTCTTCAAAAAATTCCGAAAAATCTTGGTTGGTTGGTGCGTTTTGTTCAGAAATGATCAATAATCCGTGCCTTAAAATCAAAAGTGCTACGGAAAATTGAGGACGGAAGAAGAAATTTTCACATCTTCGAATCGCCAGTCATGCAAAAAGAAGCATCCGATCATATCTTTTAAGACCATTTCGCCCAAATTAACAATGAAATATCATCTCGGGCGATTCGTCGTCGACGTCAAGCTCATAAGCGTGTACCCATTATTTTGACCAGTAGTGTATAAGACTTTCTCTACGATTTTGGTTAAGATACTCTCCTAATCACTTGAATAGAACACCCTGTGCACTTCCTTTACAATTGCTTAAAACTCAAAAGCTAATTGATAAAATACCGATATTTTTGCACGTTGAACTTGTTCAACTATTTATCTCTCTCAGTAACAAATTGCAAATTCTGCTTATATCGTTAAAATTGAGTCACATTTTTGTTTCACTTGAATAGAACATGCGTTTTGTTTGATAGTCTATTTTGGGACGTGCTAACAATGTTTTCGTTGATCGAAGTTTTTTGGCGTTTCATATAAAATTAAAATAGGCTGAGGAAAAAATTTAACCGAGGAGAAAAAAGGAGAATTAAAAGCATACAAGGACTCTGGCCTATCAATTGCCAAATTTGCTAAAAAAAATGAAGAGTCGACATGTCAGATCAGAATTCTTAAGTCACTAGTCTGAATATGGAACAAAATATGAAAGGCCGCACGTAAAGTGTGCTTACCAATGCGAAAAGACGCCACATATTAAGAAAACCATAAATTTCTCACGACTCTGTGGCAAAAATTCGTTAAAAATGTGATGTGAATACAAGTCTACCCACTATCTATCGCGATATTTCGAATGCTAAATATCTATGGAGATTAAAATTAAAAAAATCGCAACGCCTTTGTTTTTGTCGCGAGCATGTGGCCTGAACCTCGCAGTGGCATAGTGGGGTCTTCTCCGACAAAAAACAGTTTAATTTAGAAGGCCCTGATGGTTATAGCTGCCTTTTACATGATCTCCGTAAAGAACCCCATCATATGGTCCGACTCCATAACAGAGCTGGAGGTGTGATGGTGTGGGGAGCCATTTCCTACTATGGCATCTATAAACTTAAATATCTGTCATCAACGCTGAATGCATTGTGCTACAATGGCACATTGAAAGAGGCTTTTCCATATTTTAAAACCCTTTTTTGACCTCTACCATGGACTTATCAACAGGATAATGCACCGATAAACGCAGTTCGGGCTGTAAAATCCTGTATACAGAGCCAAAATATGAACCTTCTAAGCTTCTAATTTGTTTGGGCAGTTTTTGTCAATCCCTTCCAAACCGCATGACTGAAAATTGGGAACGACAAGGTTCCATTTTACATCTAAATAAAACCAATTACCCAATTCAAGTTAAGTTTATGTTAAAAAGAATCTGAGCTCTCGAAAATGTTTTTTGTTTAAGTGTCTTATTCAAGTGACGCAATATTTGAGCCCCACAATTTGATGGTTACAAATTTTTTGTTATTCTTTTAAAACTATATTTTGATAAATTTCATTTTGTTTATAGTATAGCAGTATGCTATAGAAAACACAGTTGGGGGTGTCCTATTCAAGTGATGAGGAGTGTACCTCCAAAAACAATAAAAATTTTCGTACTAAATCTGAATTTTCTAATGATCGTACAGGATGTATAAGACAATCGATTATTCCCAATCTGCAATTTTGGTTGAAATAATGAAGTTTTTATAATAAAACTTGAAATATAATTTATATATTCTATTATTGAAAATTGAAAATAAAAGTGTATCCTGTTTCTCATAACTGTTATTTGCAATCCCTGCAATGAATGGAAATAAGTAGGACATGTGAAAGCTAATTTTTTGGTCTTAACTGACGATACTGACGGTTTTCTTTTTTAAATGCTCGCCGGATTATGAGACTTACGCGTTAATAAACATGGGCGAAGGGTCAGGTAGATAAGCCAACTGGGTTAACTGAAGTTAGTTGTTTATGAATATTTGTTAATACCTCATATAAAACTTGTATATACTAATTCATTCAATAGGTACAGGGTATGAAGTAGAGCTTGGAACTGTTCGCTTAACGATCTTAGGAAAAAGTTAAAGAAAAATGTATACGATATTTTGTCAAGAGGATAAGCTTACTGTTGCAAATAGCCATGTAGGTTCACTTTTCTTGCAAAATCTCTTTAAAGCCGTAATAGTATCCGCTCTGCACTGTGGTTAAGGTTGATATTAGTTACTGGATGGGTAGTGCTCAACTATTACATACTATTGCCAGTTGTATGTTTTCACCTCCTACTTCGAGTTTAATTCTACGCAGGGTACCAAGGACTCCGAGACATGGGCCACACCATTCGGAATACACTTCCAAAACTGTAAAGTGCATTAATGTTTGCATAAAACACTTAAAACAACAATATTGTATTACTCAGCAATCCAGGACGAGTTAAAAACTTTTCCAGCTCTTCGTCGGTTTTAATTTCAGTCTGTAACTGTTGTGCTCCTCCTCTTCTGGCCATTGTCTATTCGATTTTTATTCAAACCCATACATGTGCAATTTAAAAACCAAATGTTTAATAAAAAAATTTCGATAAAATAGCCAAATTTTTGTTAAAATCTAGCATAATGTATGCTCAAAGCTGAATTTATAATCAACTGCTTACTTATGTTGAACAAATACACACAATTTCTCAAGGAACTATTGATCAAACAAATTTTTTCCGCATGCACTGGCAAAGGCCTTGGCAGGGGGGTCATTATCCCCCTCTTAACCAAAGCAAATCATTTTTTAGCTTCCGAAGTCAGAGTTTCTCCTAATTAAAGTTTTGCACTATTCATAGAAGTTTATTGTTGCCGCTGATACCAAATTCCTTTAGATTGATTTAATTTAAATACATTTGAAATTCCTTTTATGTGTGGATGAGTTAAAAAACACGTAGATATTTGTATAATTGGTTTTCTTTTTATTATATTATAAATTGTTCCATGTAAACACTTTTGCGACACTTTTGGCCCTTCGACAGCAGGCATAAGACCAGGGACCGTAATCATTATAAGTTAGATTATGAAAACTACATGGTAATGATTAAATTTAAATTGTTTATGATTTTTTTTTTTAATGATAATTATTAATTTTAAGTAATTTTATTAAACTTAGACCTTAATCATTATTTTTGATAAAAAAAAACATAAAATTCACAAATATTGATAATTGATGATTTTAATTTTTTTCACTCAAAATAAAACTGTAATTTGCGGTTTCTGTGCTCGATTTTTTACCAACGTTGTTTTATTTTAGGATAGGAGAAATTAAAAAAATGGATAATCGCAGAGTCCAATGGATCCACTTGGCCCGTTCAAGGGTTAAACTCTGGTGGTAAATTTACTTTTTATTTTTATTTTTTTTTTGGCTAACGCCACGGCTTTACATTTGAATTTCCTTTTATATGTAGATGAATTAAAAAACACGTAGATCTTTGTATATTTGGTTTTCCTTTTATTATACATATTATAAATTGTTCCATGTAAAAACCTTTGCGACACTTTTCCATGTAAACACTTTTGGCCCTTCGACAGTAGGCATAAGACCAGTTACCGTAATCATTATAACGTTTGTTATGAAAATTACTTGGTAATGAGTATATTTAAATTTGTTTATGATTCTTTCAATGATAATCATTAATTTCAAGTAAATTTATAAAACTTAGAAATTAATCATGTTTATCGATAAAATAACATAGCACTCAAAAAAAAAGTTTATTGATAATTTTAATTTTGTTTACTCAAAATAAAACTCAACTGTAATTTACGGTTTCTGTGTTCGATTTTTCATAAACATTATTTTATTTTAGGATAGGAGAAATTAGAAAAATGGATACCCTTTAAACGGTTAAACTCTGGTGGAAAATTTATTTTATTTTTTTTTTGGCTAACGCCAGGGCTTTCTGCAATCGTCAACATCGGGACTAATCCATTATTTAATTTTTCGGGCCTATTAAATCGCGATCCCCGAAATAGTTACCTCGACATGTTTTTCGCCATTGCACATTGGGCCAGAAACCCGTTTTTTTTGGCATAAAGTAGAAAATGTTTGTCAAATATATCTTGAATTTGACTTAGTTAATATTTTGAAAGGGTACATTAGGTATATCGAATAAATAAAAAAAAATTTTTGGTGGTTTTTTTTTGGCCGCGCTAGCAAAGTCAGATGTTTTGTTAGCTATTTTTTTGGCCAAAATTGCCGGGTAGCTTGTACTCAACTTTGCGCTTCTGTTGTGGCAAGACCAGTTAACCAAATCTTTGTTAACAATATGGAAAATAAGGGTCAAGGTTGCAAATATAATTATTATTAAGTTATTGTAATGTTTGCGTTCAATGTTGCAGTTGTGTTTTTTAGAAAAAATCTAACCGAAAAGCTTGTGTATTGTGGAGTGAAAAACTAATTTAGGCCAAAATGTAGTTATGTTAACTCTGAACTGTGATTTTAAACCTCTTGTTGGCACTTGTTGCCCATTTTTGCCCATTCTCTTGAAAAACACTTGTTGCAGGTGTGCATTTATGCTAGAAAGTCTGACTTTTCCCGTTGTCAAATAGGGAGGGAAGTAAAGACGGTGAAGGCAAAATCCAAAAAAAAAAAATTTTAATTAGTCCAACCAAGGTATCTAAAAAGTATTACGGAATTTTAAAATGGACAGATTTCCGGATTTTTCTGAAAAGTTCAGGCAAATTTGATCCTTACTAAGTTTTCATTGAGACTTATTGGAAAATGAAAGCTAATCCAATGTTCTTGCCATGAGCCAAAGTTTCTCCTTAGAGTATATTTCCGCATAGTCATCAACTTTGAGCTATTTATGATTTCCTTGCAGTTAATAATATTAAGGATAACAGCACATCCATTTATAATGGCATTGTGAACACTTGTCATTTGCCAAAAATCGCCTGGACATATTTTTATCGTGTTTTGGGCAATTCACTTTCAGTTCACTCATTCCATCTTTCCAGTCCATTTTGCATTCATTATTTGTTTGCTTTTATTTGCACATACCTGTCCCAAATTTCCCAAATGCCTACGAAACTTCGAAAATTACGGTTTTAAAAGGGGTACAAAAAAGGTACAAGTCATAATAAGATATTTCATCATAATATTGTCAGTTAAGCATGGCAAGAACGCATATACCGCGTGTTTTATTAATTTTTTTTGTTAATAAGAGCACCTCTGAGCAGACAAAACTATAAAAGTTTACTAGTGTATTGATTACTAAAGCGTTTCTAAGTAATACGCAAGAAAGTTCTCTGGCATAAAAAGTAAAGAAGTGAAGAAGCAAAAAAAAAGGCTTTAGTTCAAATTGGTCAGCTTTGAGAGGCTGTACCACACACAATTGTTACCTGAAAAATCCTTTCGGATTCTTAATCTTTGAAGAATTTTTTATCGAATGCATATAAAATATTACTTTTTTCCATCGCTTACCCAAAAATAATGATTTTTGCCACGCTTTCGGTGTGCGCTTGACCGTTATTTTACATCCATTTTCTGCCACGCGTTTTCGTATTCTTCTTTTCAAAATTTCTTTGAAGTATTGAGAATATATGTTTAAAATTTCAACCCGATATCTCACCTAGATCAAATGATCTAAGACCGGCTGACAAATGCTACTACGCAAGGGCAAATGGCTGATATGCAATTTACCGCAGGTAACATTAATGAAACCAAAAAAAAAATTGATGCATAAGAAAAATTAAAAAAGTTTCTAAAACTATAAAACCATCTGCATAAAATACTTCAGAAAAATTCTTAATTTAAAAATACGAACAATTTGCACCAACGAAACAACTCGAAAATTGATTGTTACCACGAGCGGCGCACAGTGGGGCCATTGCTCATTTTACTTTGCAAAAATTATAACTTTTGAACCAAATGAGATAATTGAAGAATTTTAATGGCATATGATAGACAACTTTTCAAACTATGAAAAAAATAAATTTTTTGGCACCTAATTTTTGATTTTTTTGTTTTATTTTTAAGGTTTTGATATTTAAAAAATTAAAAAAAAATTTTTTTTTTTTAAAACGTATTTTTTGTTTTCCAGTGCGAATTATCAGAATTTCATTTGTTGACCTAATTCCTATGACATCTATATGATATAGTGGTCAGACTTCAACCAATTTGACATATTATGAATCTGAAGTAGTTTTATATACCCAGACCAAATTTGGTTCAAATAGGACCACTATATCATAAATATAGCTGCCATAGGATCAACCGGTCGAACTATGGAATTATGCCGCGTGTTTTTATTGTGAGGTTGCATTAGTTTTTTTGATTTCAGGTAAAGCGGTGCAAATTGGTGCAGACAAAACAATATTCGTTATTTAGAGTAATGATCACTGAAGCGTTTTTAAGTTAGTCTACCTTCAAGGATTCTACATTTTTTGAGCTATCGGGTACCAAAGTTGGAAAAAAGTCCAAATCTAGTGTATTTTTTAAGGATTTTGTTTAAATGGGTCAACCTTTAAAGGTTGTACTACCCACAATTTTTACTTGTTCTTAAAATCTTTTTGGATTCTTAATCTTTGAAGAATTCTTTATCGAATGCTTATATTACTTTTTTCGAACGCTTACCCAAAAAAAAATTAATTTTGCACCTGTTTCCTTCCTGCTGCCTAAAAAACACTAGATTTGGAAGAGGCGTGGCACTTTTGTTAGGCACTTACTTCATAGTTTGAAAAGTTATCTATCATATGCCAATAAAATTATTCAATTATCTCATTTGGTTCAAAAGTTATGATTTTTGCAAAGTAAAATGAGCATCGGCCCCACTGTGCGGCGCACAGTGTAAGATTTTGCCAATCTAGGGGGACTTAATTCAATAGCAGTCGTAATTTTAAAGCTATCGACTTGAAATTTGAAGTGAATGTTCGAATACCCGCAAATCAATTTTTTTATTTTTCACTATTTTTTTTAAATAAAAAAAATCAACTCAAAATTGATAACTTTTTGCAAATTTAATCAAAATCTGAATTCGAATCACAACTTTCTTCACAAGATTGATCATGAGATACAAATTGGACGGTTTGAGGTTGAAAGCGGGACATCAATCTTATAATTAAGCCCTCTTGCATTATTGGGCATAAATCTGGTTTTTTCTCTCCTAGATTTACTCCACTTCAACTCAAACTCATGGCACATGATTCTAAAGTGCAACTTTAACTTTATATAATCAATACCATTGCCAAAAATCATCGCTGCGTGCTCTAGGAGTAAGTTAAGCTTAACGGCTCTCACGTTGCTTGACCTAACCTCGAAAAACTCTGCGCGTGTTATTGCAGTCATTGCTAAATTGAACTCCCCTGGGCAAAATATGGGCAAAGTCTTATTCCTGATCCTGATTCAGAATGACTTTCTGCAAACGATGTTGTTTGGTTGATTTGAATGTTATTGAATGCTGTTAATTTTTTTCCATCAAAAATAGAATATTGTTAAAAATTTACTTACTTTTTGGCACTTACTTCCAACAAATAATACAAATTTTCTATGCCACTTATAAAGTACCTTTATATCGCTAAAAATCAGTAATAATCCAAAAATGATAGGAAAAATAATTTTGATTGCTCACAGTGACCACACGATCCAATATAAAAGACTAAACATTGTCAACTGTTGCTCGTTATCCGATGCAGTTTTGCATGCATTTTTTTTTTCTGAACAAAAATTTTTGGTTTTGTTTATTTGCTTGTTTTCGTTACATTTGAACATTTCTAAATTGACTTCTAAAAGCTCATTGACCTTGAAAATAATTTTATTTTTCAATTATGGTGCCTTTACACTAGTTGACAAGCTTGTCAATTTCATCTCAGTAGGCTGTGCTTTTTACCAAGTCAACACACTTTTGCTTAGAGTTGACCACCGTTTACACTAGAGTTGATTAAGTTGCCATCAAAATTTTCAGCCTACTAAGATGAAATTGACCAGCTTGTCAACTAGTGTAAATGCCCCTTTAAGTCCCCCTAGATTGGCAAAATCTTACACTGTGAGGCGGTTCGATCCAATTGAGCGCAATTCACACAGACAAGCTGAACATGAAGGTCTGAGTTCAAACCTCAGTGGATGCAGGACTCTTTCGTTTATTCAAGATATTTTTCTGATTGTTTGTATTCCGCATTTGCCAGCATGAGTTTAATTAGTGAATTGGTCTAATGCTAGTTCGAGCCAGGTTGCGGGTAAAGATATCGAGCAATTTATTGTTCAACTCTAAGGATGAGTAAAGAAATTGTTTTTTTTTTCTAGACATAACTTAATGGCCGAACAACATTTAAGTGACTAGGCACAGGGTATTCTACTGTCGAGTGCGCTCGACTGTTCCGCTTGATATTTTGTTATATTACCGAAGTTAAAGATAAAATACTCTCAGCTTATATAGATCATAATAAATTAGTTAACCACATATATTTATTTAAATAAAACAATAATTTTAAAACTTAAGTATTAAATAGTACTTACATATTGCATAACAAAATTGTACATTCTGATTATACATATTGTTCATATTTTATATGGTACAAAATAATTAAAAAAAAAAAAGAAGAAAACATGGAAGGGAAATCGTGCTCTTATATATGTTTGGTTTTAGTAGCCGCTTAATTAAATGTCCATGTTGGGTTTTCAAAAAGAGATGTTTAAGAAATCAATATAGTGCATAAATATGTATGTGTACATACTTATATATGTATATGTATACACAGATTTGATTGAAATTGTCTATTCTAGTCAGTAGACGACATCTTTTTTTAACTACGAATTATTTACGCTTTCTTTAAAATTACTATTTACATTTATCAACACAAATTAATATGAATCATTATGCACTGTTTGCATGCTCATGTAATTTGAATATTTCGAGACATGTACTCTGTATACATTCCATGCGATGCTCATCGCACTGAAATGCCATTTATTGTGATCACGTTACTGGATACTGGCTCTGGTTCATACACCTCATCATTTGTACGCATCTCATAGGGTGCATCGTAGAACTGTTCATTTGGTATTTGATCGTAAATGTTTTCTAAAAATGTATGCATTTTTTTTAATTTAAATTATGTCAAAGTGGTCCGAACTGGTCCATCTAACTCACCCGAGCGATTGCTTACTCGTTCGCCATCAGCAGTGTTGTTATTGTTGTTGTTGTTATTGGGGCCTCCGCCAGGTGTTCTTCCGTGAAATGTGTTGAATGTTGCTGATGGATTATTGTCCATATGCATACGATTATTTGCCTCTAGTGTTGAATAGGACATTACAGACGCATTGCGTTCATCCTTTGATTCAGCTGCCTGGATATTTTCCGTATTTTTGACTGGCCTTGCTTTGTTCCGATAAAGGAAAGTGAGGCCGAAGATGACGAGGAGCGCAATAATAATAGTGGCACCAATGCCAACGCTTGTTCCCAGCCTCGAGTTCTCCTGCCCCTCTACGGCAGCCAGTTCACAGCGCGGCTGTTTTCCACTCCATGCACCGTCCTCGGTGCATTTTCGCAAATATTGGCCTATGCGATTGTAGTTGGGAATGCAGTGATATTCAGCAGATCCGCCGTATAGAGTGGAGTCATTAACAACAATCACACGACCATTGTCAATGGCCAACGGGCGCCCGCAGTCAACAGCTGAACATTAATTAATTGAGAGGTAATTAAGATAATTTGTGGGTAACTGTGTTCACAATACTTACGTATACATATCGGCATCTTGCCTGTCCATTTCCCATTCTTTTGACATGTACGTGTTTCGTTTCCAACCAAGATTCGCCCCTTGGCACACTTAAAGGTAGCCACTGACCCAACAGCGCGAGTTCCCTCATCCACAAGCAAACTCTCGCTCACATTTTCTGATTTGCAAACGACCTCCAGACACCTTGGCGCTTCGTGGCTCCAGTTGCCGTGCTCCGCACACAAACGTCGCGAGACGCCATTTAGCTTATAATTGGCATTGCATTCGTATAGCACAGCAGCTCCATAGTAAGTTGCATTTGTGGCCAGTGTCATTTTTCCGTCGATTATGTTATCTGGTGTCCCACAGTCGACATCTAAAAATGGGCGGTTATAAAAAAATTGCATACATATGTGCGATTAGATCGAGCTTTTTTATACCGATTGCTTTAACTAAGTGAGATTGCACTAAGGCTTACAATAACTGACCTGGTGGTCTAAAATTAAAATGATTGCAGCGATTGAAGCTTTATAACAACAGATATTAATTTCATAAATTTAAGTTCATAAATTTGAAATGTTAAGTTGCCGTCTTAAAATGTGATGAAAAGTCAGTTAAAAAAACTGCAAATTATGTATTTTGGCGGAAAAACGCTTAAGAACGCTATAATTAACCTCGCCACATTTCTATTGTTTGGATCTTCCTGGAACTTTTTTTGATTTCGATTTTATTTATTTTTTTTAAATTGGGAGCATGTGTATTTGCAGCAGGTGACTTTGATTATCATGAAATCATGATACCTGTTTACTACATTTTGCATTCAGAAGGAAATTTCTAACAATCATTGATCTAAAGCACCGGTGGGCACGAAATTTGAATTGGGGAGCAAGCGCTGGCTCCCGGAGCCATTGCGTGCCCACCGCTGATCTAAAGCTTTGGTATCGGTAAATAGTGATGCCTGATACTAATTTTTGTTAGAAGTCTGATTGATCATTCAGCAGGTACTGATTAAATTAAATAAAGGAAGTTATTTTCAGGTAAAGAGGACAGGGTACGTACATATATTTTGTGTTACCACAGACTTAGTATACTTACATACACACTCTGGTATAATGCCACTCCATTGGCCATTGTCAGTGCAGGTGGCCAATGCCTCGCCAACCATTTTGTAGCCACGTTCGCAACGATATTTCGCCAGTGCTCCAATTCTGAAATGTTAAAGCTTACATTTCAAAACACACTAACTCCTTGTTCAAGATAGCAATAAGTGTGAAAAACTTCTTGAGTTCGGCAAACTTAACAGAAATCTTATTTTTATGTATACAACAATACATAAATCTGTCCACAATGACAAAATTATATGTATATGATTAAGTGTTTTCTTAGGTTTCTAGCCAACTTACTTGTACGTTTGGGCTGGATTCTGTATGGATTCTGCGGTGCGTATAAGAGTGCGCCCATACATGCGATCATTTCCCGTGACTGACAGGAGGCTATGCGTTGGCAGCAATGGCTCGTGGCAGCGAATTTCTAATAATCAAATAAATAAATGTATTTAAAAACAAATAAAGTAAGGGAATTAAACCGAAGCCGTTCAAAGGTGTTAACCGATTTAAATTAGTAACCGCAATTGAGTCCGTAACCAAAAAAAAAAATAAAAAAAAAAACCTATCTACAAGGTAAAAGTCTAGTAACGAAAACATTTTTATGCCCCTAAGTTTTTGATATCCCATTTTGTAATATTAAGTTTTACATATAAATTATTTAAAATAAAAAAATGTTGGTACATTTGGATCATATCTGTAGCTTCTATTTTTTGGATACTATGACTATAGCGGTATACAATTTTAGCGGGTTTTAGCGATTTAACGTTTCTAGTTTTTTGATAGGGGATAAAACCTTATTTACAATTTCAAACTACTTATTTCAACGCTTTGAAAAATTATCTTTTGAACCAGTATACTGGTGTACTACTGCAGTAGTCGGATTTTGATGATCGAGGTGTCATTCAACGCATATTTTTGATAAGAATTTTAAAAAAGTAAGAAAATTTTCCAAAAGGATCTAACGGCCTCATTTACTGCAATCATTTAAATTTTGCCCCCTCCACTTACACCTGTTTTTCTCACGAGCTAGGTGCACTTTTGTTAGTTCAAGCTATACCTTTCGATCAGTATATAACTCGACTTGATCGGACAGTCATAGCTAATTTCCAACCTTCGTGATGCTTTCGTCACTAGCGCGGACTATCGTCCGCAGTGATTAACTGTCATTATATTATATGTATTCGATATATAATTATTGTTCCTTGTACTTTTAACATATTCATAACAAAATCTTCTTTTGTGAAACACTATAATGCGAATATACCGATTATATTGCCTGCTACATGTCACAAAGTTTGAGCTTGGTTATAGTCATATACCTTCGCATTTGGGTAGTGCATCGCTCCAGGTGCCCGATTCCAGACATTTTCGTTTGACCACTCCGCTCAGCTTATGTGATTGTGTACAGCTAAAGATTACCTCGGAGCCCACGTATGTTGTGTTGGACACGTACTTAATGCTGCCATATGGTATGGACAATATGGGACCACAGTCGATATCTGAAAGTGTCACTGTTTAGCTACTATTCCATTGCTGTAAATCGCAGTGTAGACTCACATTCACAGATGGGTGCATCGGAGCTCCACTCACCAGAGTCCAAACATTCAAGGACTGGTGATCCGTGCATAATGTGGCCAGGGTCACAGTTGTATTTGATTTTTGAGTGCACATTATAGTCGTAGCCAATTACAAAGGAGCCAGGTGGTACTTGTGGGGTCTCGCACGTCACCAGTTCGCAGATGGGCGCATCGCCTGACCACTTGCCATCTCTAGTACAGTACAACTCCGAAGGCCCGTCAAGCCAGTAATCTTCATCGCATTCATACTTAACCACAGAATCGACAGTTGTACTGCCGTTCACAAGAATGGATTGACCCCGATCAGGTCGAACGGGTGCGCCACAGTCGACGAATCTGCAAGACGGTGTCTTGCTCGACCACTCACCACCTAATCCACATGAAATTATCTAAAAATGCATATGGTCATGAAAAGGTTATGTTCATAAATATGTAAATATTCTGATTATTTACCGATTCGCCTACAAGTACGTAGCCAGGCTCACACGAATATATAGCTGTGGAACCAGCTCGTTTATCAGTAAAGCGCACATTACCACCGGTGATGCGCTGAGGATCTGGACACCAGTCCACCAAACACTCTGGGTCCTTTCCACTCCAGCCATCTTGCATGCACGTTCGGTTCTCGTTGCCAATCAGCGTGTAATTCTCATGACAGCTATAAGTGGCCACAACGCCATAGCTCGTACGCTCCTCCGACAAGTGTATCGATCCGAACTTGAGTTCGGGCAAGTTTCCACAGTCAACATCTGTGAATATTTAAACAAAATCGATCATTTAATTGAATACTTCAAGTACGATTGATCTAATCGAGAGAGCACGACAACGAGATATCCTGCGCGCATGCGCACAATACATTTATGCATATAAAAGCGCACTCGACAGTAGGATACCCTGTGCCTAAGCACACCTTTTTTCAATTTTTAATGAGCGCAAGATACGAGCCCAAACCCCTAATAACTCGCACGGCATGCTTTGCTACGTATACGCAATGTTTAACATAAATTTATGTTTTTGAGGGTGTTGTTAAAATTAACGTAAAGAGAAGAAAATTGTCTATTAGAAAAAAATATTTGGATGTGATATCTGCATAATCATTACCAATACGATATCGTATGTTTCCCATTGCATACGCGTAATAAAGCATGCGGTACGAATTAAGAGCAGGAACCGCAAATAAGTGTTGTGAGAAACTAGATAAACTTTTTTTTCAATTTTTATTTAAAAATTATAGAATAAAAGCTATTTTTTAATTTTTACTATAAAAATGCAAATGTCCTTTGTTCAAGGGGTGGGAGGGTAACGTCGCTCCGACTCTCCTTGGCTATGACTTTGTACATTTCACTGTTGGAAATACGCCTTCCAATTCAAAAAACATTTACAGTCAATTTTTATTTTTCAACTTTTATAATAAAAATTTGAAAATAATTTTTATATTCTATTTCTATAATAAAAATTCAAAAATAACTTTTATTTTCAATTGCTAAAATTAAGTTAATTTATAATTTTTAAATAAAAATTGAAATTTTATTATTATTTTAAATGTTTTTTCATTTAAATCGAAAAATAAGTTTTCATTTAATTTTTTTGAGTTTAATTTTTTTTTTAATAATTTATATTTTAAAAATTATAATCGTTACGGTCCCTGATTAATAGTGTTTTGGGCTCGTATATAAAATACTGGTGCTTCAAATCAAGCTGTATTCATAATTTTCGTTATTTGATACTCACATTTACAGCTGGGCGCTGTTCCGCTCCATGTACCGTCAGTTTTGCATTCGCGCTGTTCGTAGCCTATCAGCGAATGCCCCTTTGGACATTCGTATTGTATTTTCTCGCCCAATGTAAACTTCTTACCCAACACAGTTGTGTTTAGCTGCGCATCTGGCGAGCCGCAGGACAAAGGTGCTGCACAGCGAAAGTATAGTTAAACACATGAATATATTTATCATCCGAGGGACAATGAGTACGTACAGTGTTGGCAAATGAAATGAAGATAGTCCAGATTGCATCCCACATCATTCCAGAGCCAATTTCGACCACCATCGAAGACAACGCAGTTCTGCTCTCCATTGTAATTATTCGGCTGATCCTTTCCCCAGGCTGGCTTCTGGACAAGTTGGCCTAGAAACGACACACATATGTTTTTAAGATCTAATATATAGAGTACGCTGGAAACAAAACTTGTTCTTTTAGACCAGGCATGTCCAAAACTTGCTTACGCCAGAGCACTGATCGTGTATACATACTATATAGAATTTAATAAATTTCATTCATTTCAATAGTTATACTGACAGCTTAAATTCAAAATTGATTACCTCAAGTGCAAACTCTTTGATAAATTACATTATATTAAATCTCAACTTTCGACCAATCGTTTTAATAGCAGCTATATAATTTGTTTCTTGGTTAACGTAAATAGCAAAAAAGTTATTCAAGTCAAATGTTGTTTTTCAGCCGATCGTTAATATAGCAGGTATATGAAGGGGGTGTGTCATCCGAAAATGAAAAAAGACTTTAACTAATATTACTAATTCGACTCGACTGTTCAGACTGCCTGTTACATCCATTTCACAAAATTCATATACCCTTTTTTGTCCATTATTAATGGACACAGGGTATAAAAAATAAATGCGCAGAGTATATTGGATATCTCAACTTTGGGGCATGGATATGCTTTCGTCACTAGCTTTAAAGACAATGACCAAAATAGGAAATACATTTTAGAACGTGTGAACCAAAACTTAATCTCTCAATATTCTGTGACACCTACGATTTGGTTTAAGAGACCAAAAAAACAGCTCGTGTTAAAATCTCTAGTGATCTTTGTGGCACCCTTGATAGATATTGAGGATCATACCATTCACCCACTTCCAAGTGCGGGATGTAATGCCGGGTTCTTTTTGTGCTCCAATCCAAACTAATTGCGGCTTTAATTCTGATTTCCGGCGTTCTAGCTCAGACAGTATATATTGGTTTGTAGCGCCTCCAAACTCATGCACCAAGTCACCGCCTGCAACAAAAAGATATTTTTATTCATTTGTTCGAAAGATACTACATAATTAAAGATGTGTTTTTTGGTTAACTGTATTCTATGTGGCCACTTACCTGTTTGCTTACAAATAGCTTGAGCTTTTTCGAAGCTTTCACCTTTCGTAATGTGAAAGTCGTAACATGTCTTGGAAAATGTCGTCACCACGGTATCAACGCCTATTTTGGGGCTCAGGCAGCGATCAACGGAGAATTCATCATTGGTAAATGTCTCCACTTCACAGAGGCTTAGGCTGCCCTCAACACCAACCAATTGAATGGCCACGTACTGGCCAACCAACGGCCTGGCACAGGTAAATGTCTTCACAACGCCCTCGTCTAGTGTACCCGGGTACCATGCGCAAAGCGGATTCCGTTGCAGATCTGCACTGCTGTTGCCCACACGGATCTCCAGATCCTGTAGTGGCTGATGCCCGCAACAGCCGCGTGTGGTAATGCGGACCACATGAACCGCCTGTGGTGTCAAAAGGTCTACACGCCACCAGGGTGACGGCTCCTTTTGCGTTTCCGAGCACTCTTGACCATCCGGGTTCTGTAATATTAACTCATTTAATTCATGGAACTGTTTATGGTTAGTACTGTGTTTGCTACCTTATTACCAGCCTTCCCATCATTGGCATAACTAGCAGGACCACTGCGGGTGTAAGAGCTTTGATTAACCGGCTTGCGGTAGGCTACATTGACGCCACAGAACGGCAGTTCCCGTTCCCAGCCAGTGCGTGCATCGCACTTTATTGTTGCCGAGCCAAATAGCTCATAGCCAGGATCACATGTGTAATGAGCCTCCGAAATACCAGTTTCGCCATTCACTGTGCGTACTCTTGCATTAAGAGAAACCGCTGGTGGACCACATACTTTAAAGAAAGAAGTATAAAAACAGTTAGTTTACTTGGCTTAAATCAAATCACTTACATATATTTTTCATATAACTTATGTTTTTAAAATCAAGATTTCAACCCTCCAAAATGGTGGAGTAGAAAATTGTAGTTCAAGTTATAACTTACTTAAATATTAACAAGAAAGCTTGAGTCGAGAGGGCTCGACTACGCGATACTCTGGTCCCCCAGGTATCCTAGCACGTTCACACGTAAATACATACAAGGAATTCGGATATTTATGCTGATCAAGAACACATTTATAAAATTTACCAATGCAATCTAGAAATTTCAGGGATTCAAACCGAAACCAATATCGGTTCCGGTTCCAGTACGCCCCGAGACAACTGTTTCGATAAAAGGTTCTACTTCGGTTTTGCCTTTTCGGTTCCGATATTAGTGCCGGTACGTGCCGGTACTCAAATACAATTTTAAATATTTAAAATATATATGTATATATTTTTACAGAAATGTACATACATATTTTATCGAGATAAATCTAACTTTAATTTGAGGTATTTTTTTAATATAAAGGCAAATTATATACATACATCCATATGTAACAGAATCAGAGCTCACAAAATATGCTCAACCAAATTTGTGCACTGAAATGAGCACAAAAGTAAACAGAACAAAAGCAAAAACGAGAGCAAGATGAATTTATATAAGGTGATGTATTCGCTTGACGTGCTGCTTTCTTCGGGGCGCAAATGTCATTACGAAAGCAAACGTAAAAATGCCCCGTGTGTGCAAAATACTTACATATGTATGTCGCTCGAACTCGAGTCGTTTGGTTTGTGCCCCCAGGGATATATAGAAGAGGCAAATGTGGATAAATGCAACAGGAACAATAGACAAACATGCAATTGCTTTTTATTTTGATTTTATATATTGCCGGCGCACAAAACGAAAATGAGTGAAAACCAACCAACCAAGAAAACCAATCAAAACAAGTTTTCTATATATCTATCTCTGTCGTCTCTCTCACGTCAGACTCTCTCTGACAGCTTCGCTCCGAGAGAGAGCGAATATATCACCTTATATAAATTCATCTTGAACGAGAGCATGATTCAGTTTGTCACGCACGCATACAGTGGCTCACAGCTTATTTCGTGCAAGGGTAGGGTCAAACTTTAAGATCGAATAACTCCTAAACTATTAAAGTTATCAACAAAATTTAAATGCAGTTCTTTTCAGCAGACTGTCTATATTAGTTTACATACTTCACTGCTATTCTATTTTTGTTAAAATAAGGTTTAACTCAGCGAAATATTCTTGAAATGATTAAATTAGGCCTAAGTGCTGCACATTCCGTCATCCAATGTTTTGTTTGAGCCAACCAAGTGGCAGAAAAGTTCCAAAATGATCCCAACTAAGTTTTTACTAATACCGATATGAAACTTATCGGCCGGATTATCAAAACTAATGCAAAGTTATCGTTAGGACCGATTTCTACTATTTAATATTTGTTCCAGGGCTCATTTTGAAGTTCATTTCACAACTGAAGTTTTTTACGTGAATTAACCCATTAAAAGTAAAATATTATTAGCTAATGATGTGTCCTAAAGGATAGAAAAAGAAACTGTGACATTATAATCACAATTACAGATTTAAAGTCCTTCCAAGTGCCTGCACGAAATAAGCTGTGACATGAAAATTGCCAGTAGTTTGAGTTTTTCTTAATTTTAGGGACTATTTACAGAAATAGAAGAACAGTGAAATATGTAAACTGATATTAACAGTTTGCTAAAAAGAACTGCATTTAAATTTTGTTGATATCTTTAATAGTTTAGGAGTTATTCGATCTTAAAGTTTGACTCTACCCTTGCACGAAATAAGCTGTGAGCCACTGTATATTCAAAAAGAAAACAGCCTCCTTCTATGAAATTGGTTTTGCTAAGCACGAGAGCAAAACGGAAACGAAATCACTTGTTTTGCTCTTTTGTTCGAGAGCAAAATATTAGATCCTAGTCCGAGCACTTTTAAAAGCGTTCGCGAGCTGGGTCCACTGAGATTCTAATGATACTCGTACAAACTCATGTATCATGATACATACAATTTGGTATCAAGATACAGTATCAGTCCCGTGCATCAGAAAAATCAGAGGCATCAGACAAATGATCACGGAGCAAAACAGCCTGGTGAACATTGATGCCCATTAGCTTTGCGCTATAAGTATAAATGTATTGACGACATCGTCTTTTTACTGGCTGTACTTTAAACATTTTCCGGAGCATAGCAATAATTAAGGTGCGCTTGTACTATAATTACATATGTATATCGAATGTGAATTTATAATAATCGTAATTTCAATACCATTGATAAACTTGCAGGCTACATAGGTACTCACTGTGGCAATTTCCGGCTGTAATCAGCGACATCATCATCATTATCATCATTATGAATTGAATATTCATATGTTTTGAAAAGGCCATGACTCTTTGCAAAACACTTTCCAGTCGAGGTGTCGCCGAGACGAACAATATCTTGTGGCTAAAGCAACCCATTGTTTGCTTTATGCTGTTATTGGCAGTGGATTAGTCGTTGTATTTGTAGTTGTAGCATCACCAATTTATGCAAACATTTCTGTGCTAGTGTTAATGTATAAAATTGCAAGAATAAAGCGGAAAAGGTACAGTCAACAAAACAATATGCAAAAGTTCAATAAAAAATTAGAAACTAAATATTGTGTGAGCTTGCCCTTTTGTTACATAATGTTTTTAAAGAAGATTTCTAAGAAATAAACTAATCTTCGAGTGACTTTTTCTATAATTCGTACCAATTATTCATTAATACTGCTGTAATTTATTTATTTATTATCAAACATAAAGCCGCCGACATAATATTAATTTAAGTTAGACATTACAATTTTAATAATAATATTATTTAAAGTTAAAAGAAAAAAATGACGTATATAAATATATAATAATAAACCCAAGAGCTTCCATTGCTTTATCCACAGCTAAAGCAATATGTTTATTAAATTTAAGTCGATGATCTAGAACTGACCCTTTGGAATCATTCAAGCATTCCAATATAAGTAAGTAAGCATTCCAATATAAGAGTAAGATAAAAAAGATGGAAGATCATTTATAAATAACGTGAAAAGAAATGGGACAAGATGAATACCTTGCGGTACTCCAGAAGTAACTTTGACGGACTTGGAAAATGCATTTTTGAAAAAAAGCAATAATTGGAAATCCAAAAATAATTTGTTCGGAAAACTAAGAAGATCAAGCTTAATCAAGATTAATAGTGATCGATTTACAGAATCGAAAGCTTTACTTAAATCCGTATAGATAACGTCAGTTTGCATCCTTTTCTTGAACCTCTTAATCACTAGAAGGTTAGTGGTTGTGGATCTATATTTCATAAGCCCGTGCTGAGTAGGTGAGAAAACAGAAACATATAAATATAAATGTTGAAGATGAGAAGCTATAATCTTCTGAAACAACTTTGAACTTGAAGACAGCTTAGAAACACCTGTATATTTCTGAGCGTCAGACTCAATACCCTTTTTGTGTAAAGAATTTAAGAGTCTTTCCATTGTTCTGAAAAAGATGAGGAGTCAACGTACAAAGTAAGTAACTTATGTAATGGTCCACATTAAGATTCCGCACAGTACTTTAGTGAGCTTCGACTTGGTTGCTATCGAAAGCTTTTTAAGCCCAATATCTAGCTCATTCCAAAAATTCTACATAGGATGGAGCTCAGGTGATTGGGGAGATGGGGAAGAAGTTGAACCGCATTGTAGGCAAGCCCTGTTTGCTTATAAATGGCCGTTATCTTTATTGTTTGGTTGCAAAGGCAAAGAGCTTTCTAAGACTGTAAAAAGCATCTGAGCTAGACAGCATTCCGCACTCTTTTTTCGGTAAAAACTGTTGCGGTTTAGTGGCCTACTTATTTCAAATAAGTAGCTCCCGCCTCGGTGTAGTATCCATTGTAATATTTTCGATTGAATTTGTCTAATTTCCGACAATTGAATTTCTTAGAAGCTTTTATTGGAAAAAGGCAAAAAAAATAAGTGTACTTGGAATCTAATTTCTTAGCAATTTTAACTAATAGCACATGCAGACTTCTATTTTGACTAAAATAGGGAGGTCAAATCAAATATAATAATAAAAAAGCAAATCCATGTTGATCGTCGATACCGATATTTTGTAAATACTATTTACACAAAGTAAATACTAAACACTACCTTATGTTTAAAGCAATTATTGGTTCAGAAAAGTAATATTTATTTAGGAAAAAAAACAAGTTTGATCAATAATTTATTACATATGTACATATATGGAAAAATTGGCTAAAACTTGAGAGATTTGCAAATTGCCAAGACATTTGTCCATGACTGTATGTATGTTAATATATACATATTTACATATTTACTTTAAGACTGTGATAAATAAAAAAAAATTATTTTGCAAATAAGGCGTTTAATGTTTTCAATTTGATTCACACACGAAAAATATACAAGCTAAAAATGTGAAATTTTAAGACAATATAGAACTGGACATAACGAATATTTCTGCAGAATTAATTCAAGAATCAAGTTTTATGAGTCTTTAAGAATATTAAAGATATATGTAAACACATTGTACATACTTATAACAATACACAATATATATCTGTTAGAAAAGTATACAAACATGTTATTATTTTGGACAATCTAATGGGTTTTAATCAAGTGCGCTTGAATAAGCCAACCTTGAACGTTTGTGCACACATTGGATTTTTTTTAAAATTAATTTTTATCTAGTTTAAGTTGCCATCGATTAGTGCTTTTTAGTGCAAATAAAATGTTTTTAGGGCTGGAGCAGCGCTACTGCATCGCAATTTGGCAAAAGCTGGCCGACAGCGAGGTGGAACAGTTTCGAAGATTCAGATGGCCTTCGGTGACGACGCTTCGCACAGATTAGGGAGTGGTGAGTGTACAACTGGTTTCAGGAGTCATCAGGAAATTCGCTTTTCCGTCACGAAAATACTCCACCACAATAATTGTGCTTGACTTAAAGTTTTTGGACGAGCTTCTCTGGTTAAACAGGTTCCCTACTCCTCCATTATAATTATGGCACTGAACTACTGTGGGGGTGTTCCAGACAAAAAAGGACTTTACGACTGCAACGACAGCCGAATTCTGGGCAAACAATAGCAAGGAGACTTCTTCGGGAGTAATGTGGTTTTTAACGCTCCAGTTATGCCAGATTTTTACGTCCGGTTAAAGGTTGGATAATTTTCTAACTGATCGTATATATACACAAAGCACAAAATTATTCATACACTCAGTTTTTAAGCTTTAAAGTATATTGTAAGTCGGGCTTTCATAGCCAAATTTAGAGCAGTGGTGTCAGAAATTAACACAATCAAATAATCAAATCAAGTCAACGTGACGTTTTACTGCCTTACACTGAAAAAATTAAATGAAATCATATTCGAAGTGTCGCATCGGAACAGTTGACGAAGTAAAGAGAGCAAAACATAAATTGCAGTGTACGTTAAAACTCTTCCGGTGTACGGGGCCTCCTCATTGAACGCAGATCAGTGACTAACATCAGAAAACATCAGTCGATCAGATGATTTGTGAGAGAACAAAAGGCCGAAGACACACGTTGCGAGAGAACAAGCCGCCGACTCTCTCTCTCTCTCTCTGAACGTGTGTAGGCTGCGACGCCGGCAGAATTATAAGCTGCTTTCCCATAGGTAAGAATTTTTGCTATGGACACCACTGGTCTAAGCTTGCTTCGGAATAAAATGAGCAAAACATACAACCGTTATTATTATGTACACAATAAGTACACAGTATAATAATCAAAAAGAAACAAGCATATAGACTATAAGTCGAGACCCCGACTATAAGATACCCGTTACATACATTTACAATGCTTACAAACTTTGCAGCTCTACATATTTACCCGATTATAATAATAAATAACGGCAATTACCAAAAGAGCGTTGTTCCTAAAAACTGTGTGTGGTGGTTTTTCGCAGTTTGTGGGAGAGAAAGGAGGTGTAGCAAAAATTTGATCTGCGTGCGGATTATAGGAGTCTGTTGGCCAAATTTGGTAGCTCTAGCTCTTACAGTCTCTGAGATCTAGGGGCTCATACGGTTGGACAGACTGTCATGGCTTGCTGCTGATATACTTTATAGGGTCGGAAATGCTTTCTGCCGCTTGCAATACCTTAATATCATGCTCAGTGCACTGTGGTCCAGAATCTGTTTTTTTTTTTTTTTTTTTTTTTGCATAAAGCCGAGATTGTTGTGTGAATATATCGTATTTTTGCTTTTAAATTCTTAAAATAAATTCATCATAAATATTTAAAATAAAAAAATGTGTCTTTAAAAGCTTCACGAAAGATTTATACGAGCTTTTAAAAATGAGCAATCAATCAGCTGATTATGAGAAAGAAGTTGGCGCCAAATTACTTGCTTACAGTTTTCTTTTGCAATAGCATAATTCGTTCAAACGAAATAGGCTAAAATATGGAACGATAAAGGAATGTAGTATTAAATGTAAACAGTACATTTTTGTGTAGTTCTAGGCTTTTAGCTCTGTGTAATATCCAATTTATGTGTATTTTTGTAGAGAATACCCTGTGTTTTGTGGAGTATAACAAATGTTCTGAGGCTTTCTGAGAAAAACTAATTACGTCAGCATGTCCTTATAAATGTCGTTTTTGATTACAAAGTTATAGCTTTGACCCGTTTTGCGAGAAAATAAATGGAAGGATTTCAAGAAAATTTCGCTGCTTAGGAAAGAATCTCTGATGTTCAGGAGATCATCCAGCTTTTCCGGATTGGAAAACCATTCAGACAAACCATTGCAAAGGGAACCCAAAGTGAAAACACCAGTTCAATGGGCTTTGATTGAACAAGGTGTTGCCATAGCTCTCTATGGGTTGGGATCTTTTTTAATGAACTCCAATGAGAAACAATAACGATTTAATAATAGTTTCTGCGATCAGCAATAAGTTATGTTGACTCATGTAGCCATAAGGGTCAGTTTTTCATTTCTTTTGGTGTAAATTACAGCATTTTATCATTACTACATTCTTCATTAAATTAAACAGTTTGAAGTTTGGCACCAGCTTTTGAGAAGTCTAGGGATAGTATTTTCTTGAATTTAAAAAAAATTAAAATTGTCGATTGAATTCCGATGAATATCGCATTGTTTTCTGAAAATGTAAGACTGAAAACTAAGACTATAAAAGATATAATTTATCTCTAAGATCGTGTTTTTTTTTTTACTTATGACGTCTTGTCACGTCACTTCTGACAGTTATATACTTTTGCAAGAAGTTTATATATAGTATACCCTGATACAGGGTATAAAAGTATATTCATATGTATGCATGTACTATATGCAGATATTTAATTTACATATGGGCTAATCCGAAAATTTTTAAGCCAAGGGCAAAAACTTAAAGTTGTCAAAAAACTGCATTTTTGTTTTTAAATAGTTGTGTTTTGTTATAATAGAATACATTTTTAGACTTCAAAAAAAGTGTAGGGTCAGGAACGTAACGTCCGCAACAGACAAAAACTAAGAATTTTAATTAACGAGACTACTTATCTTTATTTTTTATGCTGGATTGATATCGTCATATATTCCACTTAATTTTTTGTTTTTGGATATTTTTTGTTTAATATGCAAAATTCGCTAATATACGAGCAAATGCACGTTAACCTCAAATCGACTTCCATTCTTTGTAACGGCCGCAACTAAACTTTCAGCAAGTCTAATTTTTTTAAAAAGTAGTAAGGCTTTTATCTTAAAGTAGGTTTAAGAGTACTCCCAATGAAATGCATTTTCCAGAAAATTTCATTAAAATTGACCAATCTGAACGCGAGCTGTATCAGTTTAAACGTGAAAATTTGCGTGCAAATGTAACGTCCGCAACTCAGGATTAGCCCATATGTATATTCAATAGCTTGTGAGCCGATGCCATACGTTGCTTGATTTTCACATAGCATTCAAATTGAATTTTCACCACAAGTCGTTCGTGTTGCCATGATATTGTATGTACATATGTACATACATAATACAATGCACATGTACAAATATACTTGGTATATGACATTCGGCTTTGAATCTGAAAGGTTTAAAAAATGATCTGCAAATCTCTTGTTGGGTTATATTTATGTATATTATATTAGAATGAATTTCGGTGAATAGCACAGTTTCAGCATGTTAATTTCACTAATTATAATTAACATAATTATCGATCAGCTGTTGATTTTGCTGTTGTCTGATATTTGTGCCAACGCCACTGGGCTATATCAATTTTATCTAGTGTTTTTTTAAATTGCCTTAAGACAAGTTAATAAAGTCCATATGAGAAAGTCCAATACGCTCACAACAACATTAAAGTATTGATACCGAATTAAGTTTCTTATATACATATGTATATATATATGTATATGTATGTTTGCATTCACAAAACAAAATACACTTTTACTTTATTAATATATTCACGCTCGTTTATATACATTGTATACAAATTTGGTCAGAACTTTTGATTTCGCTTTTTCACATTCTCTGTTTTTGTGTTCTCACACTAAGAGTGGGAGTTAAGGTTGTTTTTCTGTTGCTAAACTCACTCTTGGAACAGTTCACATTAAAAAAAGTTTGTAACAAAAAGCAGCATTTTTGGCCTGGATAGCAACTTTTTTTTATTAACAATTAACAACGGACATATATACGAATTTTATGTGTATGTACATGTGTACAACATATATGCAGAAGCGAGAGTGCGTACATTCATAAAAATACGAATGCACATACTATACATACAATACATAAATTATTAACGGAGTTCGTTGTTGCCAAAGATAACCAACACAACACAACGCAACACAAAAACACGATCCGATCCGATCCGCACGCCTGACACGTCTGCTCGGAATGAAAGTTGACTTATAACTGGTTTTCAACCAGCACTGTAGTTACAGTGGCTCGCAGCAGTGCGCATGTGCACCGACGACCGACGACCGACAACCGACCACCGACCACCGTCGCGACGCGTTGCCGTCACCATAAGGTTGATTGGTGGCTGGCTGCGCATTTTGCTGGCTGGTTGGTTCGTTGGTCGGCTTATCGGTTGGCTGTTTGTCATTGTTGTGGCATTGTTGCCGACGTGAAATACAAGCAAGCTGCGCAATCGTAGAGCTTTACACAATGTACAATATGTACATACATACATACATACATATGTGCGAGTATGTACGCGAGAGCTGATCCCATTTACCTGTAATATTCTGAGCTACTTACCATACATATGTATGTATTATAATATCTATGAAACTTTTTTATTAAAAAGTTATTCTACAATAAATTTCAGTTTGCTATTTATAGTCATTTGACATTAATAAAATCTTTAAATTTAACTAAAAACAAGTGTAACCTGTGTGAAAATACACACAAAAAAGAACAGGAACCGCATCATCGCAACCGATGACCATATCTCTTTTTTTTTTTTGGAACTATGTCAATATTTCAAGATATTTAAATTAACGAACTTTTGATGGCATGCATTGGAAATACATCAAACGAAAATATTTCATAGCACAGTGGTCTAAATGCCAAAAATGTTGGTAGAAAAATGTAAATACAGAGCAGACCAGAAACTTGGTACACTTTATGGTCATAGTATATGCAAACTCTGAGAAAAATATTAGACCGACTGAATCACGTCTTCACCGCCTCTTATGAGAAAAAGTGCAAAATATTTATATAAAATTTGTATATTAAACTAAGGACTTACAAATTGACATAAATCTTAGTTTGGCTTAAACAGAATTTATATATTTTTTTTTGTTTTTTAATTTGACCATGTCTTTAACCCTCCCCAATGGGGAGTCCCCATCTGGCTCCGGTAAAAATCCGAATTTTTTAGCTTAAATGCACTTCTGCAACATGTACTTTTTCAAAAAAAAAAAAAGGGCAATAACGAACCAAAAATATTAATATAATCTCACTACATGTGGGCATTTCCAGGAAAAGGTCCACCTTGTCCAAAAACGTAAAATTGATCAAAAACTCACACCTTGTGAAATTTTCTTCCAAAAACGTATTGAAGTTATTTAATTTAGCAATATACGCTAGAAGAAATTCAATAGGATGAACATATAGATTCTACATTGGAATGAATTCATTTTTCTATATTTTTGCCCATTTTTTTTTTTAAATTTACTTTCAAAATGGACCGTTTGTATTCCATCGATTACACTAAGAAAGAGAGTAAGATTGTAACATAAACCATTTTAATATATAGAAATATATTGAATGTTTAATTTAAAACAAGTTTTACAAGCTGTTTTCAATATATTGAATAAAATTTGATGAACAAATTCTTGGCACAAACTAGGTGGAAATCTTGTCACGTTCGCGATGTCGCGTTTCAAATTACTAACATAAATGTAAAATAAAAAAAGTGATAGTAATATATCAAAATTATTCCTAAAATGGAAAACTACATTATTTTATTAAGAGTGTTTTCATCCAAATTACTCGCCACATTTCAAAGACTTTCGCATTTGTCAAGTCAAACATGACTTCTGCTCGTCGCGTTCGTGATGCATTGTTTTCTATAAATAATTCGAAAAAGATCTTCAAAGCTTGTCTTTTAAAATAAAAATAGTGTTGATAAAACGCATTAAACACGTGAGAAAACATTTTTGAAAATGTAAATTTTTGCCTTTATTTTTTTCATTTAAAGACGTACAAATGTCGCGTTCTCGATCCTGGAAATACCCATATGTGTTAATAGTTAATAGTTACGACAATCCACACCGATCCAACAAACATTCATTTTTTTACGCAACACAACAAGTTTTAGGTTAGAAATGCTAATAACATCACTTTACAAAAACAAATAAAAGCAAAGACAAAATTACAAAAACAAGTAATGACGTAGATTTTATTTTATACTGATTTCAAATGTGCTCTCATTTGCAATGCGAACAAAGTTAAATCAAATTTCTGCCAAAATTTTCGGCATTTTGACCACTGTGCATAGTCCCAATTTGAACATTGGCTCACACTGTTAGATTAACAGATCTGAAACAGAGGCGTATTGAACGAGGAGAACATGCTAATAATCTTCCAATTTTTTAGTTTAAATCGCAATGCCTTATGCTGCATTTAAACAAGTTGACAAACAAGTCAACTAACTATATTTTTCGGGGCTTGTAGTTTGTGATATATCAATCAATTCTGCTTTTTTTTTTTTTTCTGAAAAACTGTTATTTGATTTAATTAAACACAATTAATCAGTTATGATGCCACCAAGTCATAAGACTTTAAATATGTCTCGAAATAAATTATTTCATCATTTGAAAATTGTAAATAGTCGTTTTTATTTTGTTTTAATCATTATGATTAAGCTTGGTACTAACGTGAGATAAATTTTTAGCGGCGGAAAATGGTCAATATTTCGCTGTCGACGAGCGTAAAGACAGTGTTGCCAATGCAACACGGAAAAATAACAATAGGTTGAGTGGTAACTCTATGCGTCTACAGCGGTTTATCACTGCGGACGGCAGTCCGCGCTAGTGACGAAAGCAGCACGAAGGGTGCGAAGGCGACTAGCATATATACACAGGAAGAATGGAAAATTTGCTATGAATGTCCGATCAGCTAGAATTATATACCGATCGAAAGATATCAATTTAACTTACAAATGTGCATACTAAGCCTTTTGAAAACTCACCTGGTTCGTGAGATAAACAGGTGAAAGTGGGAGGGGTAAAATTTAAATGATTGGAGCAAATGGGGCCGTTGGAGCCTTTTTGATTTTTTTTTTTTAATTTTTTACTATTTTTATCAAAAATACGCGTCGAATGACACCTCAATCATCAAAATCCGACAACTCGTTCAAAAAATAAATAATTTTTGGTGGCCTTCCGAAAATGAAATGAAAAGTCAGTCTGTTTGTTTGTTTGTTTGGATCAAATCGTTGATTTAGCTTAAAAGTTTGAATGAGGACTTCTTCCCGCTCAAAAATCCACAAACGTTTATTTTACGACTTTTTCGAAAAATCGCTAGTTTAGAGGGAAATCGCTAAAAACCGCTTAAATTGCATTCCGCTAACCCATAGCATCCAAACGATAGAAGCTACAGATGTGATCTATATATCGTTGAAAATGTAGCTCGAAGGGCTTTTAAGCATATCTGTAAATTTTTTTCTTAAGGAAACAGGTAAAATAAGGTACTTTTCCCACATTTTGGCGATTTAAGAAAAATCTGCGTTTCAAATCACTTTTAAATATGGTATATGTTGTAGACAATTTATTTCCGCGTTTTTTTGATATATGGGTAATTCATTCAAAGTGAAATAAAACATATGCCAAAACATTATTTTTTTGTGACAAAAGGTGAAACTTATAGGTCTTGATTAGCACTATAATTGGTGCTTAGGTTGATTTTGGGAAATTGTTCGTTTTCAAGATAATTTAAAATAACCAAGACATTCGCACGCGACTCAAATAGAAGTCGTTTTTTCGGCGACCAGCTCTAACACTAATTTCGGCAAAACGTGAACGAATTTTTTGATACATTTAATTTTGAAATGCAATGCATTCATTTATCTAAAAAATGCATTTTGTTTGATTTAAAAATATTAAGTAGTTTTTTTTTTAAATTTGATTTGAGTCACTGTCGCTCGTGACATTTTGTTCCACAAAATATTTATGTTGTTTCTGTCTCTCTTTTTTTAAATTATATATTGAAACCGCTCGAAAAACTTGTTGCAAATTAAACTTTCAATATATTTCTAAGAATTAAAATGGTTTATGTTACAATCTTACTATCCTTCTTAGTGTAATCGATAGAATACAAACGGTCCATTTTGGAAATCAATTTTTAAGAAAATGGGCAAAAATATAGAAAAAGTGAATTTATTCCAATGTAGAATCTATATGTTCATCCTATTGAATTTCTTCTAGCGTATATTGCTTAAATAAATAACTTGAATACATTTTTGGAAGGAAATTTCACGAGATGTGAGTTTCTGATCAATTTTTCGATTTTAGCCTCGGTTGACATTTCTGTGGAAATGCCCATATAACACACATCTGTCAAAATTCGTTTGGACAAGATATTACCTTTTAACTGAATATACCTTATACCTTTACACTACTGCATGTACATACATATGCAGTATGTACACTGCTTGCAGCGTAATGCGGAAATAAACTGCTTGCAAGTGGTGAATTCTTTTTGCGGCAGATAAATCATTTTATAATCAAAATTATAGAATCGTTTGTTCTACGACTTTTTCGAAAAATCGCTAGTTTAGCGGGAAATAGCTAAAAACCGCTAAAATTGAAACCCTCATAGCATCCAAACGATAGAAGCTACAGATATGATCTATATATCGTTGAAAAGGTATTTCGAAGGGCTCTTAGGCATACCTTCAACGTTTATTTTTTATTTAAAAAGGTAGAATGGGAATAGGACAGCAGCTGCAAAGTGTCATAGCAGCCAGAGTTGAAGAGTGCTGATAGCTTTTGCGCTGGGCATGTGTGTTTGTAAAGGGGACCAGTGTTGCCAGACAGTTTGTTTTAGCTGCACAAACAATAAACAAAATTGACAAAGCTATACTGTCAAAAAAATATTGCAATTTCAAAATTTCTGATGTCTTATTCAAAAATTTCTGATATCCCATAAAAAAACCTCTACGAGGTAAAAGTCTAGTGACGAAAACATTTTCATGCCCCAACATTTCTGATATCCAATTTTGTGACGAATAATATTAAGTTTTACATATAAATTATTTTAAGCAAAATTTTTGCATTCGGCACTGCGCAAAACATTGAGTTTTTTTTTGGTATTAGAATTGAGGCATTTTAGCGCAATGTGCCGAGTGCCAACATTTTTTTTAAAATTATTTTTCGTCACTAGACTTTTACCTCGTAAAGAAGTTGTTTTTATAGGTTTTAGAGATGAACATGAGGTTGTTGGTCCTATGCTGCTGTGGTCACACAGTTGCGTCAGCTGTGCACAACAAACAAATAAATAACATTGATAACAACAAAAAAGGGAAAATGAACCAAATGGACAGGATAAGAGCAGTAGCAGCGACTAATACAATAATTACACTCGAACTTCCCTAACTCGAATTTTCTCTAACTCGAACTAAATAGCGTTTTGGCAATAGCGTTTAGTGCGCAAATTTCATACAAATCTGCTTCCGTTACTCGAACTTCCATAAGTCGAATTTCTCCATAACTCAAACAAAAATATTGGCCCGTGCTTCTGTGAGTCGAATTTTTCGGGAAAATCCCCAATAAAGTTTGGATTTTTTATCGTTTTCATTATTTTAAAAAATAGAAAATTAATTATGATGTCATTTGAATCGGGAACTTCTTCTGGATACAGCAAAAGAACGAAAAATCCAATTTTTGAGAATATTGACAGGTCTTGAACAAACTGGAATCTGTTTTTGTTGAAAATAACAAGAAAAGTTTACAATTTGAAATGTATTTATTAAAAAAATAATTCCCTAAGTCGAAGTCTCCCTAAGTCGAACTTTTTCTTTGGACAATGGTGATTCGAGTTAGGGAAGTTCGACTGTATTAAATTCAAAAATATTAATTATAAAAATCCCATCAAAATGTTTATTTTTCGGTCAAATCCCACAATATTGGTTTCTGTTGCACCTTTTCAATCAGTCTAATTCGCACTTTGTGTTCAAAGAGCCCAATTCGGCATTTATTATGCTGCTTATGTTTCCCGCCATTTCTGTTAAAAGATTTCGACTAGTCGAAACACTGATTCAATCGATGAAAGGTCAAAAAATAGCTGCCAGCTTTTTACCAAACAGTGATGTAAAACCCCCGACAATTTTTTGAGCTGCCCATATTTAGGTACAGCGTACATGGGTTCAGTGTTGCCAACTTTTGTTTGAAAAAAGCTGTTTTGACAGGAGGAACGATGCAAAAAAGCTGAAAAGTTCATTTAAAAAAAAAGCTATAAAAAAGCTAGTTTTTCAATTCATTTATTCCTGTATTTTCTGACGAGAGGGGAAGAGTGAGTGCACAAAATCAGTTGCTCAGAAGAATTTTTCTGCATCAAAATATTTTTTACAAAAAAACACGGAAAAAAGTTGAAAAAGTAGACTTTTGCTAAAAATTCAAAATATTCAATGGGTACTTAATGGGTTAAGGAAATTTTTGTATCATTCGAACGGAAATTAAAAGAGTTTGTTATTGAGTCTCCGGACCCACAAGTGACACAAGATAAATGTCAAGTTCTTCTTCACATTACGCAAGAGTTTTTTTTCTATGGAGTTTGGGTTTCTTCGAGGCCTTTTTTTTAAGTTTCCGTACTAAGCTTTATGTGCGACTTCAAAACGGCATAGGAAATATTGGCCACGCCCTTCTCTATGGAGATTCTATAAAGCTTCATTTATCAAACTAAGAAACACTTAATTGCCTGATTTTGTTTCAGACAATAATCAGCTTAATTTCGATTTGAATAAACAAGAATTATTAACTGTAGCTGATAGATGCGATTAATATTATCAACTTGATTTGTATATATTAATAAAGCTTGTCAATTTAGTCTGATGCGATTCTTTAAAAATAAAGTGTAGGCTTGTTCATCTTGCATTAATATATAATAATAACTATAATAATAGTAATAAGGTGAGCATTAAGTATACATTTCGTTTCAATGTTCACACAACTATGACAATGGTGGAAAAGGAACAAATTTAACTAGAACTTATAGATAAATGCGTAATAATTGGCGTGTCGTAGTTATCTTGTTGCACAAAGGACACTTGTATGTGGTTCGCAGGGCGGATTCAATGCACGTCTTGCAGAAAATGTGTCCACAACGCGTAGCGCACGGTTCACGTTGACGCACATACTCCAGACACACGGGACATTTGTACACATCTTCGGATGGAATGTTAAGTGCGTCGCGTGCCTGTTTAGGTGGAGATGGACCCGCTGCAGGTGTGGAATCAACGACCTCGATCACTTGGCTCGATCTACGACGTCTGGCTGGTCTGGATTGGTCGTGTGCGGCTCGTGGCGGCGTGCATAAATCAATAACAGCATTGGGTGCAATTAATCGTGCTGCTCTGATGCGTAAACTAAGATTAACCTCAAAGTTAGAGAGATCTACAAGATCAATTGGTTGGCTGATATCATTTGAACGGCGATTCCGCTGAGCACTGACGACTCTCGGAGTCGAAGCGACGCCGCCTCCCTCAACAATTTCAATTTCCATTTCCAGGTTAAGCTCCCTGGCCGCGCCTGAAATGTCCAATAGCGAATGTTAAATGCCATTGTAGTTGTTACTGATGCTGGAACTTGTGCTGTTGCTGTTGCTCTGACTGCGACTGTTGCTGTTTGCATTCAAATGACTGTCGCTATCAGGGGAGCTACCATCGTTGTCCATTAGACGACGCAAAAAGAAACGAAAATTACCTGTATTCGACTCTTCTGAATTATCAAATCAAAAAGTTGAGTTTGAAAAACTAAAACCAAACATTGATTGTTCGGATAATTAATTTTGTTTTAGAAAACCAAACTAGTTTGAGCGGCTATGACAAAAGCAATTGTCAAACATATATATCGAAAAGAACAGCTGTCAGCTACCTATCGATACTAAAGCAATGTTGCATAGAGTTGGGCTTTTTAGTTCAATTTGCTGAATAAGTTCAATAGCTAATTTTTCAGTCGTGAACTAAATCAGTCATTTAGTTCAGTTTTTTTATCACATCGTTTATCGTTCATAAACAACCGACCAACTGATCAGAATGACCTACACATCTTTGATCGTTCATGACCAACTGAATCTCATAAAAAAACCTCTTTACGAGGTAAAAGACTAGTGACGAAAACATTTTCATGCCCCAAAATTTCTGATATCCAATTTTGTGACGAATAATATTAAGTTTTACATATAAATTATTTTAAACAAAATTTTGGCACTTGGCACATTGCGCTAAAATGTCTCAATTCTTCATACCAAACAAAACTCACTGTTTTGCGCAGTGCCGAATGCAAAAATTTTGTTTAAAAGATTTTATATGTAAAACTTAATATTATTCGTCACAAAATTGGATATCAGAAATTTTGGGGCATGAAAATGTTTTCGTCACTAGACTTTTACCTCGTAAAGAGGTTTTTTTATGAGATATCAGAAATTTTTGAATAAGACATCAGAAATTTTGTAATTGCAATATTTTTTGACAGTATAGCTTTGTCAACTTTGTTTATTGTTTGTACAAGCTAAAACAAACTGTCTGGCAACACTGGTCCCCTTTACATACACACATGCCCAGCGCAAAAGCTAACAGCACTTTTCAACTCTGGCTGCTATGACACTTTGCTGCTGCTGTCCCATTCCCATTCTAAGTAAAATGTATATATTCAGTTAAAAAGTGGAAAAAATACCTTATTTCACCTGTAGCTGTATAGGTATGCCTAAGAGCCCTTCAAAATACCTTTTCAACAATATATAGATAACATCTGTAGCTTCTATCGTTTGGATGCTATGGGGGTTTAAATTTTAGCGGTTTTTAGCGATTTCCCGCTAAACTAGCGATTTTTCGAAAAAGTAGAGCAAACGATTCTATATTTTTGACTATAAAATGATTTATCTGCCGCAAAAAGAATTCACCACTTGCAAGCAGTTTATTTCCGCATTACGCTGCAAGCAGTGTACACACTGCATATGTACATTAGGGTGTCCCTTATTTGGTCAAACTCAATATTTTTAAACGCATACGGGCTAGTTTTGTTCATTAGGTCCTAAAGGACTCAGAAATAAATTTTCACCTCAATCGGAGTATGATAACCCGTGCCGACTTGGATCGGAAAATTTAAAAATTATATAGGAAAAAAATAAAAAAATTTTAGTTTTTTTGATTTTTTATTTTTTTATTTTGTTCATTTGGCCCTAAAGAACTCAAAACCAAGTTTTCACCTTAATCGGAGTACGATAACCCATTCAAATTTGCATCGAAACATCCAAAAACAGTGTTTTAACACTGATTATACATTTTTCGATGATTTTTCATGTTTCGATGCAAATTTGAATGGGTTATCGTACTCTGATTAAGGTGAAAACTTGGTTTTGAGTTCTTTAGGGCCAAATGAACAAAATAAAAAAATAAAAAATCAAAAAAATTAAAATTTTTTTATTTTTTTCCTATATAATTTTTAAATTTTCCGATCCAAGTCGGCACGGGTTATCATACTCCGATTGAGGTGAAAATTTATTTCTGAGTCCTTTAGGACCTAATGAACAAAACTAGCCCGTATGCGTTTAAAAATATTGACTTTGACCAAATAAGGGACACCCTAATGTACATGCAGTAGTGTAAAGGTAAAAGGTATATTCAGTTAATAGGTAATATCTTGTCCAAACGAATTTTGACAGATATGTGTTATATATCAAAAAACGCGGAATCAAATTGCCTATAACATATAACATATTTTAAAGTGATTTCATGTGTAGATTTTTCTTAAATCGCCAAAATGTGGAAAAAAATACCTTATTTCACCTGTGGCTGCTTACCTATTTTCTTAAAAAAAAAACTTTGAAGGTATGTCTAATAGCCCTTAGAAATACCTTTTAAATGATATATAGATCACATCTGTAGCTTCTATCGTTTGGATGCTATGGGGGTTTAAATTTTAGCGGTTTTTAGCGATTTCCCGCTAAACTAGCGGTTTTTCGAAAAAGTCGTAGAACAAACGTTTCTAGATTTTTGAGCGGGAACAAGTCCTCATTCAAACTTTTAAGCTAAAACAACGATTTGATCTATACAAACAAACAAACAAACAAACAAACAGACTGACTTTTCATCTCATTTTCGGAAGGCCCCTAAAAATTTCAAAATTAATTATCTTTCGAACCAGCGGTCGGATTTTGATGATCGAGGTGTCATTCGACGCGTAATTTTGATTAGAATAGTTAAAAATTCAAAAAAAATTCAGAAAGGCTCCAACGGCCCCATTAGCTCCAATCATTTAAATTTTGCCCCTCCCACTTACACCTGTTTATCTCACGAACCAGGTGAGTTTTTAAAAGTCTTAGTATGCACATTTGTAAGTTAAGTTGATACCTTTCGATCGGTATATAACTCGACCTGATCGGACAGTCATAGCAAATCTTCCATTCTTCCTGTGTATATATGCTAGTCGCCTTCGCACCCTTCGTGCTGCTTTCGTCACTAGCGCGGACTGCCGTCCGCAGTGATAGAAACACTTCATCGTTCATAGTAGTGAAGTAAATTTGAGTAGAAAAATCGATATCGATGTTCATCGATGTTTTCAAAATGAAACATCGAGGTTGGTTGATACATCGGGTCGAAACATCGATGCATCGATGTATGTCTAATGCAGTGTTGGGCACAGTCTCGCACGCGTGCGAATCAGCTGTTCGATTCACCAATACACATACACGAAACCTTTATGTACTGAAAGAAATTGCTGAGCAAATCTATTTGATGTTTAAAAATTGTTTTGAATAAAATTTTTTTTGCAAGCCACAATTCTTGGTGTGTGACCACGTAGGTGCATGCTACATAGAGTTTTAAGTAAAGGGGCATATTTTGGGAGTCATTTGGCATACGAAAATACCGACCGCATTCTCAGACAATGCATTGTCGCATGAGCTTAACTATTTCTTTCAGTGCAACATGAAAAATCAAGCGACGCACACTGTGCTCTTGTTGAAGGCACTGATTCAAATCGTGTGTTCGCAGCAGCTGCCGAATTCGCATTCGGCAAGCGTCGGCTAGTGTCTGTGTGAGCAACCGATAACGATTCGATAAACGTGCCCATCACTGGTCTAATGCTTAAAAACCATACCTTTTGTAAAAGAAAAATATAATTTCTTATTTTAATAAAGCTCATTTTCTCTTAAAAACGTATGCTTTCATAGCAGTTTTAAAGTTTCTAGCAGTTTTTATCTTAAAGGTATAAACACAAACTACGAGAAGGCATTTTGATGAGAAGTTTGAAAAGTCATATGTAAGCCTTCTTGTAGCTAAAGTATCTCTGACCAATTTTAATAAATTTTCTCACTTAGGCATTGCAAACACTGCTCAAATTACTATAAACTCACTGTCAGAGCGGCGAAAAGAGCGTATTGAAAGTGCGGCAGCCGATGTTTTGCAAAACATCGATGCATCGCCATGAAACATCGATAAATCGACATCTACATAAACATCGGAAAACATCGAGAAATATCGCTGAAATTACGTCGGTGCATCGATGTTTTTGTACATCACTACCCAACTCTAGTGTTGCGATAGCACTATCGGCACTACCGATGGTCAAGCGCTATCGAGCCGCCATCGATAGCAGACCTGCACTATCGATAGTGGTCGATAGTTTTTTGTGACGCCCAACTCGTCACAGAAAGGCTCGCATTTGGCCTCTGATGGCAGTGATGAGCTATCATGATTTCAATTTTTGTGATTATGACTGAAAACTCCATCACCAAAATAGTAAGCTAAAATTCTCTGATTGTGATGCTTTGTTATCGATACAACATATCATAATCAACAGAACACAAGATTTGAAAATAAATGGGACAAAACTAACAAGGAAACCACTTTTTTAACATTAATTTAGGCTTCTTAAAAAGAATGCAAAGAAGACGTTGGAACCTGCGTATTTTTAAGGAATATAGTTTGGAAAAGTGCTTTCAACTATTATATATAAAAGTATATATATATAAGATATTAAATACGCATACAATATTGGCTTAGTTATTGATTAATGTAACATATCATATATTATTTTAAATCTGGCCTTTCGCTGTGCTCTTTCCCATTACATTAAGTATTTTACGTCAAACTTTTTTGAATTTTTTTTACTAAATATTAAAAACTTTGACAAAAGAAGAAATGACAACTTCGATTTTGCCTTAAGATTTCATCAATGCGTTCAAATTTTTTGATTTCTGATACATGATTACTGATTGATTAGTTCTGGTGAACACGGCCATTATTGTTGATAACTAATTTTTTTATTTTTAGTTTTGTAATAGCTAAATTAATACCAATATAAAATTTTAGTTGGAATTTTATATAAAAATGTATAATTTTTGGAATTTAACATATATATGCTCAAATTAGCACACTATCGAAAACTATCGATGGCTATCGATGGTTTGAAAAATAATATCGCTGACTATCGATGGTGCCGATGGTGCTTGCCCTCGAAAATTTTCTGAGCTGCCCATATTTAAGCGTAGTACCACTAAGCAAATAACCTATAGAGAACCCATCCTATACAACTGAAATGTCACAGAAAAAATGCTTGCGAAGCGTCCACAGCGAAGTGTTACCGATCTGGCAATATTGTTATAGTGGAATTTATAAAAGAAGCGATTTTATTTTTGAGGCCGTTGCTTGCGAAACTTAAACATGTGAAATATGATATAGCCTCTACCCTTAAAACTTTTAACCCACATTATTTTATTCAAAACAACACCCTTAATTTTTATAAATTTCACTCGAACAATATTGCCAGATCGGTAACACATCGCTGTGGACGCTTCGCAAGCCTTTTTTTCTGTGACATTTAAGTTGTATAGGATGGGTTCTCTATAGGTTATTTGCTTAGTGGTAGTACGCTCTAGCTGATAACATTTTGGGCCCTCGATATGTTCGATGTTTTGAAGTCCGGCCTTACAAACTTTAGTGTGACAGCATAATACCAAAAATCACTAAAAAGTTGAGAGATTCTTGGTGTTTTGCTGCTGTGGCCACACTGTTGCGCCAGCTGTGCACAACAATCAAATACATAACATTGATAACAACAAAAAAGAGAAAATTGATCAAAAGGACAGGATATGAGCAGTATCAGCGACTAATACTCTAATTATTAAATTAAAAATTATTAATTATAAAAATCCCATCAAACTGTTTCTTTTCGGTCAAATCCCACAATATTGGCCTCTGTTGCACCTCCTTAATCAGTCTAATTCGATCTTTGTGTTCAAAGATCTCAATTCGGCTCTTATTTTGCTGTTTGTTGGTCGCCATTTCTGTTCAAAAAGATTTCGACTAGTCGAAACAACGATTCAATTGATGTTTTGAAAGGTAAAAATAAAGCTGCCATCTGTTGACCAAACAGTGTTGAAAAACGCCAGGAAATATTCTGAACTGCCCATATTTAGGTACAGCGTACATAGGTTTAGAAATGGCCTTACAGAAACATTTCGAGCATGTTTGCAACCCTTTTTTTTATATGGAGTTTTGGCCTTGCAAACATATTTTCGGCTAGAGCGTACTATGCTTTAGGTACAACGTAAATAGGTTTAAAAATTGCCTTACAAAATAATTTCGAGCATATTTGCAACCCTTTTTTTTATGGAGTTTTGGCCTTGCAAACATATTTTCGGCTAGAGCGTACTCCGCTTTCTCGAGGCGGCCAGTTGACATCGCCTTTTCGGCTGATTATTCGATTTTCGAACGTACCGCACAGAAGTTCGACTGTAACGTTGGCTGTGTGGCACGTAGCGCCGTCCTGCTGGAACCATATGTCGTCGATGTCTTCATTTTCCATTCGGTGGAAGAAAAAGACTTCCAAGATGCCATGATACCGGTCACCATTGACGGTTACGGCGGCTCCTGATTCGTTTTCGAAGAAAAACGGGCCAATGATGCCGCCTGACCACATACCGCACCAAACAGTCACTCGTTGTGGATGCACTGGCTTCTCCAAGACGACGTGCGGGTTTTCGGAGCCCCAAATGCAGCAATTCTGCTTCCACCGAGGTGGAAATGAGCTTCATCCGAAAAGAAAACATGTGCTGAAAAATTGGGTCGATCGGATGGCCTACTGCAAGGCCTCCCGGGGCAGCCATACAAAAAAACCGCAGTGTTGGGGCTATTCAATAAAAAAAAAAAATTTTGAAAAATATCCATTCTTTTTTTTATAGCCATTTTAAAACGTAACTTTTTCGGGGGCCACCCTGTATATGTAAATATTTGTGGGAGATAAGCCGACATTAAATTTAATGATATCAAATTTAATATAAGGCAAAATACAGGAAACAAAAAATAGTTTTTGGAAAAATGTCCCGAAAGTATGTATATCGGTACAAGCGTTTCAGCAATTGCTTCTTAAAACGGTTTTAATTTCGGTTCTGGCTCGAAATATATAACGGTTAGTATCGGTTTCCAGGTTAAAATATTATACAAATTTTATTTATAAAAAAAAAAATTTTATTAATGATTAATTTGAATTTTTAATATGAATTTTCTACACACCTTTGACAAAAAAAAGAAATGACAACTTTGATTTTGCCTCAAAGTTTCGACAAAGCGTTCACCAAAATCCCATCAAAAATTTTTTCATTTGTGATACATGATTAGATCTGGTGATTGATTAGATCTGGTGAACGCGGCCAATGATTACAGCTGAACAACATAATAGAATTTTATGCTTGATTAAACCGATTCTAACTGATATAAATAAATGGTGTACTGAACGGTTATTCGGTTAGAATAATTTCGGTACAATAAAGAAGTTTTGTTACGGTTTCCAAACTCAATGGATTATTACTGGTTAACAGCTTCGGTCAAGGTTTTAATCCCTGGTTATAATTGGTCTAGTATTAACCAAAAATACACAAATTTAATAATATATTTGTATATGTACGACAATGCAATTCATCTTGCAAAAAATCCTTTTCGGAGGCAGCCATCTGGATATCACAAAGGGATCCAGGACTTAGAGAACAATATATAATAGCATAATTTCGTAATTTTTTCCTTCTTAAATCAAATAAACAACATATTTTTTAATTGTGAATTAAAGTTCTCGTTAAATTTGATGTCAATGCAACCAGTACCGGGTGGTTTAGAAATGCCATTAAAAGAAGTTGTTACTAGAAGGAAGGAAATATTTCAGTATCAATAAATTTAAAAAGAAACCTTTCCATGACATGTTTACTGTTGTGATTTTTATCATAAGCTGTTAATATGTCATTGATATATTATGTTAAAATTAAAGACAGCTTTTTTTTTTTTTTTTGTATTTTTTGACACTTTTATTTGTGACGCTCGAAAGCTACATCCCAATATCTTCAAAAAACAGACAATACTTTTATGAGTATCTTGTTCTACAAAAATGTTCACCATCTGCAATTTGATTAAAAGCTTATATTTATTGATGCTTGAGTTTCGCTATCATTGTATGGAGCCGTTGAATATTATTCGAATTGCTCACCATGTGCTTCGTCGATGGCATCCTCGTCGTGTTCATTGAGTAATGGACTATCATCCCCCAATCGGTTGGGTGGCAGTCCGCAACCCGGCGTGGAGGGTGCTGATCGAGAAATCCATCCCTTGCGCGCCACGCGTCCACGGTTCAAGATGAAACTAGCACCGTAAACAACGCTGCTTACAGGACTCTTGAGCACACAGCGTTGGCCGGCAGGTGGCGCAATTGCGGCCATGGGAATATACAAAGCTTTGTTAGGCGACTTGGACGCATATAATTTTTTGCTTTTGCTGTGTGCTGCTGCATTCGGCATCGGTGCTGAAGCGTTTTGTTGCTGTTGTTGCAGTGTGGAAGGTCGTGTTATGGGCGCGGACATAGTATGCTGAAATCGGTGATTGACTCCACTGGCGAGCATCAACCGCTCGTAGCTATCACCTTCTTGCAGTTGCCGTATCTGGTCTAAAATTTCGCGCTCTTCACCTGTTGGACTCGTGGCTTGAGGAGGTGAGCCGGGCGTGCCAATATTTGAGAGACTGCTCACTCCAGACACTATGCTAGTTGTTGTAGGTGCCGCCGCTGTTGCACCTGCTTCAACTGTTGACGCTAGCTGGCAGCTGTTATTCACCAAACTGTGCAGCGGATGGGTCTGTATGCAGCCATTACTGTAAATGACCTGTGTGCTTCCTGCAGCCAGACTGCATAGCGAGGGTGCTTGCGTGACCGCTCCACTTGCAGCTACATCCGCCGAGATGTCGCCCAAGCCAACTGCGCAACTGTTATTCACAAAAATATCACTTAGGCTGCTGGTACTATTTGCCATATAGCGAAAATGCTGATCGCTGTGCGACTGAAGAAAACCACCTCCAACACCATTTATGTGCATGCCGTTTGCTGATTCCCCGACCGATTCATCCGACGAGAATTGTCCGCTGTGTGATGTATGCAGGCGTGTACTGTAATGCGCTTGGCCGGCGCCAGTGCCTCCAACACCGCCTAGTGCAATGGTAGCATAGTGAGTCGGGTAGGCTTGCCGCGGCTGATATTCCATCTCCACCAGCTGGGATGCAGAGCGAGGTAATCCGTACTGCGGCGCTGCCAATTGCGAGTTGGACTGTGGTTCTCGATGAGTGTCATATTGTAAACTCAGTTCAGGGCTAGCCGCACGGGAATAGGGCGGTGGCACCAGTGTATTGGCCTCATTGGCATTACAAATGAAACTTGAGCTAAGCGAGTCTACAGTACTGGTAGCACTCAGTGACCCTGCCGGCCGTATAATATAGTTGCGAAAGTATTGCACCATCAGATAGCTGGACCCGACATTTCCCTTGCTATTTTCGCTGTTGCATGTGAAAACGAGTGGATAAAGATCCGGCTTTGAAGTCACCTGCACAGAAAAAAAGTGGTAGAATATTAACAACTTAGCTTATTGTAACTGTATTGCTTAAGAAAATGTTGCTGCTGTGTTTTTGGAAATTATGGGGATTTAATGGGGACATTCAGCAGTTAACTTTGATCATAAATGATACCTGATTACTACTTTATCCTATTCAGGAGGAAACTTTCAAAATCATAAATGCCAAATGTTGTTATCGGCATTACAAAACATGTATCGTACAAATTGTGTGGTACTCGATAATGATTGTTTTCTACTAGAGGTCTGCATGGCTGCATTCAAAACGTCAAATGAGACATTCATGCCCAAATGAATTGAATGAGTTCGGCTGCGTCTTTCAATGAATTGAATAAATTGAATGAATGAACTGAAACCGAAAACTTCACATTCAAAAAAGGCAGACTGAATTGAAAGACGAAAAAAACGATTGAGGGGGATAAGTGCCGTAATTTTAGTTTCTTTTAATTTAAAGTAAAAATCTAGTCACAAAAACATTTATATGCCCCAAAATTTCTGATATCCAATTTTGTGACCAACTTTATTAACTGCAACATATAAATTATTAAAAAAAAAAAAAAAATTGTATTCTGAGTACTCCGAAAATTTTTGCTTCATTCATTTCATTCGTTTATCGTTCACTTAATGCCGTTCACTAGAGTACTCAAATTAATGTCAAAAATGAGTATTCAATCGATGAGAACCGGATCTTTGAATTTATTCTACTCAGGGAACTGAATTAAACTCACGAGAACTCAGAGACGCTCAAGTTTGAATGCAGCCGTGCAGAGATATTTTACACCCATTTAAAAAAGTAGTAGGCTGATTTAAATATAAGACTTCATGTCAATCAGCAGGTTATAACTGGCCCATCACAAGTAAACCTGCTGTTTGAAAAACCTTTGCTGAATGCCCCTAAATTATTTCTAATAATGAAAAAATTGAATACACAGAAGTGTTATACCCAAAAGCAATTGGCGGTGTTTCTGAAACTGTTTTTGGGTGTTTTCGATTCTCTTAACGTTTCTCCTAAGATTTGATTGAATTTTATATCGTATTTAATTTAGTTGTAAAAAAAATACAGCAGTAAATATTAATATGTATTGTCCTCTGAAATGCATCTTAAAAACAAATATGTATATGATATAGTGAACTGATTTGAAACAAATCTTGGAGCGGATGTAAAAGACAATTGAACATTACTTATCCGCGAGTTTCATTGAGATATCTTCAAAAGCAACAAAACTTTTCACACCAAATCTTAATTTTCGATCAATTGTTCCTATTGCATCTATATGTTATAGTGGATTGATTTCAAGCAAATTTGGTCGGGATATATAGGATCACCCAAGACGCATGTTCTGTAAGATTGATTAAGATATCTCAAGAAACAAAAAATATTTTTGTACTAGAGTTTGATTTTCGACTGATCGTTCCAAGGGCGTCGGCAGCTTCTCAATGAGGGGGGGGGCTAAAATATTTTTTGCACGTTTTTACATTTATTACACTAGTTTACAGTCATTTCGCTTCTCATGTCTCAGTGTACTTTTCCTATGGTCTTTGGCCCCTAAACACGAAAATCGCACTTAAAACTTTTTTCATGGAAGGGTTTTCGAAATATTTACTTTTTTCCCAATTTTCGAAGTTTCGCCGACATTTTAAAGTACACCATGAGATCTTATTAACCGATATGCACAAACGCACTCAAATTAAAGGTTACTTATCCCTCTACAACCTTTTTTCATATAGTTTTGAGATCGGCTTAGTAGCTCAGAAGCTAGCAACTTTAATAAATCCCAAAATCCGGAATTTTTGTGATTTTTTGGGTTCGAGAGGTCACAAATCGTTCCAAAAAAATAGATATCTAAGGTGTAAAAATTATTTTAAGTGTTTAACTTAAAATAAGAATCATATCAGATGCTGACTTTGTAAGATTCGTTGAGATATCTCAAAAAACCAAAAGTTTTTCGTACAAAATAGCTGCCATTAAAACTATTGATTGAAAATTAAGATTAAGTAACATTTATGTTGTTTTTTGAGATATCTCAACAAAACTTTTAGATTTAAAATATTTTAGTACCTAATAGAAATCGGACCACTATATCATAAAGCTGAGATATCTCAACTAATCTGACAAAATCAGCATCTGTTATGGTCCTATACATCCTGACCAAATTTGGTCGAAATCGGTCCACTATATCATATATTATTTATATTTCGCCACAGCGGTTAATTGGATCTCGTGGTATACGAGGGTGGGCTGATAAATAGTCGGCCTACCAAAGAAAACACGGTTTTTTTTTTAATTTTTCTTTTTTATTTTTCAACATAATCTCCTTTTAGACGTATGCACTTAGTCCAACGGTCCTCCAATTTTTTTATACCTTCCATAAAATATGACTGGTCCAGGTCCTCAAAATAGGCGTTTGTTTCACAGATCACCTGTTCATTCGACTGAAATTTCTTTCCACCAAGCCATTTCTTTAAGTTTGGAAATAGATAATAGTCACATGGTGCTAAATCTGGAGAATAGGGGGGATGTGGAAGAATTTCATAGTGTAGTTCACACAATTTCATCATGGCAACAACGCTCTTGTGAGCCGGAGCGTTGTTCTGGTGAAACAGAACTTTTTTCTTCGCCATGTGCGGCCTTTTTTTCTTTAGTTCTGAATCGAACTGTCCCAAAAGGTTAGAATAGTATTCTCCATTAATTGTTCTGCCTTTTTCTAGATAATCCACATGAATTACGCCTCGGGCATCCCAGAAAACCGTTGCCATTACCTTGTTGGCCGACAAACCAATCTTTGCCTTTTTCGGCGCCGTTTCTCCGGTTGAAATCCACTGCTTTGACTGTTCCTTGCTTTCTGGTGTATGGTGATGTATCCAAGTTTCGTCGACAGTCACAAAACGACGCAAAAATTCATTCTTATTTGCGTTTAACAATGCCAAACTCTCCTTCGCAATGACCAAGCGGTTGCGTTTGTGTTCCGCTGTGAGCAATCGCGGCACCCACCTTGACGAAAGCTTACTCATATTTAAATATTCGTGTAAGACGTTTCCAACACGTTCACGAGAAATGTTTAGGGCCTTGGCAATCTCTCTCAGCTTTATTCGGCGATCATCCAATATCATTCCGTGGACTTTATCTACCATTTCTGGGGTTGTCACCTCTCTGGGACGTCCCGGACGGTCCTCGTCAAAAATGCTTGTCCGCCCGCGCCTATACTCAGCAGTCCAATATTTAATGGTCGAAATCGATGGAGCTGATTCCCCATAAACTTCGATTAACTCATTTTTTATTTCATCGTTGGATTTCTTTTTTAAAAACAGAAATCTAATGACAGCTCGATATTCTATTTTACTCATTTTGGGGACAATGCAAAAGTGACCATGCTAAAACTCCCGCCAAAATTACCAGTGTTGAGAAAAACGCCTAAAACTTTTTCAGCAATCAGCCGATAGAAAACACTAATCGAATAAAATATTTATGGGTTGTTTAAGATGTTTTTTTTTGGTAAGGCCGATTACTTATCAGCCCGCCCTCGTACTTTAAAATGTCGGAGAAACTTCGAAAATTCGGAGCAAAATTAATACTTCGAAAACGCTTCCATGAAAAAAATTGAATGTACGATTGGCAATTATTTGCAATAGATATAGTAGGGCTACAGAAAAATTGCCACATTGCAGTCTTAAGACCTACTTTGGTTGGATTTCGGAAGCTAAATATGAGTTAAAGGCTTGCTGAATGTAGAGGGGGGCCGACGGCCCACCCCTGCCCCCCCCCTGCCGACGCCCTTGACGCTTTGCTTACCCAGTAGAACCTGAAGGCATGTGGTGAACAAATTACACACAGCCTTCCGCCCTAAAACTTCAGGGGTAAAGCTACAGCCGAAAGTCTACTAAGGTTTCAGGGCGAGACCCCTGAAAGCGTACATAAGCTTTCCACCGTTTTTTCCGGGGTACATTTTGCTACAAGAAAAAAAAGTACCTGCAGCTAACTTAACGTTGCCAACGCCTGGCGATAAATATCGAAAACACTTGTTATGAGTTTTAAACCATACTTTTCTGTAGTTCTGTATTGTTAATATAATTCATAATAAATGAAATATATTAAAAAACTTGTTTTATTAATTAAGCATTTTTAAAAAATGCAAAATGTTGTTTTATTATTTAATATTTTTATCGTGGCAGTCATCGATAAATACAAAGGGCTGGCAATGTTATTATCGGCTATCGAAGACATTGCAGCCCTTCGTTTGTGTATTTTGTCAATGTGCATAAAGTGTCAAAATAAGGTAAGTTTTAACTATAAATATATGAATAAATGTTTAATTTTATTGTATTTTTAACCTAATAGATCGCCTGACTTAATTGCCCGATGACGAAGATCATAGCTTTTGCAAGCAAGACCAGTCACACGTAAGTAAATTAAACATTTAACCAATTAGACAACAAATTTGTTATAAATATTGTATTTTCTTATAATCAACTTGTAGGAGGCTCTTCAAACTGGAAAGTAAGATTGGCAAATCGCCCAACAATTAGGTAAGAATAAATTATTCTAATGCTCCTCCAACAAACAATTAATTGATTCTAAATTTCAGATTGACCCTTCAACCGAATGCTGTGGCCAGGAGGAATTAAATAATAAGTAAAGTTAGTTTTAAGTTTTATTATAAGGGAACTAATATTTAGTTAAACATGAAGTGCATTAAAATAAACAAATATAAACAAACATATTGTGTGCATAATTTTTTGCCGCCGATTCGGCACAATTTTCTAATGGCATACAGCAAGGGAAATTCAGGGCAAAAATTCCCACCCCTGAAAAGACGATATAAAAATTTCAGCGGTGGCTGCCTGAAACCTTGGCGGAAGCTTCCGCCAAATCTTCCGCCAGCGTATACCGAATTACCCCGCTCACGCTAATGTAAAAGCGAATTAGAACTTTACATAAAGTGGCTGCACAGCTCCCCTGAACGTTCAGCTGGCATTCTTAACGTTTTTCGCTACAAAAGAGCCACTGGGAAGCTAAATATGGTAAAGTTATGAATGTAGGGGGGGCAACGGCCCCCACCTGCCCCCCCCTGCCGACGCCCTTGGATCGTTCCCATGGCGGCTATATGATGTAGTGGTCCGATGCAAATTTATAAACCAACTTAATATTCATACTAATTTTGAAGTCTCTGGCTTATATAATCCCTGAGATCGACGCGATTAAGCAGACGGACAGTCCTCAATCGATTCGGCTGTCAGATCAAGAATATATCGCTCATTTACTAAAAGAGTGACATATCTCAAAAAATGGCGTTTCGAGATAAACGCATTTAAAGTTTTCAAGTGTCGCTTGGAAAGCGGTCAAACTTGTAAATTTGAGAAAAAACAACTGAGCTTTATGAAACATAAAGAATTTTTTCTAGTCAACGATTATATTGCAACTGAGATATATCGTTCTTTTGAGTTAAAAAAGTCGAATCGTTGGAAATGAAAAACGACATACAGTACCGGACAAAGAAAACCGGACACCATAAAAGAGTAGTTTTTGGAGTTTTCTTAAAGTTGTTTATTTATTCGACCATAGGCAAAACGTAGGTTGCCGAAGGACTGTTTAGATGATATAAAACTTTCCTTAACCCTTTAAGTACCGATTGAAATTTTCGAATTGGAAAAAAGTCTACCTTCAAATATTTTTTCCTAGGCATCAAACCAAAAAAGTTGGGATGCAAAAACATTCTTTAAGCAATTTTAATAGTGACTGCGCAAAAAAATTTTCAAAAATCTATTCGCTAGTATTTTTAATAATTTTTTGAAAATGGCATTTTGTGGGAAAAAGGGGTTAAAATGGTAATTTTTAGGATTTTCAAAAAATTATAAAAATTACTAGCAACAATTTTTTTTTGCAGTCACTCTTGTTTGAATTGCTTGAAGAATTTTTCTGCATCAAAATATTTGTAAAATTTTGTAAAAAATCGAGGAAAAAAGTGAAAAAATTTACTTTTTTTTTTAATTCAAAATGGGTACTTAATGGGTTAAGGAAAGTTTTGCATCATTCAAACGGAATTTGAACGACCTTTCCAAATATATTTTTTTTAATGTGAAGACTTGACTTATATAGCTGTTAAAGTAAAAAAAAGGGTGTACGAATAAATGTTGGTCTGAGTGTATGTGAATATTTTTGTGACGAACGATGTTAAATTTTACATTTAATTATTCTTTAAAAAGAAGTTTGGCATTCGACACTGTGCAAAAAAGTTATTTGCATTAGGTATGAAGAATCGAGACATTTTTGCGAAACATGCCGAATGCCAAACTTCTCTTGGCTCTTGAATGAAAACTCACCTCCGTGTAGGGTGGCGGCGGATGATGAAATGAATTGCAGCGGCTGTATTGAGGTGGGGCATAGCACGAGCCAGCCGAATCCCCCTCGGACTGTGTATGGTGTTCCGTAAAGCCCCATCCACAAAGTGTGCGTCGTTTCTTCCACAGCGAGTAAGCACAGAGTATAGCCAGGATAACAGCCACTACCACGCACCTAAGTAGGAGAGAGCATAATACGAAGTTAGTTAAGATGTCAATATGATCTAACAATCCACGTTTGTTTCGTTTACTGTTCTGTTTGTAGCTGCCGTGTCTGTATGAAAAAGCCCATGAAAGGCGCTTAAACAGACAAAGACACAGAACGTATAGTTACGGCTTGATGCGTTCAAAATCGAGTGCCAACTAAAAGACTCGGTTGTTTGGTTTGTTGCTGGCTTTTCGGCGTCATGAGTTTTGAATATGTATGTGCCCAATAAGTAAAGGAAAATGGTGGTGGGGTAACAACGGAGAATATCTCATTAGTTGGCAATGTCATTTAGCTCTCTCGGTGTCTGCCTGGGTACCCGGGGGCGACTTGCATAAGGTCACTACTTGGCTTGACGTAACTAAGTCAGGGACCACCTTTGCTGTCAATAATAATAATAATCATATACGTAGTCATATTGGCGTATCTACTATGCCATTTTATGTCAATCAGCCCCGGCTGGGCAACGTTGAGAGCAGTGCAGAGCCCCTTGTCTCTGGGGACTCTGAGTCTAAATACAACTATGATGACGCTGTCCCTGACGGAATCTAATGGCTTGTACAGCCCCACTTACCAAAAGAACCAGTGGCTGATGAAGAACAAGTTCAGCACATGCTCTGATGGCGGAGGTAACTGCCGTGGTCCGCCTTGATACGGCGGACAACAGCCCTGTGTGCAACATTCCCGTGGCAGAGAACAGATGTGTCCACCCTCACAGAATCGCGCCGCAACCTGTAAGTAAAGGAAGAGCATCAAATGTAAGCGTAACAATTAGCTTTGTGTCAGCCCAAGTCATCAGATAGGCTTTGATTTGTAAAGGCTATTAATATGCATTAGAATGACAGAATACAACTACAGTGTGCCACTAATGTCTTCATACACCATAAATTTGTCAGCTTTGGGTACAATAAAGATGTTTTTATGCGGGTTTTTTCTATTAGTTTTTTATTTACTTAAATTCCGTTCGAATGATACAAAAATTTCTTCAACCCATGGAAAATTTTGAATTTTAGAAAAAGTCTCTTTCAACTTTTTTCCTCGATTTTTTCAGAAAAATATTTTGATGCAAAAAAATTCTTGAAACAATTCTAAGAGTAACTGCAAAAAACAATTTTCTTAAATATTTTTGCTAGTATTTTTTTATGATTTTTTTAAAATTGCTAAAAAGCCACTTTTTGTATAAAAAAAGAGAGGGTTAAAATAGTCATTTTTAGCAATTTTTAAAAAAATCATAAAGAATATTAGCAACAATTTTTTGCAGTTACTCTTAGAATTGTTTCAAGAATTTTTTTTACGATAAAATATTTTTTTTTAAAAATATAGAAAAAAAAGTTAAAAAATACTCCTTCTAAAATTCAAAATTTTCAATGGGTTAAAGAAATTTTTGTATCAATCGAACGGATTTTGAGTGAATAAAAGATTAATATAAAAAACCCGCATCAAAACATCCTTATTATACCCAATTTTGACAAATTTGTGGTGCACGAAGACATTAGTGGCACACTGTAGATATAAGTACATACTATATGTATTTACAACAGAAAGAGCAAGGTGCTGAAACAACCAAACAAAAATATCATTTCAAGTATCATAACAATGTCAAAACAAAAGAAAAAACAGAACACAATAAATAGATGTCAAACACACAAAAATAATAGAGTTGTGTCGTTTCGTTCTGAAAAAGTTCGAATGAAAGGGTCAGTAATATGAACGAATGAACTTATTCAGTCAGTCATGAACTAAATCGTTTAGTTTAAAGTTGGTCAGTAATTTCTTTAAACAAAAATTTAAAATTTTTTTAGAGAAATACAATTAGAATTATTATCCGTGATTGGATTCATTTTCTTCATTATAGTATTAACATGCAACAATGTTTTGTTTCAATATCAAATATTTTGAAGTTTTGGACAGTTTAAAAGGTTACTTAAGCCCAAAATAAAAAACCTATTTACTCTTTTTGCCCATTTTCAATAAGCCAGGGTATAAGTATCACCAAAAAAATCAAAACAATTGTAGCCGATTGACATCGTTTATCGTTCATAAATAACTGACCAACTAATCAGAATTAGAGGTGGAGAGCTATAGATGGTACTATCGATGGTCAAGCGCTATCGAGCCGCCATCGCTGACAGACCTGCACTATCGATAGTGGTCGATAGTTTCTTATGACGCTCAAATCGTCACAGAAAAGCGCGCATCTGGCATCTGCAGCTTCGGAAACATTTATGTTTTGTGTTTAATAATTATATATTTGTATGACATGGAAAAGTTCCTTACTATAGTCAAAATTTAACTTAAAACTTAAAAAAATGTGAAATGGGCAAGGTAATTTCACAAGATGTGGGGCTTTGATCAATTTTAAGTTTTTGATCAAGGGGGCTTATTCTGTGGAAATGCCTCCTTTAATGCTAGACGGCTTTCGTGAAAAATATAAGATACCCTCTGCAAAAGTAAGCAAATAAAATTGAAAACGCGTTTTATATTGACTTTTTCACTTTAAATGCGTACGACGGTCACGTTCGTCATAATGAAAATGCCGATATCTACGAGTAGATATGTACTGGCTCAGCTGAAAAGTTCGTATCGTTTATATTAGAGGGCGCCACCAGAATTAAATCTGTATCATTTTTGATGAGTGCCAACCTTCAAAAGATATATGTTTTAATTTCATAGATGTCGGACCTATAGTTTTTGAGATATAGCATTTTCAGAGAAGCAACTTTTGTACCTTTACAAAATAAATGAATAATAATGAATTTCGTGTGTTAATAAAACATTTTTTTTTTATGAATAAAAAAAAAAAAACACTGCTGATGCCAAAAAGTTGCTTGATAAGTGTTATCCGTACTTTGCACCAGGAGAAACAACCATTCGTTAGTGGTTTTCTAAATTCCGTATAGTCCATGTGAGCACCGAAGACGATGAGCGCAGTGGACGTCCAAAAGAGGCAGTTACGGACGTAAATATAATATAAAAAAAAAATTCACAAAATGATTTTGGAAGACCGTAAAGTAAAGATAATGTTGATAGCTGACACTCTGAAGATATCAAAGGAACGCGTTGGACTTATCCCTCGTGAATATTTGGGTATGCGAAAGCTCTGTGCAAAGTGGGTGCCGCGCAAGCTCACAGACGACCAAAGGCAACAACGAATGGATGATTCTGAGCAGTGTTTAAACTGTTCAATCGTCAAAAATCCGAATTTTTGCGTCGGTATGTGACAATGTGGCTGTGAAACGTAGCTCCATTATTTTATTCCGGAGTCCAATCGAATGTCAGCCGAGTGGACTACACGCAATGAACCAACTCCAAAGCGTGGAAAGACGCAACAGTCGGCCGGCAAAATTATGGCGTCTGGAACAATTTTCATCGACAACTTAAAAAAAATAAAAAACAAAAATAGCGACTAGCATTTTTGGAGCCTTTGAAGGTGATATCTCGGAAAAACGGCTCCATTTGCAAATGGAAAAAGTGCTGTTACAGCAGGACAATGCACCGTGTCAAAAATCCATGAAAACGATGGCAAAATTGCATGAACTGGCTTTCGAATAGCTTCCGCATCCTTTATATTCTTCTGATCTGGCCCCCAGTGACTTTTTCCTGTTCCTAGATCTCAAGAGAATGCTCGCTGGAAAGAAATTTAACGCCGATAAAGAGGTAGAGATAAAGAGATAAATACGAACGGTACTACAAAAATGGTATCCAAAAGTTGGAAGATCGCTATACTCGCTGTATCGCCCTCAATGGAAACTACATATGTATGTTGAATAAAAAAAATCGAATTTTCACAAAAAAAAGTTAGTTTTTCTTTTAAACGATACGAACTTTTCAGCCCAACTGTTATGTGTGGATCAGGTACTCGTACTTACATGAACGGGCATCAACAGCAGCAGATGGAGAAGTAATGAAAGTAACTGGAGCATCGACGAAGCAAGCAGCCACATGGTCTCTCTCTCTCTCCCTCTCTCTCTCTTAAGATTTCATTTTGGGGTGCTTGCTGGCCTTGTGGTGTTACTTAGTTAAATTTTGCAGCCTTCGTGGCTTGTCGTGTGATTGAATGTTCTGTTTCGATTTTATTTCGTGTATTTTTCCTTCTGGTTTATTTAAGCTACTTTTTTTGCCTTGATGTTGTTGCTGTCTCGTAACACACGCACACACATACACACACACACGCTCGCACACTCAGGCAGACAGGATAACGCACGCTGACTGCTACGTTTTAAATTGTTTTGTTTTGTCCATAACAGACAAAGCAACTTTTCCCTGCATCCCCTGTGTCATCAGACGAATTGCCTTATTTGTTTTTATATGTTTTGTTATCGTAGTTGATTCTTTTCTTATTATGTTAACTAAATGGAATAATTGTAGCACCAATATTTTAAGTGAAATAAACCAGGAAATTTTTTGTATGTGTCCTTGTGTGTGTTTATGAGTAAATAGATGACAACATGATGGCTTAGGCATCAGCATACACTTAAAATAAAAGCAAGCAGTTTGTATTTGTATGTGTCTAACAAAACAGAAAAGCTTCTTTTATTCCTTTATATCTTTTTTTGCTAATTGTTACTTTTTACCCACTAACACACAAAGACACGCATATTGAACAAATTGGTTTACTTGCTATTTTTGTTACACCGTTAATTTCAGCTTTTTTTTTTGGAGATGCGTTCATTTGTAGCGAGATAGCAAGCAAATAACACAAAATTGCTGCCTTTAAATCCAAAACGTACAAGGAAACGGGTGGCAATCGCTGACGAACATGGACTCGAACACGGTTACAAAAACAAGGTATTATCGAAAGCGAGCACGGAGTCGCAAACAAATTGTTATTCGCAATGGGAATCAGTTTTTATCTAAATTGAGATTTCACCGTCAACAATCAAACGTCAAGCGTTGAACGCCCACAGCAACAACTGAAAATTATTAGTAACAGTGAGACTCAAGATAACTTTTGCGCCTTCTGGAGAGCTTTCCTTCAACTTTCCAAGGAACAACCCTTACAGCTGATAAAAGCTTATTATGAGCTTTAAGGGCACGTGCACACGTTACTTTTTGCTGTCAGCTGCTATTTATACAGCTCTTTTATATCTTGCATCAAAGCAGTGCGTTGGTTTTTTTTTAAGCTTTCAGCTCACTTCTCTGCTCAACTTTTAGCTTTAGTGTGTGCTTGGCCTAAAAGCTGTCAGTAAATGAATCGAAAGTTATGTTTACGTCAGTGGTGGGCGCAGACTTGCACGCGTTCAAATCAGCTGTTCGAATCACCAATATACTCGCGAAAAACGAGAGTAACGATTAAAGCTTAAGCAGTAGAAACCATAACGACAAACACTGCACTGTAAGAAATAGTTAAGTAACGCTAGTTGAACAAATATTTGCTTGATTAGAATTTGTATTGCAAGCAATAGTCCATGATGTGTGGCCACACAATTTCTGCTATTTTAAAGTTTTAAGTAAGGGGCATAATTTGGATTGTCATTTATCAGGCTTGTTCCGGTCTTCAAAGAATTTCTTTTAAAACTCCTTTACATTTCCTGCAAATTACCCTCAGAACTTCCCTTCCACATTGCTTTGAGTACTATCACTAAGTAAATAACCTATAGAGAACCCATCCTATACAACTAAAATGTCACAGAAAAAATGCTTGCGAAGCGTCCACCGCGAAGTGTTACCGATCTGGCAATATTGTTCGAGTGGAATTTATAAAAATTAAGGGTGTTGTTTTGAATAAAATAATGTGCGTTAAAAGTTTTAAGGGTAGAGGGTATTTCATATTTCACATGTTTTAGTTTCGCAAGCAACGGCCCCAAAAATAAAATCGCTTCTCTTATAAATTCCACTATAACAATATTGCCAGATCGGTAACACTTCGCGGTGGACGCTTCGCAAGCATTTTTTCTGTGACATTTTAGTTGTATAGGATGGGTTCTCTATAGGTTATTTGCTTAGTGGTACTATTTAGCAGAACAGTGCTGGAAAATGTTCTGAGCGAATCAGACATTTGCGTCAAAAGAATTTCCTCCTGTCAAAATGTGTAATTTATTCTTCAAATATTTATTTAATCATAAGTAGAAACAATTTTCAAAGGTAAAAACTACTTTCTTTAGAACTTTTGTAATTTTGACAGTGCATGTGGATTTCAGTGTTGAAAAATATCTTTTTGCAGAGTTGTCGTTTGCTGCTCAATATTTCGCTGTCGACGAGCGTAAAGACAGTCTTGCCAATGCAACACGGAAAAATAACAAACATTTGAATGGTAACTCTATGCGTCAACAGCGGTTTATTTTGAATATGAACATGCAGAATTTATTTTAATAAGAAGAGATAATAAGCAATCAAAAATGCAAATTAAAGTTAATATAGGAGATATATGCGAAGGCACAGCGCGTATTGGGTGCACCCATCGCTTTAGAACTTTTTACGTGGATCCTCCATTTATATTAATGAAAAAATACAAAATTTTCTGTTTTATGTCTATGAAAACAATTTTAGCTTTCGTTCTTGCTTATAATCTACCAATATTGTTGTCGTTATTGACCAAATTCAATTAGTCTTCATCGTTTTCACTTTTATCTCCTATATATGTACCTAGCAAAACTCCAAACAGTTCGATGATCCGCAAGGCCCCTTAGCTAAATGCAAAAAGTGCTGAAAAACGCCCGTTCCTTATCTCGAAACTCCGTTTTTAGATTGATGGTGTTATGCTGCTGTGGTCACACTGTTGCGTCAGCTGTGCGCAAGAACAAATAAATAACATTGAGAACAACAACCAAAAGAGAAAATGGATCAAATGGACAGGATAAGAGCAGTAGCAGCGACTAATAACCTTACTATTAAGTTAAAAATCATTTATTTTGTCGGTCAAATCCCACAATATTGGCCTCTGTTGCACCTCTTCAATCAGTCTAATTCGTCTAAAGATCTTAATTTGGCTTTTATTCCGCTGCTTATGTTTCCTGCCATTTCTGTTAAAAGATTTCGACTAATCGAAACACTGATTCAACTCTTTTTTTTTTATATGGAGTTGATACCTTTCATACATGATTTTCAGCTTGAGCTTACTGTGCTTTAGAAAAATAATATGTTTTGTTTGCATTGAACTGCAAACTGTTTTGCCCAAACTTGCATTTAAAAACAAGAAATTGGATTCTTTACTTTACGCAGTACTTATTGTTAAAAACATGTACCAATATATTTACTTATAGATTGGCCAATCACTTTAACAAATACTTGCGGAAATTAGAACAGGTCGAGCAAATCCGACAAAAATTTTGAAGTATGATGAATTAAAAATAATTTAAAACACAAAAATTTTTGTATTTATCTTATGATGATGATTTATAAATATTTTGATTTTATGCCAAGCATGCCAATATCATCAATTTATTCTATCCGAATTCATATTCACTAGCTCAATGTCAAGTGCGTTCAATCCACAAAATATTGCCGATAGTGAAAATCGGAACAGGTGAGGGAAATTCAATTTCGCAAAATCTTGCCGAAAGTGAAAACCGGAACAGGCCTGTATACCTATTTTTTTATTTATGTATTGACAAACTAGAAGCAGCCGACGGAACAATATAAATTAAAATTAAAGTTAAAAAAAAAATAATTGTATTATTTGGGGGTAGCTAAGATGAACAAGAAATCCATGCCCCCTGCTCGCTTTGCTCGCCCACCACCGGCACGCTTTGCTTGTGGGGAGATGCGGTAACGGTCCACTGCACTCGACTGTAGAATACCCTGTGCCAAAGCACTTCGATAGCCTCATACGTTTTTTCACGCCGTAAGGAACGCCGAAGGTTCGATGCCATTGTAGAAAGCTGCAGTAGGGGGTCTTCTAGGTCAGACTTTTTCTTTTCGATTATTTTTTAACAGATAAAGCCAGGTATCCACCACCGCGGAAAATAAAAATTTCGGCCAAACTTCATATAAAAAAAACTGAGGCAGAAACTTTTCGTTTTCGATTTCGTTGCTTGAGTATCCAGCAACTTGAACGAAATCCACAAATAAATATCGATAATAGGCCTATCGACAGCTTGTGTGGACTGAGAGAACAGCTGATGCACAGCTCAGGAATATATCGTCGACAATTATTTCGCGAGTGTCGATTGAAAAAATGGAGAAAAAAACTGTGCGCAAAACCAAAAAGTGAGATGAAACTGTTTTTGCAACAATATATGCCGCCACTAACACAATTACTTCATCGTCTGAGTTAATTTTTTCCATTTTTTTTAATAAGTTGAACTTTCAAATTTGGCGCTGTTTACAAATCACAGCTGATTCGACAGAGTGACCATGTACGTTTTGGCTACATCGTCACTCGTTTTATGTACATGGGCACACTGTTTCATTTATGTTCCACACACACGAAATAAATAGCAAATTCCAAGCATAAAAATTTCGCGGTGCTGCAGACAGGCCTTATCTTTGGATTAGCTTTGATAATCCGCCCGATAATTTTCTCATCGGTTTCAGTGAAAACTTAGTTGGGATAATCTTGTGTCTTTTCTGCCACTTGGTTGGCTCAAAGAAAACCTTGGATGACGGAATGTACGGCACTAGAGCCTAATTTAATCATTTTAACAATATTCCGCTGAGTTAAGCCTTATTTCAATCTAGTTACGACCGATTTCTACTATTTAATATTTGTACCAGGGCTCATTTATGAATCCACCACAAAACTAGTTTTCAACGTGAATTAACCCATTAAAAGTCAAATAATATTAGCTAATGATAAATACAAAAAAAAAAAGTTAAAAAATCTTTACTCGAGCTTAATTTATGTGTTTTATTTATAAGGATAAAAAGCCAATTGCATTTCTAAAAAAGCCAGAATTCCCGCTTCCCGCAATTGCCAAATTTTTTCCGCAATGGGTCTGCAAAAACAGCCAGATTTGACTGGAAAAAAGCTAAGTTGGCAGCACTGACTCTAGTTGATACTGATAAACTGGTCCAAAATTTTTTGATAGCTTATATCGACGGATATTTTTTGGCGATAATATATTTTAACACAGTGTTGGGCCCGCTTGATTCATGTTTTTTTTAGATTAGCATTATAATAATAAAATAAAATGGCTGATTTTTGAAATTAATTTTTCAATCAAAAATAGTTTAGAAAATATATATCTTTTTTAACAACAATTTTTTCCTGTGTTTTAAATTTTTATTTTAGTCTATAACAACCTCGTCACAATTATCAGCCTAACAGATATCCACTGTACCAATTCTTTGTTGGTACTTTTGCGGCACCTCATAGCACTTATCAAATCCATATCTGCTACAAATATAATATACAGGGGTGCCACAGAGATTCCTTTCTCTTGAATTTCACTTAAATTTGTATGAAATTTAAGAGAAATTCAAGCGAAAGCGATTTCTGTGGCACCTCTCTGCATACACGATTGTAAAATTCTTCTTCTTCACTGTACTCCACCGTTTATTTATATATTTTTATTTGGAGTTGAGGCTTCTTCTAGGCCTTTTTTGAATCCATACCTAGCTCTTACACTACCGTTTTTTTTATATGAAGATAAAGCATAGTACGCTCTAGCCGAAAATATGTTTGCAAGGCCAAAACTCCATATAAAAAAAAGGGTTGCAAACATGCTCGAAATTATTTTGTAAGGCCATTTCTAAACCTATGTACGCTGTACCTAAATATGGGCAGCTCAGAATATTTTCCGGCGTTTTACAACACTGTTTGGTAAACAGATGGCAACTTTTTTTTGACCTTTCGAAACATCGATTGAATCGTTGCACTATGGGTAATTTCACGAGTTTGTGAGGCCATAATTAATAACTCGTAAACAACTCAAGATATTTTGATGCGGCTTTTTTTCTAGTGCTATGTATTCTCTAAGAAGTATTCTGGAAAAGTGGGCGTGTCACCACCCCCACTCCTTAATTTTTTTATTTTCTTTTATTTTTATCGGTAACAATTAAGCTTAAGATTTCTATTGCAAATAATAAGTTTTGACCTTATAAATTATTAGAATTGAAAAGAAACCTTACTTGTTAGATTTAGAAAGTTGTAAGCCCTCTTAAATGGCTGTGAGCATAAAATTAAAAAAAAAAAAATTGTGGGCGGGGGTTGTGCCACGCCCACTTTTCCGATACACTTCTAGTAGTCTGTATAACACTATAAAAAAAACCGCATCAAAATATCTTGAGTAGTTTACGAGTTATTATTTAATACATCTAAAACAGGTGAAATTCCCCATACGGCAAGCGAACAAATTGGCATTCGAAATTGTGAGGTTAGTTGCTAAAAAAATAAATATCACCGATAGTGGGTAAATGTGGGTTTTTCAACTACAATTATTAAAACAAGAATTAAATACTCTACAACACACAATATGTTTCAAGGATGGACTCCACTGGACTCACTTTAAATACCTTTTTAAAAATGAGACTCAATGAAAAATGTTCATTTGCTAGACTACTTACATTTTAACATTAATATGGGGACACCACGATCAATTTCTAAATTTACCACTCACAAACACATAATACAAACCACACTGATTCGAATTCATTTCAAATATATTAATAATGTTGCCTTATTGTTTACTTATTGGCACATTCAAATCTCGAACAAAACCTTAAAATTTTTAAAGCGAGTGCTGTGCAAATGCAACCCTGTGTTTAACAGCTGATTTCTTCGAAGTGGCGCCATCTATTGAGATTTCTGGTATGCAACATTGAAGAACCTTCTATTGTTAATAAGTTGCACTCAAAAATATTTCAAATTGGCGACTTTCAGAAAATGGGTTTTGGCCTCACAAACTCGTGAAATTACCCATAGTGCGTTGTTTCGACTAGTCGAAATCTTTTTTGAACAGAAATGGTGACCAACAAGCAGCAAAATAAAAGCGGAATTGAGATCTTTGAACACAAAGAGCGAATTAGACCGATTGAAGAAGTGCAACAGAGGCCAACATTGTGGGATTTCACCGACAAAAAATATTTTTATGGGATTTTTATAATTAAGAATTTTTAATTTAATGATTAGGGTATTAGTCGCTGTTACTGCTCTTATCCTATCCATTTGATCCATTTTCTTTTTTTTGTGATTATCAATGTTATTAATTTGTTTGTTGTGCACAGCTGACGAGCAGTGTGACCACAGCAGCATAAGACCAACAATCTCTCAACTTTTTAGTGATTTTTGGTATTATGCTGTCACACTAAAGTTTGTAAGGCCGGACTTCAAAACATCGAACATTTCGAGCGCCCAAAATGTTTTCAGCTAGAGCGTACTACGCTTAAGGCCTAGAAGACGTAATTTATCTTCACTACATACCAGAATATGGAATTTTTCTTCACACCATACCTAGCTAAAACAAAAATACTAGTAATATTCATTCGTTACATTATGTCAGCTATTACTCTGATACATAAAACTAAAAGCCAACATTAATAAATAAAATACAAATAGTGGTCATTGGTAAAGTGCTACAATAAAAAAGATGTTTTTTTATGGACACTGGCACTAGCTTATTTTTACTTTTTATTTACATATTGCCATGCAGACACACTAGGTTTGCTTCAATAAACTACGCAAAATTCCCGTAACAGATGTACAAACTTAGAAGAAGATCCAGAAAGTATGTGCGCAAGAATGCGCAGAAGAATTAGCTGAGTACAGGCACTAAGCAAATAACCTATAGAGAACCCATCCTATACAACTTAAATGTCACAGAAAAAAAGGCTTGCGAAGCGTCCACAGCGATGTGTTACCGATCTGGCAATATTGTTCGAGTGAAATTTATAAAAATTAAGGGTGTTGTTTTGAATAAAATAATGTGGGTTAAAAGTTTTAAGGGTAGAGGCTATATCATATTTCACATGTTTAAGTTTCGCAAGCAACGGCCTCAAAAATAAAATCGCTTCTTTTATAAATTCCACTATAACAATATTGCCAGATCGGTAACACTTCGCTGTGGACGCTTCGCAAGCATTTTTTCTGTGACATTTCAGTTGTATAGGATGGGTTCTCTATAGGTTATTTGCTTAGTGGTACAGGCAAGCAAAACAGCGCAACTGAATAAAATGTACAGTTGAGCAAAAAAGAACAGCTGAGCAAAAAAGAACAACTGAGCAAAAGTGACCAATAAAGATCAAGATAATAGGAACATGTTCACTAGCTTATTTTACTGAGAAAAATCTCAAAACTAAAGCCGGGCGCACACGGGCTGAACTTACAGCTAAGCTTATCAGCTCGAAAATTAAAAAACCCACTGCTTTTATGAAAGCGAGCACACTGAAAGCCAAGCTGAGTTGTTAAGCTTTTAGTTCAGCTTAGCTCTGTTTGATCGATCCAGCATATTTGATATTGTCAGCAGCTGACGAGCTTTCTTAATTGTGATATGAAATGGATTGCGAAATGTAGCAAAACGCAAAGTATATACAAACATAGTATGTAGTAGAGCTGAGACTTAACGATTTTTTTTGAATCGAACCAATTCGATTTTTGAAGAAGAAAAAGTTTTTTTTTAGTCTTTAATTGGTTTTTTCTCTTTTTTTTTAATATTTATTTTATTTATCATCGCTACAAATATTTAATCAACTTATGCACTAAATGTACTTTTCGCCCAAATAGCTTTTTGCTATTGATTACTCATACTTATTTAACCCATTTTCTGCCGCTGTTCGACTAGTCGAACAGCAAAACTTTTTATTTTCGGAGTGATTTTTTTATATAACTCAATGTATTCAATTCCAAATGGAAAATCAAGAAAATTAGAAAATCCAGAATATTTTTACTCTGGTCATCCTATATTTAAAAAATAAAAATTGAATATAAATTTAATTTTAAAAAATATTTAAGTTTTAAAAAATGTGAATTTTAATTTGATTTATAACCTCATATTCGATTTTAGAAGGTCCAAATTAGCCTTAAAAAGTGGTTTTCAATGAAAAACACACGACTTTTTGTAACGCGGCAGAAAATGGGTTAAAGCACACCTGCATGAAATTGCCACTCGCCAAAATTTGCCAAAAGTAGAGATGGAAAAATATCGATTCTTTAGTACAATTTGAGTACTGAAACATCGGTACCCTTGCATTCCTAGAGACAAGTATGAATTTCACAGCACTGCAATCATGCATGTAGATAATAAATAATAAAATAATAAAAATAATAATAAACATTATTAGCTTTACTTATTTAGGTAAGAAAAAATTGCCAACCATTGTTGGTTGAAAATAAAATGAGTGACTTACATTAAAATGATAAGATCTGATCAGCTCTCCTATAAGCTCAGCTCAGTTTTCAGCTACCAGTGTGCGCCCGGCCCAATAGGTGATCGGTGATTGATACATCCATACATATGTATGTTCTGAGATTTACGGAGTTCTGGTGGTGTACAAACAAGAGGAACAACAATGCAATTAGGAGTAGAGCAAAGATGACTGGTACGGAGGATTGCGTCTATATCCTGAAACTCATGACGGCGAAGCTGAAAGTTCACAGATCGTTGCGCGACAGGTAGATATGAAATTAAATGAATCAAAAAATGCGACGTGATCTGAGCCTTATCAAGTCTATTTACATACATATGCCGTATGCCATGGTGGAAGTAATGATATGACCGAATATGTAAAAAACAAAACAATACACTGCCGTTTAATGCTTTATTTTTCGTTCATCTGAATAGGTTCAGCTAAAAGAAGTTTAATTTTTTGATTAAATATTGCGATAAATCGACAAAATTTGTTTGTAAACTTGTAATTTAGTGTATTTTCTTTATATTAAATGAAAAATTAGTCGTGAATAGCAATTGTCGGAGTACGAAAGAGGCCAAGTCCAGGCCTGTCACAAAAGTGATGTTGGCCATATCCAAATTGTTAAAAATATTGGACGGAGCCAAAATGTTGTGAGGAACTTTTGAAGAAACAATGTCGAATATGACAAAAATATGAAAGACGAAGTCAAAAACGCGTCCACTGCGGCAGACAGGTGACATATTGCTCGAAATGCGTCCAATTCCCACCTCTCAGAGCCCGAAACTAAAGAAATTTGTGGTGTTAAAGCAAGTGTTTCAACTGTAAAACGTGTAATTTTGTTGGCTAATCGTCTAAGCTGATTGAAACATATAAAAAAAACCACATAAAAATAATCCACGTAAAGCATAGTACTCAAGCTCAAAAAAAGGGCTGGCGTAAACCCAAACTCCATATAAAAAAAACGCTGGCGTAAGAAGAAGAAGAAGAACTTGACATTACGCTACGCTCGGGTGTCCGCAAGCTAACTAAAATAACAGAGCTGTTAAGTAAAGAGCTGTTAAGTGAAACAGCTGACAGGCCCAGCGAAACATCAAACTGTTTAGAGTTTCGCTGATATACCTTTCTCGCTCACTCACATAAATTAAAAAAAATGGCCGCAACGTTGACAAAAACAGCGATATTGACAATAACGACGACAATATTAATGAATTAGAAGCAAGAACGAAAACTAAAATTGTTTTTATAGATATAAACCAAAGACTTTGCATTTTTTCATTAATATAGAGGGAGAATCAACGTAATAAGTTCAAAAGCGATGGGTGCACCCAATACCCGCTGTGCTTGCGTGCCATCGCATATTTCTCCTCTATTAACTTTAATTTACATTTTTCATTGCCTATTCTCTTCTATTTTATCCAAATCAGTTCTGCATGTTCATATTTAAAATCAACCGCCGTTGACGCATAGAGTTACCACTCAACTTGTTGTTATTTTCCGTGTTGCATTGGCAACACTGGGCTTACGCTCGTCGACTGCTAAATATTGAGCACTTTACGCCGCGTAAAATTTAGTTAGCTTGAGTACTAAGCTTAAAGCTTCACGACTGCATTTTGAAAGTTACTAATTCAGGGTCGCAAGCTCCATAAAGTTGTACTGATCGCCACACCATTAAACGTGTTGCGACGGCTTAGGATATGCTCTTCTTTTCAAAGATCATGCTGGTAATAGTTTCCATCTAAATCCATCTACCATCTACTTCGTCTAAATTAAATTTTTTTTTTGTCGGAAAAAATGACGTTATGCCATTCCTGCGTCTAGCTCATGTGCTTGCGAGCAAAATGCAGTCGTGAAGCCTAACGTTGATGATTAAAAGGTGGTTTTCATTTAATTTATGGGTGGTTTTTTTTAAGTCTCAATCAGTTTAGATGATTAGCCAACAACAATTGCTATTCACGACTAATTTTTCATTTAATATAAAGAAAATACACTAAATTACAAGTTTACAATCAAATTTTGTCGATTTATCGCAATATTTAATCAAAAAATTAAACCTATTCAGATGAACGAAAAATAAGGCATTAAATTTGTTACCCTTTCAGAAGAAAAAATAAAAAGGCAATAAATATTAAGTTTATGAAAATCATACTTTGGCAACTAATTAATATAAGATCAGAGTTTTAAAAAAAAATGTTCGTGTTAATCGGAATATCGGTTTAGGATTTACAGCCCGATTCCTACCTCAATAACCATGAACCTATTCAGTTGAACGGCAGTGTATCTTCTCGGCTCTTCGCACTCATTTCTCCTCTCTTTCTATCTCATGCAGTAATGTCTTTAATTTCACCTCTTTATTTCTCTCTCTCTCTCTCTCTCTCTTTATTTCACTTTTCTTTATTTCTCTCTCTCTTTATTTCACTTTTCTTTATTTCTCTCTCCCTTTATTTCACCTTAATATTTCCTCCACAGCGCACATTGGGCATGAACTTTGGCATGGGCCTTTGACAAATTTAGAATTTTAAGCTTTGACAGAGTTAGAGAAATATAGAATCTTGAGAGCAGGGTGACCAGAAAAACGGAGACAAACTTTAATTCATCCTTAAACAAATGTATGGTACTGGATTTAATTATATGGTATTTAATCGTGTTCTCAATGCATTTTATCCTCTGTTTATTAATTTTCCGTTGGTTTCATAATGTCAAATAAACATGGAACAATATTAGAGCAGTGTTTTTTTAAGAAAACTTTAATGTGAAAATGTTCGTTTGCGTGACATGCCTAGGCAGACTGTGTTCAAGGCTATCCACCGCTTCAATGAGCTTGGCTATGAAAGCGATCGTCCGGGAAAATCATTTCAAAGCAAGTGAAGCAAAATCCGAAGGTCTCCATGAGGAAAATTGCCCGTGAGACCGGAATGAAACGTGAATCTGTTGGGCAAATGGCTAAGAGGCACCTTGGACTCAAGCCTTACAAGCTCCAAAAAGTTCAGCTCCTCACGGTCGAGAATCAGTGGGTGCGACTGCAAAGATGCCGCCAACTCAAGCGTCGGGCCGTAGGACAGCGATGGGAGCGCATTGTTTTCACGGATAAGCTGTTCACCATCGAGCAGATCCACAACCACCAAAACGACAGGATCTGGTCCGCTGAGCCTTCGGGCACGTCGGCCATAGTCGAACATAGGCAAAATCCAATTTGGCGCGGCAATTGAGCCAGCGGCAAGACCCCGTGGCTATTCCGTGTACCCAATAGCACTGCGGCGATGCAAACTGGACTTTTCAACAGGATTCCGCGCCGGACCACAAGGCGAAAATGACGCAAGACTAGTGCAAAACCCACTTTCCGGACATTCATCTCGTCTGCTGAATGGCCGCCCTACCCGCTGGATCTCAACCCGAAGGACTACAGCGTGTGGTCGATTTTGGAGGCCAGGGCCTGTGCTAAGCCTAACAAAGGTTTTGAGGCGCCGAAGCAATCGCTGCCCTCTTTGATTGGCCCGATTGTCACCCGAAGACCTGCGGACCATCGCCAAAAATAGTTTGTCTCCGTTTTTTCTGGTCACCCTGAATGTACACATATGTATGTAGATAACCAAAACTATGAGTATATTAACTTTTTGAATTTTAATCGATTGAATCTATTTAAATGAGGCAAAAGACAGGTACTTTTTGTTTGGTCATTGAATATGTTTTGAAATTATTAAATAAATAAATATTAACAGCTTTGACACTAGAAGAAATGCCAACTTTGATTTTTCCCTAAAATTGCATCAAAGTGTTCACCAAAAGTTCATCAAACATATTTTTTTTTATTAGTGATACATGATTGATAGATTGGGGCCATTGTTTAAGCCCTCTTCAATCATTCATTATGGTAGTCTAAAATCTGATTACTACTTTTTTCTGAAAATTTCCAATATTTAAAAGTGACATTTTTTGTTTTCGGTGTCACAAGAAATGAATCGTACAAATAAATAAATAAATCGAAGCTAATTAGGCTGATTACAGATACATCACAAGTAAAGCAGCGAATGATTTTTCTGAGGCGACCAATATCAACCATGTACTATATGTTAGAAAAAACGACCAATTGTTCTCAAAAGAATTGCAAATACTCCATGACTATATTATTTGCGTTTTCTATCGTTGAACTGTCTATCTTTGCACATATCTTTGATACTTCTATTTTTTTCTCGCACACAATAGTTTTCTTTTCCGGATTTTAGAAGTGACAAAAAAAAATTTGAATGTCCGAACTTTCGGTTTATCCGAATTGTCTAGACTCTAGATTGTGCTGTAATAAAAAAATGTGTCTTTGATAAAGAAGTTCCTTCAAGGAAAAAGTTAAGAAAGTGCACCTAGTTTCCACACTTAATTTCCGCTAGATAATAAAAAAAATTTTCACACCTAATAAAATAAGTTTTTTGTGCAGTACCTAATGACAAACTTTTTTAAATCATAACTTATATGTAATGCCCCCTTCGATATGCACTTGTTTCGGAGTATATAATCAGAAATAATTTAATTTTTTTTAGGTTTTGGGCACTTATTCAAAAGAGTCTGTACTTTATTTGCCATTAATTTTGTCATATAACAAGTTAGATAAATATCCAATTGTTGGAATCTAATTCCTAAGAATTAGATTTCGTCCATTCTGATGCGATGTCTGGAGTTATGCGTCGTCTTATTAAAAGTCCTTCTGGCTTTCCCAGCCATTGTGCACACCGTGGTAGCTGTTTTGCTTCTGGGCGGGGGCGTTGCGACCGAAGGGGCTCTGGGGATTGACCTGCAGGATGTAGTCACCCTCGATGTCGTAGGAGGCATCAATGCCCATGTACGCGCGCTTGCCGAAGCCATCGTTTTGCTTGTACTGCTTCAGCGAGTTAGCAGGCACAGCAGGGAAGCTGCGCTCGTTGCCTGGACGAACGGATTCGGCAAAGTAGCGGGTGGCTCGCATGGAGGCCTCTACAACGTTTTCAGCACCAGGCACACCAGCTCCCAGTCCATTGGGGAAGAAGTCAACATCGCCACTGCGAATAGGCGTGCCCATGCCGTAGACAGAGGTGTGGATGACATCAACGAAATCGGCATCACCGCGGGAAAGGCCTACCAGGGTGTACAGGTTCTTGGCGATAATATTGCTGGGATCCAAGCCGGTGACACGGCGCAGCTTGTGGCCAGTCAAGCGAGTAAACTCGTTGGCAGCAGAGCCAGCAACGTGGGCACCAACGTTTAGGCCGATCATATGAATGGTCTCATGGGGCAATTTCAGCTCACTGGTCAGTTGAACAATCCACTTGCCAATCTTTTCACCAGTCTTCTGAATGTCCAGCATAGCATACCGCTTGTAGTTGGTCAACGAAGATCCCAAGTCAATAACCTGTGAGAGATTACAAGTGTAAAAATGTGCAACGTGCAACTAAGCTAATCCAGATGCTTACAATAATGTCGCCGGTGTTGGTGTTAGCATTGTTGGCCAGTGCATTGTTGTCCTCCTCGCTGGAAGTGCGCTGATATTTGCTGTCCTCGTTGGAGTCGCGGTTGTACTTCTGAGCCTGCTGCTGCTGCTGCTGCAGATTGTAGCGCTGCATGTAAGCCTGGACGAGTTTGCGGGTGCTCTTCTTAACAGTCTCACTGGTCTGGGGCAAACCTGTCACGATAATGGTCACCTCGTCCTGTCCGAAGTTCTGCTTCTGCTTTAAGCGCTGGATCATTTCGTCGATTGGCGCAACGATCTTGTCGCCGTTTGGCTTTGGGACATAGACCTGAACGTTGCTGGGCACAAAGTTGGGCTCAATATCATGATTGATTTGCGACAAATGATCTGTTGTACAACATAATCTGAGCATAAGAATCGCATGTTGTTTTAATTTTAAATGTCCAATACTTACAGACTTGTTGCAACAACTCAGCACCCTTCTCTAGGGGCATGCGCTCCAAACGCTCCAGAGTCAGATCATCAACGGAAGGGATGGCTTCCAAATCCTGCGGCGACAGCCATTGCGATGGCTTCAGTGCCTGGTTAACAGATTTGTCGTTCGAGCGACCGGATGGGCTTGCCATCGCGGCTACAGCCAGACAGGCCAGGAGACTTAGCACCCTCATGGGATTCATTGTGTTCTAAGCTAGGATTACAAGGACAACGGTAACTATGTGACTAGCTGCCGTGAGTTCAACTGTCTTTCTATGCTTTGGGATTGAGTTTTTATAGTGCCCTATCGCATTCATATTCTGTATTGTCAGGCCATTCAGCACTTTTCCGATTTCTGCACCGTTGCAATTTCTCAGCACATGCGATTTGTCAGCAGCTACTTATATACTTATATGTACTTGTACTTTTTAATTATTTGCGTATAATCTAATGCAAATAGTTTGATGCCAAATGGGGGCGATGCCCCGATTACAAAGTAAATTACCTGATAATAACATTTCGAGTTGAACAATCTTAGCACAAGCTATGATTACAATGTAAGCCTACACTCGATCTTAGTGAAGTCTTATTTGTTGAATAGGCATATGTATTCCATTCGCAGAAGAAGAAGAAGAATTAGATATTTAAACCCTCTCCTAGTTGCAAGATACAAATATGAAAGAAGTAGGGGAAGATATATGTATAAACTGTCTGTTTGAGTATACTCTGGAATATACTCTACAAAAGTTTGTAGAAGAAAAAAACTTAAATTAAGGCAATTTAGAAAAGACATAATTTTAAATATTTTTGATCCATCGTGGACATCTATAAGAGACTGTGCTCTAAAATCACAGACAGTCCTCTCCTTTGCTGTCGCTATTTCTATGTAATTGTGGTGCTCCAACCTCAAACTGTCACCTCGGCTCACCACGTACATTTGCCAGACATGGTCGGATACATTCTTATATTACCTTTTTGATAATCTGTTAGCTTCAAGGTTGGTTCCTATAAGCATCACCATTACTATTTACAGTGTGCCACTAATGTCTTCATACACCATAAATTGGTAAAATTTGGGTATAATAAAGATGTTTTGATGCAGGTTTTTTACATTAATCTTTTATTCACTTCAATTTCGTTCGACTGATACCAAAATTTCTTTAACCCATTAATTACCCATTGAAAATTTTGAATTCGAAAAAAAGTGAGTTTTTCAACTATTTTCCTGGAATTTTTCAAAAAAATTGTTTGATGCAAAAAAATTCTTGAAACAATTCTAAGAGTAACTGCAAAAAAAATTTTTCAAAAATATTTTTGATAGTATTTTTTATGATTTTTTGAAAGTTGCTTAAAAGCCACATTTTGTATGAAAAAGAGGAAAAAGGTGTTAAAATAGTAATTTTTAGCAACTTTCAAAAAATCATAAAAAATACTAGCAAAAATATTTTTGAAAAATTTTTTTTTGCAGTTACTCTTAGAATTGTTTTAAGAATTTTTTTGCATCAAAATATTTTTTTGAAAAAATCGAGGAAAAAAGTTGAAAAATAGCCTTTTTTTTAAATTCAAAATTTTCCATGGGTACTTAATGGGTTAAAGAAATTTTGGTATCAGTCGAACGGAATTTAAGTGAACAAAAGATTAACATAAAAAAACCGCATCAAAACATCTTTATTATACCCAAATTTGACCAATTTATGGTGTATGAAGACATTAGTGGTTCACTGTATTTATCTTTGATAAAAGTAGTGCTAATGAAATTTAATTTTAATTATTGTAATTGAAAATATATATTTTTTTGGCATTGAATAGTTGTATTGAAATTTAATTATAATTACCATTATAATTAAATTTTTGGAAGACGTACTTTTTTTTTTATAAACTAGTCAAATGCCAAGTTTTTTTTTAAAGAATGATTGAAATGTTACTACCGCCCTCCTTTATCGGGTCAATAATAAACGATTTTTTGGAAATTATTTTATTCGATTCTAAAACTGTTCAAGAATATTCCTTACAACGCGCCAAAACTTTAAACGCGTTATTCTCGAAACACCTTTTTTCGATATTGTGTACACGATTGAGAAAGCTGTACTGAACAGATCGAAATTTGTGACGGTTTATTTTATAGATAATTAAATTCTCTTCTATATTACAATAATTGTTTTTTTTTTTCGTATTTTAAAGTAAATTTTTTAACAAAAAAAAACAATTTTAATTTAAAACCAGGATAAAAAAAATAGTTTCGAATTATTCTTTAAAAATGGTAACGTCACATAAAAGCTACTATCATTAAGTTTAAAATTTTGGTTTTTCTGTTTCCTATCAGAGTTAAAGCACAGTACGCTCCAGCTGAAAATCATGTTTGTAAGGTATCAACTCCATATAAAAAAAAGTGTTTCAAACATGCTCGAAGTTATTTTATAAGGCCATTTCTAAAACCATGTACGCTGTAAATAAATATGGGAAGCTCACAAAATTTTCGGGCGTTATACAACACTGTTTGGTAAACAGCTGGCAGCCAATTTTTGACCTTTATAAACATCGATTGAATCAGTGTTTCGACTAGTCGAAATCTTTTTTTGAACAGAAATGGCGACCAACAAGCAGCAAAATAAAAGCGGAATTGAGATCTTTGAACACAAAGAGCGAATTAGACCGATTGAAGAAGTGCAACAGAGGCCAACATTGTGGGATTTCACCGACAAAAAATATTTTGATGCGATTTTTATAATTAATAATTTTTAATTAAATAATTAGACTATTAGTCGCTGCTACTCCTCTTATCCTGTCCATTTGATCCATTTTCTCTTTTTCGTGATTATCAATGTTATTAATTTGTTTGTTGTGCACAGCTGACGCAACAGTGTGACCACATCAGCATAACACCAACAACCTGTCAACTTTTTAGTGAATTTTAGTATTATGCTGTCACACTGCAGTTTGTAAGCCCGACACCAAAACATCGAACATTTTGAGCGCCCAAAATGTTTTCAGCTGTTTCAGCTACTGTGCTTTACGCAATCTTAAAAAAAGGGCTCTAAGAAACCCAAACTCCATATAAAAAAAACGCTGGCGTAATGTGATGAAGAAGTACTTGACATTTATCTCCGCTTGTAGGTCCGCAGACTCAAAAAAAAAACAAAGCTGCCAGATATGGAACTGCCGTGGTCCTGCGCTGTTTGCAACAGCTGACTGGCCTCAAAGAACATCGAACTGTTTAGAGTTTCGCTAGGTATATCACAGACATCAAGAATTGAAAATAACCGCGAATTTGGCAAAACACAGCAGATTAAACCTGTTCCCATTACTTTCAGCAATGGGATTAATCCTTCCACAAGGCAAGGTAGCTTTCGAGAAACGGATTTGGATGAATCCAACTCGTCATTTAACAGCATCATTGAGTTTGATAGAATTCAATTATGATGATTTTTATTATGCAGCTGTAGCTGATTCTTGTTGTTGTTGTTGTTCATGTCTGTGTTTTTGTTACTGTTTTCGTTACTGTTTTCTTTTGTTGTTGGCAAAAACAAATACATTTTATAATTATGTATAGATATATTAGAGCAGCGGTGGGCACGCAATTTGAATTGGGGAGCAGGCGCTGGCTCCCGGAGCCATTGCGTGCCCACCGCTGTTAGAGCATTAGGACTTAAACTAAACTGACGAAGGAAATAAGTGTGCCAAATTAGAGTGCAGAAACTGGAACTGAGGCAACTCCGAAGCTGAAGGAGCAGGATGAGGAGGCGTATGGGGAGTAGGAGTAGAAGGAGGCAGAGGATTAGCCATTGCGTATGCCTAGGGCCTGCTCCAGTTCAGCGCGCTTCTGATTGACCTTGGTGAAGAAGTAACGGGAGACGGCCTCATGCGTCCAGGGCTGATAATAGAACTCGGCACGACGCTCCTCCTCCGGATTGCCAACCACATCGGTCATCAGCTTAAGATCTCTGGTCTGACTGATGATCCAGCGATGGATAAACATTTGCGGATCCTTGGCAAAGCTGAGAAAGAATTCGCGATTCGTTTTCATTTGATTGATGGTATCAACGGTCTCATGAATCTTGGTGTCCAGTCCCTGGATCTCCTGCTGGCTGGCGGTGCTCATCAGAAAGTTGTTCATTTGATTCTTGAGCGTGTCATCCACCTCGACATCGATGTCATAGCAGGCGGTCTGTTTATTCTCCGCGCCGCTCTCAATAAAATGATTAATCACTATCGGATCTGGCGGATGCAGCAGGGGATTTAAGCGTTGCGGTATTTCCGCAAATTTCATACGTTGACAGCTAAAGATTTGCTCCAAATATTTATCGCAATTGATGTACTCCCGCTCGTGGGCATCCTGCAGCTTGTGCGTCTTAATGTATTGCCACAAGGCGGAGATGATCACCGGCCGGGTCTGTGTGTGGACGCCCAGCAGCCGGGCGAGACGTGGATCCAGTTTGAACTGCAGCGGCTGATAGTCGAGCAGCAGCAGGATTGTGCAACGGACATTGCGATCGCCGGGTCGCTTCACCTGGAATCCATCCGTCTCTTGGGTGGTATGGGTGCGATGCCATTCCACCAGATGATTATCGGGTCCATACAGCTCCTTGTCCAGCTCAATGACCAGCGATTTGAAGAACGATGAGAACTTGCGCTTGATCTTGGTATTGGGATCGCCCTTGCCATCCTCCAGCAGGCGTCCCTCGACGCGCAGCTCCCAGGAGGCGACGGCGCCCTCGTCATTGCCATCGTTGCTGGGCTCCTTGCTCGGATAGAATGTGTTCGAAATGAAGATGCGCAGCTTGCGCTTCTGTTTCATCGGGCGCTTCAATGCCTCCTGGATGTCCAGGCGTTTGCGCATGATGGTCGCGTCCAGCTTGCGCTCGAACGTCAGCAGATCCATGTATGCCTGCGACTCGGGCACCAAATCTCGCACCTTTTGTGGCAAGATTTTGTCAGCGAGCTTCTTCTTCTTCTTGGCGCCGCCCGTCACAAAGTCACCCTTGTTCGGGCCACCGCTGTTAATGCCACGCGATTCTGCGGAACGTTTGCTTCCACCGCCGCCGCCGCCGCCGCCGCCGCCGCCACCGCCGCCGGCAGAGCCGCTGCCGCGCAGTCCGCTCTGGAAGGTGGGCTGCGAGGCGCGCTGCAGCAACGAGGGGCCGGGTCCAACGGGAGCTGCAGCGCTCCCAGGCACTGGCTGCGTTGTGTTCGGATGCAGCGGAAAGCCGCGTGGCGGGAAACTGGTGCCGGTGCCTGGCGGATAGGGACGCATGCCGGGGGCTTGTGGTGGCGGCTGGTAGCGCGACTGCACCGGCGCTTGGCCAGGCGCAAACCTTTGCGACATGATGCTCACGTCTGTATGAATCGAGTTGGCCTGCAGCTTGCTGACAATCTTATGCAAATTACAAGTTTCTTATTACAGCAAACGCTGCGTCACAAAAAAAAAGAAACGAACGTCTCTGTAAAATGCAGATGCCAGCACATCTTGCGAAGCATCATCGCATTCTTATGTAAGTATAAAATGAATCCATTATAATAAATGCATAAAAGTAACATTACTAATTTATGTTCAAGGCGACACCCAGTTAAAAGAGGAAGCTGGAGAAGGCAAAGCCGAAGTCGAAGGAGGTTCTTGGCATACTGGAGAGCACGATTGCCAAGCAGGAAGAAATTTTGAAAGCTGCAGAGCCAACTCCGATTCGCAAAATGGTACGCTACTGGGATGAAGCTCTTAATGAGAAGGAGCCACAGGTGACACAGGTGCTGTGGGAGCATCAGGCTGCGTACAAAACTTAGTAAGTTAGTTTCTTGATCCAAAGTATTCACACAAGGAGAATTCATATAACTACTATTGTACAAGAAGGTATTATTCTGTTGTTGTTTTTGGATGTTGCTTTTCGCTTTTTTTTTACCTAATTTATTTTTTATTTTTTATTTTGTTTTTTTTATTTATTATATTCTTTATTATTTTATTATTTTAATTTCTAATTTGAGCAACAGAAAAATGTTTTAATGTACAATAGTATTAATAAATACTTTGTGTGAATACATTGGATTACATCTTAAAGAACTAGTTATAATAAAAACCATTTGAAATGGGAAAAAGCTTTAGTATGTTGCATTATTAAATAATAAAACAAAAATTAAAGACTAAACGATTTTGTTGCTTAAAGTTTTTATTACAAAAAAAAGTATGTACTCTGATCACACACCAGCTGTTTTATTCTGCCAAGAAACTGAACCCGTTGGAGAGTTCACATACTCCATTATGCTATCCCGGCTGTATTTCGGGTAGTCCTGATGGCGCTGCCAGATCCTTTGGCAGATAGTAGTCTGCGGGGCTCGTACGCATCCAAAAATTGTGCAGTGAGCAGCAGGCTGCAACCATTTTTTGAGCTCTGTCGGGACAGCTTTCTTGCTTCGAAGGGCTTCATTACACGCGTTTTCAATGGAAATGCATCATCGCCTACCATAAAGTGTGGAGTCGACACTCCATTTAGCACTCGGTTCTCAGGGAACTACAGATTTCCCGGCAACACTGCCTTTCGCTACCATACGCACCTACATCAATGTATGTAAAACGGTTGGATGCATCGCATGCCGCCATCAAGACAATCCCTAAAATGTTAGGTAAAAGGTTACTACTAAAGAGCACGAATTCGCATTAAAGTCACTTACTTTGTAATTATAAAAAGCACTGCCACTATTGGGTGGACTCCTTATTGGGACGTGTTTACCGTCTATGGCACCAATACAATTTGAGAGTTCCACTGTTACTCAAAATCCTCTGACCACTTCAATATGTTTTCCTTGTCCCAATTCGGAAACTCTCCAAGTTAGTGGTAGTTCCCAAGTGCTGCTTACTGATACGGTAAGTAGATGCAGCATGGCGTTGCACAGTTCCGGATGCAAGCATTCTATAAATTATATTGCGATGAAAAATACATTTATGAATTTACTTCTAATAATACAATGCTTACTCGAGAGCACAAAACTTTGATTGGATTGCAAATATGGCTCCACCAAACTAAACAAATAGTCAAAAAATGCCTCAGTCATGTGAAAATTTTCCATAAAGACTTTGGGACTCTGACTCATATTTTTGAACTGCAAAAAATGCACGAGATATTTAAATGTGTATAATTGTACGTGTATTTATATAAAAAGGATTACTTACAGATGTAGCATAGCGACCCTTGCTGCGCCTTTCGAGCAAATATGGGTTCACCCAATATGCCTCCTCCTCTTCCTTCTCCTTCAGAATACAATATAATATGATTGCGATTGCAACATTTGATGCTGCCACTGTTTCTCTTTTCGTTTTAAAATCCATTTTGAAAAAGTTTCGGGTAATATTATTGCCTCTTGTTTGTTTTGGTTTTGCGCAACTGACGCATAGAGTTACTAATCAACTTTTTGTTGTTTTCCCGTGTTGCATTGGCAGCACTTTATTTCCGCTCGTCGACAGCTACATCACTGCGGACGGCAGTCCGCGCTAGTGACGAAAGCAGCACGAAGGGTGCGAAGGCGACTAGCATATATACACAGGAAAAATGGAAAATTTGCTATGACTGTCCGATCAGGTCGAGTTATATATACATTACTGGCCAAAATAATAAGTACATAGGTATCGTCCAACTTTGATATGAAATATATCAATATTTTCTGAATGCATTGCTAAAAATCTTTTTTTTTTAAAAAGGCAACAGTGTTGTTTACCATTTAAATCAAAAATCAAAGTGGCTAGCCCCATTTATACCATTGTAAACTTAAATTTGTGCAGAATGATCATATTTGGTCTGGCCAAAATAATAAGTACAGGGGTGTTATTTATCAATTCTAAAGAATAAGATCAGGATTTGCTTAAAGGTTTGTTGGTTTTTATTGACTTCTTGCATATTTTTATAGATAAGAGTTAAAAAAAATTCTTTAGATGGGCCGCAAGAAGCATTGCACTGCTAAAGAAAAAAACATTGCCATGAATTTTTAGAATGAAGGGAAAAGTCCCCGAGAAATTGCGAAAAGCATTGGACGCCCAGCTTGTTTCGTTCAGAATGCCTTGAAATCAAAAGAGCTTGACAAAAATCGAGGACAGAAGAAGAAATCTTCCCGAACAACGGACAATTGTATCGTCAAATTTGCAAAAAATTAACCCTTCATGTCTTCGAAGGCCATTTCCTCCGAAACTGGCAATGAATTATCATCCCGAACGGTTCGTCGTAGGCTACAATATGCAGGCCTACCAGGACGTATAGTCCGAAAGGTTCCTTTGCTTCGAGGAAAAAATTTTAAGATGAGGAAACAATTTGCCAAAAATCATTTGGCATGGTCTGGGCTAGACGGTTACAAAAAATGGAATAACGTATTATTGAGCGACGAGACAAAAATAAATCTATTTTGCAATACGTCTAGGAGATATGTACGATGTCCCAAAGGCAAAGATTTCGACGTCCGGTACACCAATAAGACTGTTAAGCACGGAGGCAGATGTATAAAGGTCTGGGGCTGTTTTTATTGGCTTTGCGTTGGGCCGATTCATCGTATAACAGATACTAAGACCGAATTCGGGTACAAAAACATTATGACTGATATTATGCAACCATATGCTAAGGAAAACATGCCCTTAAGATGGGTCTTTCAACAGGATAACGACCCAAATCACACTTCAAAGCTGGTCAAGGCTTGGTTTACGAAAAACCAAATTAACGTTATGAGTTGGCCAAGTCAGTCTCCTGACCTCAACCCAATTGAAAATCTTTGGGTGGACTTGAAACCCCGAATAGGAACGAAAACGTTCAAAAATGTCGAAGAATTGTGGGAATTTGTTCAAAAAAGTGGTATAAGATTCCAGTAGAGTCTTATTAACAGTATGCCGAAAAGTATCACCAAGGCCATTTAAAATAAGGGTGGATATACTGGTTACTAGCATAAGATAACTAATGATGAGAAAAAATTTGGAAAAATGTTAATACTTTTTGAGCTTTTGACCTAGAAGAATTGGTGTACTTATTTTTTTGACCAGCCCTTGTTTATGTTTTTTTGATAAAGTTGATCGCGCAATCTATATTTGAACTAAATACTTCCTTTGTTAAATATTTTTATAATATAGTATAAATAAGAAAAATAAAAGTGATATTAATTTTTCCTTAGTGTTTATTACAAAGGTTTTACGGGACTTTAAAGAAAGCTCATAGGCATGTACTTATTATTTTGGCCAGTAGTGTACATACTATACATACAGTGTGCCACTAATGTCTTCATACACCATAAATTTGTCAAATTTGGGTATAACAAAGATGTTTTGATGCGGGATTTTTATATTAATCTTTTATTCACTTAAATTCCGTTGGAAAGAAACAAAAATTCTTTAACCCAATAAGTACACTGACGAGCAAAACTGTAACACGAGTTCAATATTCTCACTTCAACGGTCTGTATCTTCTTTTATATTTTACGTATGTGAAAGATTTTAGTCTTGTTTTGTTAGCAATTTATTTTACTATGTTTTTTTTTGAAAATTTGAAGCCATTTGATAGGCCGGACGAAATATGCCGAAGCAGAATGTAAAAAAAGCCAAATGTTACAGTTTTGCACTTCGGTTATATAATATTTAAAACAAATATTTTTAGAAATAATTTTTTAAAAATGTATCCACAGCCCTTTCGATTTTTTTAGTTCCCTTATGCGACTTAGCATACTTTGGGAGTATCGTTGCACCAAAGCAGGGGGAATAGCGTACCATACGTCCCATGTCCTCTCCCACAGCTCCATCATTCCACTTGGAGGGACCGCATATTTCGATAGCTGCGATTATACATGGCTACATAATTTTTTCAATAGGATTCATATCGGGAGATGGTGTTGGCCACTTCATGGACTGGAATTTCCGTTTTGACATAAAATTTTTGACCAAAGGGGCATGTCCTTTGGGTCATTGTCTTACTGAAAAATGAATTTTTCAGCAGCAAGACCCATTTACCCGATGACTTCTGGAGGATTCTGTTGCAGAATTATTAGATATTGTTCCTTTCGCGTTATTCCATCGATTAACACCAAGGGACCAGCTCCATTTTTATAAATACACCCTCAAACCGTAATGGAACCGCCACCTTGCACCATCGTGCTCGTCCGATTTTTTGTTTTCGTTTGCTGATGCTTGTTCAACGAAACAATTTGAAAACCAAGCACACTTTGTGTTTGCATTTGGTTTCGTTCGCTTGAAGCAAATTTTACGGTATCAAACAAATCTGTATTTAGAGCAGTGGTCGGCACCTACACATTCATATGTTTGCATTGCGTTAGTGTGCATTTTGGTTCGTCTAACAGCGGAATAACAGCGAAGTAACAGAAACAAATCGTAGCAGCGACGCGTCGCGACGTGTACGTGAGCGGCAGCGCAGTCGCCACGAAAATGTCCTATGCGCACGAGATAGGGCCGTGCCGATAGCTGATTTAGAGTATTTTGGAAGTAGTCCTGAACGAATGTATTCGTGCAAGCCTCTATTTGGCACTTATTTCATCAAAATCGATCCACAAAAATTTTATTAATCGTGTGAACATGTTGGTAAAACATGGTTTCGAGAAAAACGCGTTTAAAGTTTTGACTTTATTTGCATTAACATTAACATTGCTTTACAAAATGGCTTTGTCTGCTGAGCTATTTCAAATTGAAAAAAATTTGAAAAATCCCTTTGCAAAAATATTTTTGAATATAAAGAAATATGCAAAAAAAGTCGAAAAAAAGTCTGACCCAGAATAAACAACTGTAACAAACGCTACAACAAAATACACTACAATCTCGATTATTCGACATTTAACATGTTAACAATTGATTAAATACATTTCTCTAATAACACATGAAGAAAACAATGTACATACCAGAAATGTTAACATAACAGTCCAATGTTAAAATTACAGCAACGATCGATTGGACTTGAAACATGAGAACATTAGTTTTTTTTTAAAAATAAATGAGCGGAAAAATTAATTTTTTCACGAATAAATTACGGATAATTAACGGCAAATTATCCATCCCTTAAAAGTTTTTTTTTCGAAAATGTTTAGCTAACTTGATGCACATAAAAAAACATTACCCAAAAGACAATTCACAGTTAAAGCTTTGACAAACTAACGCAAAACACATTCTCACACCTGTTCGAATAGTTTTCCATTTTTGCGATTTATTTTCAAGGAAAAATTGCGATCAGGACGTGCTCAACTTCACATTTCTGTTGTGAAAAATTGTTTTAATTTATAAAATCTACAACTTTAAAAAAGATTTTTTTGGAGACACCCTACGAGCTCAGCACGCAATAAAAGTGACAAAAAGATCGAGAAATTCCCTAGTGTGCTTTGGCTTAAATTCAGAATTTGTGAGAAAAAAAGTCAAATTTTCGGTAAATTCGCCAGATTATGCTGGAAAAAATCGAAGATTGGGTGTAGAGTCCAGATTTGGCAAGGGGAGGTAATCTGTGATTTTAGTTGAAATATGTCATAAAACTAAGAATTTAAAAAGTTTTTCGCACCAAGGGTAAATTTGTATCCGATTGTTCCCAAGGCAGCTGATATAGTAATCCGATATTGACTAGATTTGGTTAGGATGTAACAGGCAGTCCGAAATATACGATCTTCAAGGTTGAGATATCTGAATAAACAAAAAAGTTGTGCGTACCAAGTAATTTCCAGAATTTTGACCTCGATTTTAACCCACTTACAGGTAAAATTGAGTGCGCATTTGTTTCGGAGTATATGTATACTTAGAAATAATTAACATTTTCTAAAATTTGGTTACTTTTTCAAAAAGAATGTGCTTTATTTGCTATTAATTTTGACATATAAATATTTGTTTAGATAAATATCCAATTTTTTGTCCTTAATAATTAGATTTCGTCCATTCTGATGCGATGTCTGGAGTTATGTGTCGTCTTATTAAAAGTCCTTCTGGCTCTCCCAGCCATTGTGCACACCGTGGTAGCTGTTTTGCTTCTGGGCGGGGGCGTTGCGACCGAAGGGGCTCTGGGGATTGACCTGCAGGATGTAGTCACCCTCGATGTCGTAGGAGGCATCAATGCCCATGTACGCGCGCTTGCCGAAGCCATCGTTTTGCTTGTACTGCTTCAGCGAGTTAGCAGGCACAGCAGGGAAGCTGCGCTCGTTGCCTGGACGAACGGATTCGGCAAAGTAGCGGGTGGCTCGCATGGAGGCCTCTACAACGTTTTCAGCACCAGGCACACCAGCTCCCAGTCCATTGGGGAAGAAGTCAACATCGCCACTGCGAATAGGCGTGCCCATGCCGTAGACAGAGGTGTGGATGACATCAACGAAATCGGCATCACCGCGGGAAAGGCCTACCAGGGTGTACAGGTTCTTGGCGATAATATTGCTGGGATCCAAGCCGGTGACACGGCGCAGCTTGTGACCAGTCAAGCGAGTAAACTCGTTGGCAGCAGAGCCAGCAACGTGGGCACCAACGTTTAGGCCGATCATATGAATGGTCTCATGGGGCAATTTCAGCTCACTGGTCAGTTGAACAATCCACTTGCCAATCTTTTCACCAGTCTTCTGAATGTCCAGCATAGCATACCGCTTGTAGTTGGTCAACGAAGATCCCAAGTCAATAACCTGTGAGAGATTACAAGTGTAAAAATGTGCAACGTGCAACTAAGCTAATCCAGATGCTTACAATAATGTCGCCGGTGTTGGTGTTAGCATTGTTGGCCAGTGCATTGTTGTCCTCCTCGCTGGAAGTGCGCTGATATTTGCTGTCCTCGTTGGAGTCGCGGTTGTACTTCTGAGCCTGCTGCTGCTGCTGCTGCAGATTGTAGCGCTGCATGTAAGCCTGGACGAGTTTGCGGGTGCTCTTCTTAACAGTCTCACTGGTCTGGGGCAAACCTGTCACGATAATGGTCACCTCGTCCTGTCCGAAGTTCTGCTTCTGCTTTAAGCGCTGGATCATTTCGTCGATTGGCGCAACGATCTTGTCGCCGTTTGGCTTTGGGACATAGACCTGAACGTTGCTGGGCACAAAGTTGGGCTCAATATCATGATTGATTTGCGACAAATGATCTGTTGTACAACATAATCTGAGCATAAGAATCGCATGTTGTTTTAATTTTAAATGTCCAATACTTACAGACTTGTTGCAACAACTCAGCACCCTTCTCTAGGGGCATGCGCTCCAAACGCTCCAGAGTCAGATCATCAACGGAAGGGATGGCTTCCAAATCCTGCGGCGACAGCCATTGCGATGGCTTCAGTGCCTGGTTGACAGATTTGTCGTTCGAGCGACCGGATGGGCTTGCCATCGCGGCTACAGCCAGACAGGCCAGGAGACTTAGCACCCTCATGGGATTCATTGTGTTCTAAGCTAGGATTACAAGGACAACGGTAACTATGTGACTAGCTGCCGTGAGTTCAACTGTCTTTCTATGCTTTGGGATTGAGTTTTTATAGTGCCCTATCGCATTCATATTCTGTATTGTCAGGCCATTCAGCACTTTTCCGATTTCTGCACCGTTGCAATTTCTCAGCACATGCGATTTGTCAGCAGCTACTTATATACTTATATGTACTTGTACTTTTTAATTATTTGCGTATAATCTAATGCAAATAGTTTGATGCCAAATGGGGGCGATGCCCCGATTACAAAGTAAATTACCTGATAATAATATTTCGAGTTGAACAATCTTAGCACAAGCTATGATTACAATGTAAGCCTACACTCGATCTTAGTGAAGTCTTATTTGTTGAATAGGCATATTATACGTATTCCATTCGCAGAAGAAGAAGAAGAATTAGATATTTGAACCCTCTCCTAGTTGCAAGATACAAATATGAAAGAAGTAGGGGAAGATATATGTATAAACTGTCTGTTTGAGTATACTCTGGAATATACTCTACAAAAGTTTGTAGAAGAAAAAAACTTAAATTAAGGCAATTTAGAAAAGACTTACATTTAAATATTTTTGATCCATCGTGGACATCTACAAGAGACTGTGCTCTAAAATCACAGACAGTCCGCTCCTTTGCTGTCGCTATTTCTATGTAATTGTGGTGCTTCAGCCTCAAACTGTCACCTCGGCTTTATAAACATATCCTCGTACATTTGCCAGACATGGTCCGATACATTCTTATATAAATAAGGATCTATGCTCCCTATGCTCAGTACAAACTTTTTTTATATTACCTGATAGTCTGATAGCTTCAAGGTTGGAAAGATGTATGCGTTATATTGACTTAAATTTAGTGTTGTTCCTGTAAGCATCACCATAACTATGTAATTATCATAAAAAAATGTAGTAATAAACTAATAAAATTTGATTCCAATAGCATTGAAAAATATAGCGCTAATGGAAATTGTTTTTATTATATTTTTGAAAATATAAAGTAGTTAAATTTTGTATTTAGTGACATTGAAAAGTTATTTGTTAAATTATTAAATAGTTAAATTATTGTAAGATGTAAATTTAAGAAATTTGATACTTAAAAAAATGTTAATGTTAAACAGATACTATTTGAAATGGCATACAATTTTGTTATTTTTTTTTTTCGAAATGTTAAAACTTTAAAAATATGTTAAAATTTTTTTTTTTTTAAATGGTAACATTTATTAATATTATTCCAAATTCTTAGCTTACTCAAAAATTTTAACACTAAAATTAGGTAGCATTTTTTTTTTAATATTAAAAAATATGTTTAACATTTTCTAAAATTTTATAATTTTCAAAATTTTTATATTTAAATTGGGACTTTATTATAACTATTCAATTAAACAAAAAAATGTACTACTTTATATTTTCAATTACAAATAAAATAAGTTCGCATTATTTTATAATTATTCATAATTATTGGACTACCTTTGTTCATGACGTATTCGCTCACATTATGCATACATACATTTCTTACCGGATTTAAGTGTAATAACAATTATTACCAATACTTTTGTACGCCTATAATCAAACCAGTAGTGTCTATGACCATAGCAACATTTTATTTGGGCTTTGGCAGATTCCGATTTTTCACTGATTGTGTCTATTTTAATTGCAGTTACACAAGAAGTACATACATCGCTTTGCTGAACTTAATGGTGTTGAAACAAACAGCACATCAAAAATCGTCAAATTGGCAGCATTAATTGCTGACTTCGCCCTGATAGCATTTATTAATCAACGATCACTGATAATGCGAAAATATCAAAATGAAAAATGCCGAGTCGCGCAATCGACGATTGCCGATTTAAGATTTTCAAGTCACTGTAGTCTAGAATTTCAATTCCTCTTTCGAAATTTGCTGAGCTAGACTTAATGCACCGTGCACCCGAGAGCTCCTCAGTACTTCCGTTTGATGGCGCGTGTGTATTGGCGGTCAACGAACTAAGTACTACGAGGCTGCAGCTATAAAACCGCTGGTTGCTCAGCTAACAACATGCAGTAAAGCTTGGTACGGTGTATCGACAACGACAACAGGAAAACTCATCGACTCAAAATGAATCCTCTGCGCACTTTGTGTGTGATGGCGTGCCTGCTGGCCGCAACTTTGGCCACACCCCACAATGGTAGCCCAAAGCGCTCCAACTCGCTGAACAACTACGAAAATCCCAGCAACTGGGTTAGCCCCAGCGAGATTGAGCAACTGCCAATGCTGAAGGATGTGACCCTGCGTCGTCTCGAGGAAATGACCGTCGATGATGGAGCTACGCTGTTGGACAGATTGTGTAAGTAACCCAAGTTAATGTCAGCTCGACAGGGGACTAACACCTAACACCTAACTAAACAAAATGTGCTTGCTGCTCCTTACAGATCACTTGTCGAAGTTCAACCGCGTCTTCAAGCCCGATTATGTCCCAGAGCCCAGCAAAATCAAGGGCTACATTGTTGGCGAGCGTGGCGAGAAAATTGAATTCAACTTGAATACCTTTGTTCAGACCGTGAAGCGTCAATCCAACTTTGGCAATGACGAGGTGACCATTTTCATTGAGGGTCTGCCACAGAGCTGGAACCATGTGAGCAAAGCCAACCGGAAATTGGTGCAAGCCTATGAGCAGCGTTACAACCTCCAGCCCTACGCCGGTCAGTCCGACAGCAACGAGCAGAAGAGCAGCAGCGAGGAACAGGAGAACCAACGCCGCAAGCAGAACTCTGAAAAGGACGACACCACAACTGGCAACCTGGTTGTCATTACACTGGGCGATCTTATCGAAGACTTTGAACAATACGCAACATTAAATGTGGAGCGCATTGGTGAAATTATCGGTGACCGCCTTGTGCAGCTGACCAACGAGGTCAATGTGCCCCAGGAGACTATCCATTTAATTGGTCAGGGACCCGCTGCTCACGTTGCCGGTATCGCTGGTCGTCAGTACACTCGCCAAACTGGCCACAAGCTGCGCCGCATCACTGGATTGGACCCCTCTAAGCTCTATGCCGTGACTGACAACAAACTGACTGGCCTGGCCCGAGGTGATGCCGACTTCGTTGATGCTATTCATACGTCCGCCTACGGTATGGGTACACCAGCCCGCCTTGCCGATGTTGACTTCTACCCCAATGGCCCAGCTGCTGGTGTTCCCGGTGCTGACAACGTCGTGGAGGCATCTCTTCGCGCCACCCGCTACTTTGCCGAGTCTGTTCGCCCAGGCAACGAGCGCAACTTCCCTGCGGTCGCCGCCAGCTCCTACAAGGAGTACAAGCAGAACAACGGCTATGGCAAGCGCGCCTACATGGGCATCGCCACCAGCTACGACATCCGTGGCGACTACATGTTGCAGGTGAACTCGAAGAGTCCCTTTGGCCGCAACACTCCTGCCCAGACACAGAACGGCTACCATTCCACCCATGAGTCATGGAAGCAACAGCAACAGAAGAACTTCGCATAAGTCAAACGATCAGACCAAACTCACGAATTTATACAAATAATGCCTTTAGCAAACAACAACACGCATTTCCTTCTATATTGAATGCTTAATTTCAGCTTAGTTAACAAATAAAATTTTGCATTTTCTTAAAACTTAATCTGCTTTTTGATTTTTAATGTGAGGAAAAAAATAAAAGTCTTCCACCCATGAGTCATGGAAGCAACAGCAACAGAAGAACTTCGCATAAGTCAAACGATCAGACCAAACTCACGAATTTATACAAATAATGCCTTTAGCAAACAACAACACGCATTTCCTTCTATATTGAATGCTTAATTTCAGCTTAGTTAACAAATAAAATTTTGCATTTTCTTAAAACTTAATCTGCTTATTGATTTTTAATGTGAGGAAAAAAATAAAAGTCTTTTGAGATTTATATATCTGAGCAAAATAAATAAAAGTCTCAAAAAAAGACTGTTATTTTTGAATTAGATAGAAATAAGTCCTTAAAAACTTTTATAATTGTTTAACTTTTTGATGAAAGTCTTCTTGGAATAAAAATATATTCTGTAAAATGATTACAATTAGAAATAAAGAAGTTAATATATTCAATATACAAACCCCAGGCTTTCGCAGCGAGCAACAACCAATTCAGAAAACAAAGTACAAGGATCCGCTGATTCTCCTTGATCCTATGCATTACAAAAGGTTAAGCTTACGTTACAGTTATTCCTATTTAATGCTGGTGCAGCCCCTGTAAGAAATTGGATGCGCCACTGCAACTTGGTTTAACGTTCGGAGACCTTGTAGAAATGTCGGAAGACTTTGAAGATAATTGTTCATAGAATTCCTTGCCTGTTTATTAGCTGATCAGGCCGAATTGAGCGTAGAAAGATGAAAATTTAATTTGTAATTTAGTATTTGCAAAGATATTCCAAAGAAACTTTTATCAAAAACTTTAATTTAAAACCGTTTTCAAAGACTTTTTTGTTTCTTATTCAAAATTATAATTCTTATGAGACTTTATTTTTTATCATCAAAGACTTATATTTTTTTCTTCATAAAAACAAAGGCTTTCGAAAGTTTTATTTTTTTCATCGAAAATAAAAGTCTTTTGAGACTTATTAATTTAAAAAAGCTTGAATAACTCTTAAAAATATCTAAATCATAAATAATGTTTAAGTATGATATCTAAAGTAAAAGTCTTTAAGTAATCATTAAAAGTGCATTTTTTAGATTTTCCTTATAGCAGATTCGGTCTCTGGTTAAAAATAAACATATACATATAATGGACAACGCGCTTAAAGTATTGGTTACCGAAAAATTAAATAATTAATAAATTAAATATAAATTAATAAAAAAAAACATAATCGACATTAGAAAGTTAAAAAAAGCAGCTAATCTTTCGGGTTTTCCTACTGAGCACGGAAATAAATTCAAACAGAAATACCGTATTTGTATGTTAATCTTTGCTCTTTCGTAATTGGTATTGGTTCCACATAATCTCAAAAATCAACATCAACCACTGCCCCAAAGGAAAATCAATGATCGTATCTATATATTCATGTGAATCTTTATTGACAGCGCAAATGTTGGAATTTTCCAATGTTTATGAGCTTTATAACAATTATTTTACATATAATATATTACATTGCAAGTATCTAGTTTTAAATTAACCAAACCACATGAGAGTATATATGTATATAAATATGTGAATATGGGCATGTTTTTTTTTGTCGACTCATAGTAAATTTTCAATCCTACAGATATGAGCTCATACAATTTTTTTTCGTGATTGCATTATCTATAAAATCAGACTAAATTTGTAAATTATCTTCAAATTTTTGACGTTTTCGTTGAAAAAAATTGAGATTTTTTATATTAATCAGATGTATCAACTTTAAGTGTAAATAACTTCTTTTTTTTTCCTAAGACATCTCAATCAAACAAACGAGATGTGTACTTAAAAAAAAATTTTATACATTCTGCCCAAGTTTGGTGAAGATCGGTTTACTATATAATGATGAAAACTTAATTTTTGAAAGATAATTATTTGATGTCATATATTGAACGAGCGAAGACAGTTTTGGCCATGTAAAGGTTTTTTGTTTTATAATTACGAAAAATTAGCTGGAAAGGATATAAATTCACGACACGAAGTGAATATTTTCTTCGTGAACCAGATAAAATATATATTTTTATTGATCTTGGTAGTACTTTCGAATACCTCTCGAAGGCTTTTTGTTAAATATATGTCGCTCAATCATGGCGCCAGCTGCATAACAACTTATTTATGTTCAAGTTCGCTATGTCAAGTTTGTCCATGTATAAATCGCACATATGTAATCTGTTAATCGGATACATATACACATAAGTATCTACAAGCACAAAAGAGATAAGCTCGTGTTTTGGTGCACGAGTTAATTTGCTGGAATATGTCAGTAATGTTTCTATTCATTCTACATTCTCCATAGAAAATTATCAGATTTTGAGATGTGCCTCTTTCGTGGCACACATTTACATATATATCTACATCTATAGATGCACTGCATTAGAATAACGTATAAGCATAGGCCTGTTCCTGGTTTCACCTCTACGATTTTAAGAATTTCAGTCCAAAAGTTATTCCGATTTTACCTTAAATTTTCCTAAAATTTCCTGCCTGCAGATACTTCAATACTCTGCTGTCGGCAGCCTGAGAGGCAGTGTTCCAAATGCAATACGATAAAGTATCAAAAAGTTGAGTGGTAACAATGTTGCCTCAACTGCAGTTTGTTCACATTTTGAGCATGAAGAACTGATTTGGATAAAACTGATTGGGAATTGTCGTAAATAAATGTTAAAGGAGGCGCGTATTGGATAAGCAAATCGTTATGTGAACTTTTTATGCGGATTATCCATTTATATTAATAAAAAAAATATACCAAATTATTTAATCATGTCTAAAATTTATTTCGTTTTATTTCGTTTTCTTGCTAATATTCTATTACTAATATTGTCGTCGATAGTGACCAAATTCAATTGACTCTTCTTCGTTCTTCGACTAGCAGACAAAATTATCAAGTTCTTTTTCGTCTATTTACGGCATTTTTTTTATATGGAAATGATGTCTTGAAGAATTTATTCTGTTCACACAATACCAAGCTAGAAGAATTAATTTGGTTTTTAATTTAAAAATAGTTCTCTCATCAAAAATGTCTGCAAGCATTGGCATTAGTTTTTAAGCTTCGTATGCTTCTTTTATAATGTTGCATAGTTTTTAATGCCTGTTCAGTGTTAAATAAACATACAGGCCTGTTCCGGTTTTCACTTTCGGCAAGATTTTGCGAAAATGATTTTCCCCTTAACGTTCCGGTTTTCACTTTCGGCAACATTTTGCGGATTGAACTCACTTGACTTTGAGCTAGTAAATTTGAATTCGGATAGAATAAATTAATGATTTTGGCATGCTTAGCATAAAATCAAATGAAATCAAAATATTTATAAAATACTCCAATGCTTTAAGAATAATGTTGCATCATCAGACAAATAAAAAATTATTTACAGCGGCGGCCAAAAGTATTTTGGCATCCTTTAAAGTTAGTTCTAGCCGAATTTCGAACTTAATTCATGTAAAGTTTGGCATCAATGAATTCCTTTTGAATGATACAATACTTTCCTTAACCCATTAGGTACCCATTGTACTTTTTTCCTCGATTTTTTAAAACAAATGTTTTGATTCAGAAAGTTTCTTTAAACAATTTGAATAGTAAAATAGTTGAAAAAGTGGAAGTTTACAAAAATTCGGATATTTCAATGGGTACCAAATGGGATAAGGAAAGTATTGTATCATTCAAAAGGAATTCAAAAAACTTTTCCAAATGACTTTGATGCCAAACTTTACATGAAGTAAGTTCAAAATTTGGCTAGAACTAACTTTAAAGGATGCCAAAATACTTTTGGCCACCGTTGTACTTGATTTTTTAAATTATTTTTAATTCATCATACCTCAAAATTAATGAGACTCTGACCTAAAATGTTTGTCGGTTTTGCTCGACCTGTTCTAATTTCCGCAAGTATTTGTGAAAGTGAATAGCAAATTTATTAGTGCTGCCCGTGTATGTGAAAACCGAAACTTACATAAGACACTTGAATTGTGGGTTAAGATTTGCTCATTTTTCTCATAAGAGGGCAGCCCTACTAAACTTCCTATTATTTTTCATAAATAAGTACTTTCGGAAAATGAAACACGTCGGCAAGATTTTGAGTTTAAATTCGGGAGCGAGAAATCGAATACTTGAATGGTTTAGGAGCAATGTTCATACTTCGGTATCGATCAGATTCTAACCTTAAATGTTTGTCGGATTTGCTCAACCTGTTCTAAATGCCGAAAGTATTTGTGGAAAATAATAGAAAATTTGGTAGGGTTGCTGTGGTATGTGAAAAATTAAGAAAATATTTTGGTACATGTTTTAAACAACAATTTAAGTGTTTAAGGTATCTCGTACCAATCACTAAATTTTTATTCTTTAATGCAAGCTTAGACAAAAGTGTTTTTAGTCGTCTGCGCAAACAGAACATTTTGTTATTGTTAAAAAACACTGCATTGCAGCTGACAACTCTGCAAAAAGGTATTTCTAAATACCCAGGACCGTTATCATTATAAGTTATACATTATTATAAAAATTACATGATTATAGTTTAATCATTATTTTTGACAAAAAAAAAAATAAAATAAAACTCATAAATAATAGTGGGATTCCGGTAAGCGTTTTAGATTTGGTTTAGATTATTTTTAACCAAATCTAAATCAGTTGACGGAACGACCCTTTTTACACACTGATTTGTTTTAGACTTCGTGAACAGCTGATAGCATCCTAAAAAGCATTAAATATATATTTATTTATTTATAAAAACTTTAAATGCATAAGAATTACGTTGTCCATATTGATATGACAGCAGAATGTAAACAAACACCAAATGTCACACAAATAATGAGATTTAGTTTGAAACCAAATCGAAATCAAAACGAAATCAGCCTCAGAGCTGATTTCACGAAATCAAATAGTATGACCACATTTTCCTGATTTGCTCTGGGCACACTGAAAATTTTGTATGGAGCAGCTGTCAACAGCTGACTGCTAAATCTAAACCAAATCTAAACCAAATCTAAAACGCTTTCCGGAATCCCACTAATGATTATTAATGATTTTTATTTTTTCGCTCAAAATAAAACTCAATAGTAATTTACGGCTTCTGTATTAGATTTGTGCTGATGCTTGCAAAAACACTTTTGATATGAGAGGAATAGTTTTGATATAAAAGGAATATTTTTAAATTGCAAATCATGTTAATTTTTTTTTTAAACAATCGTCTTGTTTGCTTAAAACGTTTTCCAGCACTGTTCTGCCGAGCAGGGGAGCTCGGCGGACCATTCTTAGGAAATTTAAGAGAAATTTGGGCAAAACTTTCGAATTGAAATATGTAAAATATGTGCAAGTGAAAACCGGAACAGGCCTGATTGTTTTACGAAGATGCAAATAGCTCCACTGGACTATGCTTTGGGGTCCGCAAAGTCATGTTTTCAGTCATTAACCCCTATCAGATGCATTAATCACGACAGACTTTACCACTAGATGCCACCCGAGCGCACATACCGCTCACGCCATCGTAGTCATGTCCCTTGGGACAAGTGTACTCCCAGCCTACAATACTGCCGGTCTCCACGAATTTGGCGCAGGATATGAACTTGCGACAACTGAGCGGGTGCGAAAATTGGCCTTCCTCCAAGCATTCAATGATGCCTCGACCATGTAGAATCACCTCAGGCTGTTTCTGGAGCTTTGACCGAGACTGAGACTTTCCATTAAGGCGATGCAATTGCGGAGTAACGGTCGTTTGATCATCATTGTGGTAATCATTGGCAACGGAGCTTGACCGACGGCTGGCAGTGGCAAGTGCAGACTTGCTTGGCGGCCGACTGTATACTTCAATATATTTGTGCGGTCGACGGCGACTCTGCTGACGACGGGATGCTGGCGGCGAAGATTCTGATGTCACTGTACCAGTAGTTGCACCGTGTATAGGCGTGACAGATTGTGGCCGACGAGGACGTGGTATTAGCTGGCGACCTACAGAGTGATCAAATAATAATAAATTACGTATTTAAATCAACGAATATCAGGCATGCTCCAAGAATCTCTATAGATTTCGAAGAGACTTGGCTTTGAAAAGAACCGTTCGAAATGTCGGTGTTCTTTAAATGTCGAAAATTCCATAAATACTATTTATTTCCAATTTCACCAAAATTATTAGCTTAAGGTATTTTTTATATTTATATTTATATTTTATATTTGGCCAAATCGCACAGCAATGGTTTTTGACATTATAAAAAAACGACAATTTACTATGGGTTGCTCTTGCGCTATTGGAGATTTTTAGAACTTGCCAGTATAACTATAGAGGACTTACGCGTAGTATTGACCATGAAATGTGAGGGTGTGGTCTGGGTGGTGCTGCTTACAAGTGTCTCATAGCTTACTTGTGGACGCACTTGTTCCGCAATTTGATTGAAGTGGACCGATTGTATACTCGATTTGGCCACCTGATCGCCATCATCATCAATGCCCGGATAAGAAGTCGTCGCTTCAGAGCTTAGGGCTGTGGTTTTAGTGCGTGGTGGTGGTGCCGTGGAGATAAGCGTTAGTCGGCGCTTGAAGAGCGGATTTTGCGTGCTCGGCACATCTGTAACTGTTAGATGAAAAACATTTTAGTAATTTGATGCCCAAGCAATGAATAATAAGAAAAAATTAAATACAAAATGCATTAGGTTATATGTTCCAGCTTTCATTCTCGGCCAGATTTTATGGATTGCATTCACTTGACATTGAGCTAACTTAATTAATAGTCTTCTTAATTACCTTTCAGCTTTCTTTGATACCTTTGACTATTTAAAAGAAATACTCTACAAAACTCGAGAACATTTGTTTCAATTCAAATGACAACTTTCAATCAGCTGACCTTGATCGATCTTTAAATAATAAGGGTATTCCCTAAAAATCTAAAAAAAATACTTTTTGTTCAAAGTTGGGATTTAAACAATTTTTAAAATACTGAACGACAAAAAAATATCGAGCCTTTATCCAATAGAGTATCTTTGGCATTGCTCAATATTTAATTAAAAAAAAAATAAATTAATAACAGCTGCAAACCGGTTTTGATCCGAGCCTCGCTGAACCGGTTCGGTTCACTCATTCACATATTGATTGTATAATAAGTACACTGAAAAATATCGCGACATCTAACCTGATGCTAAAAACAATTCGTACTTACAACTTTCATCGCTACTTGCTGACGACGCTGTCGTTGTCAAGCGTCGCGTTTGAAACTGGCGACGCAGCGCGTAGCTGGCTGCCTGGAATTTGTGGTGTTTCTGTGCACTATCGATAGTGATGTTGCCAACATTCCTGTTGCTTGTTGCCGGTGGTAATGTGGCTGGCGCTGAAGTTTCGAGTTCAACGGATGCTGACGAGCTTTTCGACTTTAGTTTGTTGTTGTTGCTGTTGCTGTATCTGTGGTTGCTTGTCTCTGCTGCTGTTGTCATAATTGCTTTGGCTGTTGTTGCTGTGGTTGGCTTACTGCGTAGTCGATTGTATTTGAAGGTCGTTGCAGACTCTGTTGTTGTTTGCGTGGCTGGCTCAGACGCTGTCGTTGGAGTATTAATTATGCGCCTACGAACGCTCAACACCGGACGACGCGACACATTGGCGGCTGTTGCTGTTGCTGCGGCTCTGGCTGAGACAGTTGAAGTTGCAGTCAAGGCGGCTGCTGATTGCTGCTGTGTGCGCAAGTGTCAGTTGAAGATCGATCATACGAGTAAAATATATTTGTAAAATATATTTTTGGCGGTACATGAAATATAACAAACAAATTGTATTTAATTTATATAATTATTTAAGCATGTTACAAATTTTATTACATTTTTCATTGATCGATTCTCAACTTGCTAATGCAAATGTGCTTTTTAGTGAGTTGTGCGTTTCTAATTTAGCTTTTGTGATCCACGAAGTGCAGTTGTAGTCAACAACGATTCTAAAGAGCATTACTTACAACATAATTCAAATATTTTTATGTATATTCACATGTGTATTTAAAATTTGTAGTCACTAATAAGCATCGGTACAATGTGACCATCGCAGTTGAATTTAATAAATAAAGTTTAACTTATAGTTAATAAAGCTAAGGGTGTTCTTGGAATTAAAAAACATTGGTCCCTATGTTAGCAGGCTTCTTTATACTGCCATTGCCCGACCCGTTCTTGAACTTTACTTAAGTATTTTCTAATACTTTTCCTTCTCAATCTTCCGTCTCTTACCGCCCGTGGTATAGTTCATCAAGTAATTTACCTTCACAAGATGATCATCAGTGATTCCAACTAAGTAAGTATCTTTGAACTTTGGAGTTCTCTTTAGGGCAACTAGAAACATTTTTCGATTATTTGAGTAATGTGTTCCAATTACATTGTTTCAATTGCATTGATATATTGATCTGATTGGGTCTTTCCAAGTTTACCAATTTTCGTTTTCTTTTAAGTTTTAAATGTTATATTATATAATTTAATTGTTAATTCAAATTTTGATTTTTAATGTTCATTGCAATTTAATCATTGTACAATTTTCTATGACTCTCCGATCAGGTCAAGTTATATACCGATCGAAAGGTATAGCTTTACCTAACAAAATTTCATTCTAATACTTTTGGTGGAAAATAACAAAAGTATGCGTTTGATGTCAATTTACTCTTATGTTGAGGCCCTGCATACTTTTATATTGCAGGAAAATATTTAATTTTTACCAAACGGCACAGCAGAACAGCATTGTAAAATCGGTGGGTTGCCACCTTTGATGTGCATGCACACACATACTACATGCACATACATATTATGTACATATGTATGTCAGCGCGCTAATTTTGACTTCACAACATGTATAATGTCAGCTGACGTTTTTCGAATTGACAACTTACAGTCAACAGTTGACCGAGTTGACCACTGTTTACACTGGGATTGACTAAGTTGACCCTAAAATTGACTAGTTAGGACAATAAAAACAATTAGCAACATTAAGAAATAAATACATTAAACATTTTAATTTTTATTGCAGCCATCGTTCTGCTTTCTTCACAGCGTGGACTGCCGTTCACAGTGATTCACAATCTATAATTTTATCTGATTTAGATTTTAAAATGCTGAAAATTAACAGTATTATATATTATCTTAAGTAAATGTCTTTAAAAAGTTAGCAATTGGTATATTCGATAGTAAATTAATAAAAAAAAATAAAACGTGGAATAATTGAGAAGATAAAATATTAATTTTCATTTTAATTTAAACCTTGTTTCTTTGTCTTTAATAGCAAAATTATCGTATGTGCCGTACAAAAATATATGTACCTCTACACTCACTGTGATGAAATATTACCAAACAGAACAAAACATTAACGTTAAATGTGAATAGGAATAAGCAGATTAATATTTTTGTGTCGTCTTTTTAACAGACATCTAATAATGAGTATTATCGATCTGTACATTTTTAAAATTGTCACTACTAACTCATATTATGAAATAAAAAATAAAATACTTTACAATGCTACAATCGTATAAATATAAAAGTTAAAAGTTAAAATCGCATTTTATCTGTTTAACTGGTTATCGTAAGTGCCAAAGGTAATCACCACATGCTCAAAACCCTGCACGTGAATTTATCGTATGTGCCAAAAAAAACACAATATTTATAAAAAAAATAGGCAGCATTCATTATTAAATATTAGCTGGTATATTCCGTTGGTTGACAACTGGTGCATATTTGAAATTTAGAAGCAATGTCCCAAGCCAAATTGGAAGAAAAGATAACGACGCAGATTGGCCTCCAAATGCTTGCTGTGCCAATATACTACCATAAAAAAAACCTCTTTACGAGGTAAAAGTCTAGTGACGAAAACATTTTCTTGCCCCAAAATTTCTGATATCCAATTTTGTGACGAATAATATTAAGTTTTACACATACATTATTAAAAAAAAAATGTTGCCCTCGGCACATTGCGCTAAATTCTTCATACCTAATAAATATTAGTTTTTTGCGCAGTGCCGAGTGACAAAATTTTTTTTTTAAATAATGTATGTGTAAAACTCAATTTTAGTGGTTTTTAGCGATTTCCCGCTAAACTAGCGATTTTTCGAAAAAGTCGTAGAACAAACGTCTCTAGATTTTTGAGCAGGAACAAGTCCTCATTCAAACATTTAAGCTAAATCAACGATTTACATACTGACTTTTCATCTCATTTTCGGAAGGACCCAAAAAATTTCAAAATTAATTAGTTTTTGAACCAGCAATCGGATTTCGATGATCGAGTTGTCATTCGACGCGTATTTTTGATTAGAATAGTACAAAAATTGAAAACAATTCAAAAAAGCTCCAACGGCCCCATTAGCTCCAATACTTTAAATTTGTAAGTTAAATTGATACCTTTCGATCGGTATATAACTCGACCTGATCACACAGTCATAGCAAATTTTCCATTCTTCCTGTGTATATATGCTAGTCGCCTTCGCACCCTTCGTGCTGCTTTCGTCACTAGCGCGGACTGCCGTCCGCAGTGATATACTATATGTTCATATTTATATTTTTTGGGCGGTTACATCTCTTCTTTCCGTGCTTACTTCGACTAAGTTCTCCAAAAAAATTAAATCTCTCAAAGCTCTGTGTCACCTACGGTTTGTGTTAAGAGAATTTTAAAACAGATCGAGCCTAAATCTCCAGAGATCTTTAAGGTTTCCCTAATAAATATGTGTACATATATTGCCCAATCAATTTAGGAATGCCATGACGCACAAATGGAAATAATTTGCGACTGCATGCCAATGTGATTGCATAAGCCCAATGCTTGCATTTAAAAGATGATGTTGCTATTGCTTTCCGGTCAAACTAGTAAGGTGAAACCTGAAAGCGATTAAACCAAAAGAGTCATCAGTGATATTAAGACTGAATAGTCATCTTAGGCAGGTGAGAAACTTGCTGCCATGGCTTGGTAAGTGGCTCGACTCACGCGACGATCTCAGAGACTTAAAGAGTTAGGGACCTCAAATTTGGAATGTAGGATCCTTAATACCAGATGCAGTTCACGATTGATTTAAGGAGGAGCGATCTATCGAAAATCAAAGACTTTTTTGTTTTTTTTTAATATGTATCTCAACCAAAATGAATCTGAGGTGGTCTTATGCATCCTGACCAAATTTAGTTAAAATTGGTTCACTATATAATATGGCTGTCATTGAACCGATTGATCGAATATTAAGTTTGGATAGGTTTGAGACATCTCAAACAAAATCGCAGAGTGTGCATTTGTTATTGCTTTCTGCAGTCTGAAAAAATTTACCCAATATATCACTTAGGTGTAATAGGAGATTTATTTTTCCTTTGCTTTAAATAAAATGGAAAAACATGTGAGAACGGTCTTGCCGAGTGTGCAAGACTATGGGAGACCCGGCATTCAGACTCTTTAATACCCTAAGATAAACACAAATGTAGGTATAACAAGCGGAAAACTAGAGTGCACTCGACAGTAAGATACCCTGTACATACCATGTGCAAAACGCTGCGAGGTCGATTAAGATATCTCTAGAAAAGCAACAATTTTCATACTCATGCTTAATTATCGATCAATCGTTTCTATGGCAGCTGCAACATACATATCTATGTAAGTATATATGTACAATATAAAAAACTCTTTGTACTGACTGACTGACCCACAAGGAATCACCGTGTAGGCCAAACGGTTAAGCGAAGAAAGATGAAATATTCAGACAACATAGATGAGGTCAAGGAATTGCTAAGTGTAAAAAACGTTTTTGTTTGTAAAGATATCTCAACCAAACACAGATTGTATGTTTGGGACTATCTCTTAGAATCTAAGACTTAGATCCTGACCAAATGTGGTCAAAGTCGGATTACTACATCATATAGCTGCCATAGGAGCAATCGGATGCAATTTACCCTTTGGAACCAAAAACTCTGTTGTTGTATGAGATATCCTAACAAATCTCACAGAGAAGCTCTTCTTGCCAAATCTTTTGTCAAATTTAGCTTTTTCCAGCAAATTCTGGCTTTTCCCGCCAAATATGACTCTATTTCCCGCCAAATCACAAAATCTGACTTTTAGCCAAAGTCCAATTGAAGGGAAAAAAACATTCAAACAGCGGATAGCGGTAGTTAAAAAATTCCTTTTTAGACCCCGTAACAGGCAGAAGGAGGCGTGCCAGACCCCATAAAGTATATATATTCTTGATCAGCATCAACAGCCGAGTCGATATAGCCATGTTCGTCTGTCGGTCCGTCCGTCTGCAAGAGCGCCTAGATCTCAGAGACTAAAAGAGCTAGAGACTCCAAACTTGGTATGTAGGTTCAGATGTAATACAAACAATTGGCCGAAAACTTAAGGCGGCATCATCAGACCTTCGGCGTAAGTATTAAGCTATCGGTGTGCCAGGGCACAGGGTATCTTACAGTTGAGCACACTCGGCTGTAGCCAACTGGAGCCCCCTTGTTGGGCGAAAAGTACATTTAGTACATAACTATATTAATATATGTAGCGATTAATATTATTTTATTTTAAGCAGTGTTTGCTTTTTCATAGTAAGTACGGGGTCTCCGACAGTCGAGTATGCTCGACTGTAGCACCGTCCACTAGTTTTTACCACTAATTGTATATTATATAAATTTGTGAAGCCGGACAACTACATATAAACATTCTTTAGATTCTGCGAGTGAAGCGAGCAAGGGCGAAGCCCCCTAATATGATATGAATAAGTGATTTAAACAGATGGACAAGGCTATATCGGCTCGGTTTTTAACGTTGATCAGGAATATATGTATTTTATGGGGTCTGCCACGCCTCCTTCTGCCCGTTACACATTTTTAACAAACTTAATATACCCGCACAGGGTATAAAAACAAGTTGAAAGACAAAGCCATATAAACAAGCACATTGCAAGCTATGTATTTTTCTTCCTTCTTTGACCCACCTCTGATTTAAAATGTTTCTTGAATAAATTCCAATCGTGTTGAAATTTTTGGAAGAGACCAGGCGCGAAGTGAGAGTGTCAGCAAATATTAAAAATAAACTTGATCTGCCTATAGTACTCGTATATGAAACCCATACACCGAAGAATTATTTGTGACATGGAGGTTCTAGCTTCTATAATGTCTGAAATCGAAGCAATCATATCAATCATGTACTATTTTGGTCCTGCTAGTCCCAGTTCTCTAGCCGTTATGTTTCTTATTAAATACCAGAAACCAACATCGTCGGAACAACTGGCAAATAACTTTAGACTCTAAAAACTAAGAACGTGCTTGCGATCGAGGTACGTAGACAAGAATAATATTGTGTCCGCTGTGCCCATTGGAAATAGGCGAAATCGGGTATGCTCTTGATCAGTATCAACAGTCGATTGACCATATCCATACGTATGAACGTATGAAAACGTCGATCTCAGAGACTATAAGAGCTAAAGACTTCAAATTTGGTATGTAGGTTTCTGGATACCGGATACGGATCAAGTTGTTTTGCCCTTTGGCGCATTACTGCAAGGCTGAACTAAATTGATAACTTTAAGAGCGTTTCTAGCGTTTACTTAAAAATAAGGTTTATGGGCGATATGTACATAATAAATATTAATACTTTACTTATGGATTAAATCGTGGTCATCTAGTGTTTATTGGTGATTACGGGATTCTACAAGGGGCTGAAAACTAATGCGTGTAAGTATTGCGAGTATATATAGTATGAGAGTATCTATGACAGTGATCTACAAAAAGTTGTTGTTGTTTTTTTTTATTTACAAAATAATTATGTTTTTATTAAGTTTATTTGTGTGCATAAATATTTTACAACTAAAACTAACTGAAAAAATAATTGAAATAAGAACAAATAAATTGATAACTGCGCATTATTAAAAGCAATAATTGGGAAATTGAAATAATGGTAAAAAATAGTCGTTAGTGATTCGATTGAACAAGTTGAAAGTTTTTGCATTTTTTCTTTTTGTTACTGCTTGTCTTGTTGGTACATATGGAAGTCGGTATGGAGAGTTAATGTCGATGTGTACGTGTGAGTGTGTTTATATGTATATAAGCATGTACATATGTATATTGTAATTATGTATGGCAGCTCGAAGAATATGTATTTTTGAAAATGTACACACAGTAATTGTTTCAATGGCAGAACAGTAGATTTTTTTTTTTTACTTTATGGTATCAAGTTTGGAGAGTGTATTTAAAAAAATAATAATGTTAAAAAATAATTTCTTTTCAAGGACAAAGCAACGCAGCCAATTATTTACAGAATTTAATCCTAATGCGCTTGTCTCTGTATGTATATAAAATAAGACTAGAAATAACTAACTTCGTTGAATTGTGTCTCATTTAAGGCACCATTGTCGAAATGGTTGATGTTGTGCTTGTGGTTGTGGTATTGGGTGTGGTTGTGATATCTGATGTATTGGTACTGGTGTTGGTTTTGGCTTTGCGCTGACGTTGACGTAATCGTTGGCCACGTTGACCACGGCGCTTGTGTTTGAGTCGCACCACATGCGTCTCGGTGCTGAAGCTGATTTTCTCGCTTATGCTGCTACCGTTGTAATTATTATGTGTGGTTGTTGTTTGTGTTGGTTGTTGTTGTTGGTTGTTGTCACTCATTATGTTGTTATCCCTGTGTAGCAGCAGCAGGTTCTCCGTGCTACTAGCATTAGAGTGTATAAATTCTGTTTCTATTTGATTGGTATTGTTGTTTATATTAATAGTCCCATCTACTCGTTGTGTTGATTTTGTTAGGCTATTGTCGCTGGGCGCCTGCAACACGGATGCATGGCGCACAGAGTATTCCGAATTTGAGTCAGAGGGTCTCATTAGGATGAAGGGCAAAAGTGTGGTGCCGTCTTGACTGTCGTTTGCATCATCGGCATCGGCATCTGAGTCGCCCGACTCCGACGCGGGCACCTTGCTTAGTATGACCTTGTCGAGATTAGCTATTGAGATGATCAGGGGTGAGGATTCATTGGATTCGGGACGAAGTGAGGGTACAATTGGTCTTACGTATGTGAATGGCATAGTAGACGACTCAGTGTTTTGTGACACAGTGCTGTCATTTGTTGTATCCTGTTTTAATTCAAGCATCTGCTCGGTGTCGGTCTCCACATTTACGTTTAGCTTCTTGGCCGTCCGCGACGAGTCAAACAGACCCTCCAACGAGATAGTGGATGTTTCAAAGGTCCCACGTATAACCTCCGGTAAAAGCGATTTTCCGTCACGCTCAACATTGATACCTTCACCTTCAGTCTCTGGTAGACTGTTGCGAACTGGTGCTGAGCCCTTGGGAATGATGGGCTCAGTGGGAGTGTAGTCTGCTACGGTACTATGGCCATCGTTGATTTGAATATGGCTACCATCTACCAAGTGCACATACTTTACTACACTGATCTCACCAAGCTGCTCCACATGTGGCAGCGACTCGACGCGCAAAGTGCCAAAGTCCTGATTGGCCTTCGACTTGCGTTGAGCTGCCTTCGCTTGCTTCGAGTTGATCTCTACTATGCGATTGATTTCGATAAGCTTATGCTTGGGCTCCATAGCGGTGATCTTACTATTCAACGGGCGTCCTGTAGGCACTTGGTCCTCATCGGTCACCCCATCAAGCAGAGTGAACACATGTAGTAGCGTCGTTGCTGGAGGCGGTGGTGATGTGGTTGACGACAATCTGTCCTGTTGGAGTGAAGAAATGTTTGTGGCGTCATTAGCATTTGAATTAGATACGATTTGTGGCTGTGGCTGTGGCTGTGCGGTGGCTGTTTTGATTTCAGTTACAGTGTTTATGTTGTCTGTTGACTGTGTTATTGTTGGATTTGCTGTTGGTGTATTTGGTGGTGTGGTAGTCACATAGCCCTGACTTTGACTCTGACTCTGACTCTGTTCCTGCTGCACGTTGATCGACTCCGTCTCTAGTTCTGTCTCGGCCTTAGTAGCTACCTTCGGCTTAAGCGTTGTATGCTTTTTGCTGTGAATGTCAAAGATCTTCTTGTTGCGCGCATTAAGCGCATCAATATTTAAATCTTCGATTAGGGAATTCTCATTGGCGATCTCTGGTGTCTCTGTTGAAGGACTTGTGTATTTTCGCTCATAGCTACGTGTATTGCTTGGAATAAACGGAGCTGGCTTCAAGTGTGTCAATGGTGTAGTTTGCTCGTAGTTGCTAGCCACGGGGCGTAGCGTCAAATTGGACGTGGCCACGCCAGGTGGGCGGTTCACAATGCGTGGACGATTGCTGGTGCCAAATCGATTGGCTGGCGTTGAGGAAAAACTGCCGCTAGCGTTCGACTGTCGATTACGTGGGTTCAATGGCACATTACCACTATTTGCGGCTGAACCACTTGCACTGGGTGCAAAATTTGGTCGACTGCCAGGCAGAACGCGATTTTCCTTGGATCGATTGGCGGTTGGTGAGTTCAATTTAGCTTGGGGGGTGGTGTTGTCAAACTGAGATTCCTGACTTGGGTCTGGTTCTTTTTCTTCCTGCTCATCGTCGTCGTCATCGTCATCGTCGTCATCATCGTCATTGTCATCTTCTTCTTCGCTTTCTGCTTGATCCTGATCTGGTCGAGATGGTTTACTTTTGGAAACAAACGAGCTTCTCACCGTGTCCTGAATTCTCACTGTTCGACCGTTTAGTTGAGTTTGTGGCTGTTCTTGCTGCTCTTCGTACTCGTCATCATATTCTTCATCATCTTCGTGTTGGCGCTGTTGCTTAAAGCGATTGGTACTCTGCAGTCGTGGCTCTCTAGGATCGCTACGCACAAAGCCCTCACCTTTGTTTCGCACATTGGAGTTGAAGGGGTCGAAACGTCCGTTCTTGCGACGCACAAACTTTGCTGTGGGTCGGGTGCTGCTTAAGACCAGTGCCGGCTTCGTTGGTGACGTGGCTACCGAAGGGGAATAGGGTCGCTTCGCCACTAGCTTCCGTCGGAAAAATGGACGTGGTGAAGACGCAGAAATTGTACCTGTTGTGGTTGAGGGTTCATCCACATGATCGCTATCTATAGCTCGAGCGGTGGTAGTAAAGGCGCTCTTCTCGACAAGAAGCTTCTTCAAGCGGTCATTGATAACATCTTGCTTACCGTTGTCATTGCCACGTGCCTGCTCTGTCTTCACCTTGTCGCGCAGACGATGAAGTTCCGTATTCATGTTTCACATCTTCCCCATCTCGGATATTGGTCCTTACGGTCTGGAGTTTACTATTGATGACATCATCAATGTGATCGTCATGCTCCTGCTGATCTTTGAGGCGATTACGCAGGCTCTGCAGGTCGATCGGTCGTCGTTGTAGCTTTACCTCCTTGGTAGTCTCTACATTGTTCGGCTGCTCATTTGGTATTGTAGTTTCGAAACGTGATCGACTAGGCTGGAATGGTTTCAGGGTGGTCGAAGTTGTTTCACTTGATATAGCTTGCGCATCTTCATCATTAACTATTGTGTCAACAGGCCGAAGTTTGCGCACAACTTTGCGCAAAAGCTTTCTCGTGTCGCCTGTTTCTGTTGATGGATTTGATTGCTGTTGGTGTTGTTGTTAATATTGTCTGATTATTGTTGTTGTTGTTGTTGTTATCAGTGTCAGTGGTAGAGACGCTATTAGTGATATTGCCGTCATCAGAGTGAACTGGCCGTCGATATTTGATGACGCGAATGCGTTTCAGTGTTGGCTTTGTCGTTGTTGTTTCCGCAGGGGGGATTGTTGGTTTAGCCTGCTCTGTCCTCTCTGTCGCATCTTCAGCTTCAGCTTCATCTTCATCTTCATCATGATCTTCATTGCTTTCTTCTGAATCTGATGTTGACTCTTCATCATCGACTATGGATAGTTTAGTTACCTGTGCACGGCTGTGCGACCCGAAGGAAAAGTTGCGTGTTCGTGTTGGTGTTGATGTTGGTGTGCTGACTGTGGTTGTAGTCGATGTTGTCGTGCTGCCTCTAGTGCGGCTCAATTGATACCGATTCTGAAAGCGTCGTTTAGAATTAGCATCACTACCTATGACATTTAATGCAATCACACGCTCAGTTACACCACTCTCATTATCATTATCATTATCATTATCACTATCACTATTATTTTTATCCAACTCCTCAATATCATCCTCTGACTCTAGACTATCATCTCTAGTTGTATATTTATAATTAGAATTAACATTGACTGTGACTTTGTTGTTGTTTTTTGAGTAAAAATCTCTGGTATTCGTGCTGTTGTATTTGTTAGAATTTAAAAACTTAGAGCGATTATTTAAATAATTGGCTACGGTGCGATTACTACGTTGTGTACCAAAATTACGACTAGCTACGGTATTAGTAGTGATCGGATTAGTAATGCTGTTAATGTTAGATTGTGTAATTTTATTTTTGGATACCTCTACTACAGTGTCATTATTCACAATGTCTATATAGTCGTCGTCATCGTTATTGTCGACAGATTGACTTACGCCCTGGGTCGGAGTTCGGATCAGATTACTGAGAATCGAGCCGGTCCTTATATTGTTTGAGTAATGTGTCTTTCCATTCCCTTCCTCGTCCTCTTCCTCGTCCTCGTCCTCGTCATCGTCCTCGTCCTCGCCCTCATCTTTATTTTTAATCGGGCCTTCATTCACGTCGTTATAGAGTCCATCATTCTCCATTTCTATCTGTTGCGTTACACCTTCGCTTGCTTTCACACGATTCACACGTCGTGTGGTAAAACTCACTCTTCGGGACGAAACTGTAGGCCTATTTGTTCTAAGATTGGGCGTATTCTGGTCTGCATTAGCGTTCTGTGGAATGTTCTCAGGGATGACAAGTTTTGTTCGATTAAACCTTGAGCGATTTTTATTTGTTTGTTGAAATCCGTTTCGACTTTTTAAGTTATCCACATCATGAGTGTTTTCTACGCTTGCCTCGCTCTCGTTTTCAATGTTGGAATTTGCCGATTCACTGATTGCTGTAATTGTTGGTAACCCTCTTAATGAGGTTCGATTACTTGAGCGACTCAGGGACGCATATGAAAGACGTCGGCTTTTCTCGTCAGCTCTAGTGGATCCTAGCGGTATCTTGCTGTTAGTTGCTCTGGATGAAGTTGTGAGATCACTAACTTGAGCACTAATTTTCCCTTCAGTGCTAGTTTTATTATTGTTAATGTCGTTGACTGGCTTTTGAGTTGTTGTTTTTGTATAATATCGACGGCGAGTGAAGCCTGGTCGAGATGTGGGTGGCTCACTGGATATTTTTGTGGCTGAGGTTGTCGATTCATTGTATTCGCTGGAGCTATTGTGTTTTTCAGCCGCCTTGCTGTCCGTTCCATTTGTAAGCTCGCTATGTTCGGGACTTCCACTTGCGTCTAAGCCTTCTTCATCCTGATCGATTTCATTGCTCTTCCGCTGGTTTGTTGTTTTGATGGCTGTTGTTCCATTGTAGCGACGGCGAATTAAAATCTTACGCCGAGGTAAAGGTTGCGCACTGTTACTTTCTGTGTCTGAAATTTGTATCTTAGTAACTTGTCCTGAGATATTGTCTTGTCCCTCTACTTCCTTGTCTATACCAGTCACTATTTCTTCGGTAATAGTTTTGATCTTCGCATCTTTGGGATTACTCTCTAAGCTTGAACTACCATCCTCTTCGACGATTTTGTCGGTGACGCTTTGATTAGTTGTTGAAATAGTTGTTTTTGAATTGTTGCGACGACGTCCTAAGAGTGGCTGTCGAGGTGGAATTCGCACGATATTGGTGGCTGGAGAATTAAACCTAGTAGCTTCAGAAATAACTTTAGAGTTTCGACGGCTTTCTGGGACTTCTGTTCGTGCTGTAGCAGTAAGTAAGTCACTAATGTCATTTTCATTGTCGATTTCAGCCTCAAGCTCGTCATCATCTTCTACAACATCAGCATTTGTATTCTCTGGGTCTAATGTAGTCGCTGTAGTGGTAACTCTGCTACGCAAAGACTGAGCTTTACTATAGGAATCCTTTGTGGCTGGATTGGGCTTCTGCTCCTCTTCTTGTTCCTGATCGTTTGAATTATTTGCTTCCATTGCAAGGGTTTTATTTGATTGAGTATTAGTTAGTGGATCACGGATACTTTCTGCACCTGGCTGTGCTATGGGTGATATGGAAGTTTTATCGCTTGTCAGAGTTGCTCTAAAAGCTTTACCGTGTCGTTGCGAGGTTTCCTCATCAATATTTTGTTGGTTCTTTATTATAGGTTGCCTTACGTATAGTTTGTTTTCTATTTTATTTTCACTAGATTTAAAAGTTTTAGCCCCCGAGTGACCTACACTGACCCGGGGGTATTCAATAAAAAATGACTCAATTCAGAATTAATTTCCTGAGCTTGCTCCTTGATCAAACGATCCTCAGCATCCTTGCTATCTTTTTGGCTCTCCTCCACTGAGCTGTTAGGTGTCGCGTTATTACTTACATTAAAGACATCATGGATTTTTTGGCGTATGTTGATCGTATCGTTTTCAACTTCCGGTGACGCTGGCGTCTTATCAATATATGTTATGGGCGAGTCCTTAACGTACTGATAGTATTTGCGACGATGATATATTGGCAACGATAACTTAGCGTCACTGTTCGATTTCTCATTTAGCTCACTAGCCACTTTGGCTTCTTCAATGGTAATATCATTATTAGCATGATGGATATTTAACGCATCCGTCAAGTCATCATTGGCTACTGTGGTTTCGGACTTTGATGTTTTTAACGATTTTAAAGATTCTGACTCAGGTTTTGTGGAAGATTCATTCGAAGTTAATGCAGCGATCGTAGTACTTGAAGTGGTTTTTAAAGGTCTCCTGAATCTGATCACACGTCCAACAGATTCTATACCATTGGCTGTGCTCGTCGTAGATGGCTTTGCGGTTGTTGTTGTGGTTGTTGATGTTGTTGCTTGTTGGTGTTGGTGTTGCTGTTGCTTGAATCCTGAATGACGAGTAGTTGTCTCGATATCAAGCTCAACCGGTTTTTCGGTTGTAGTTGTAGTAGTAGTAGTAGTAGTAGTAGTAGGTCTAGTAGGTCTTGTGCGTCGACGATTGAGAGGTTCTAGAGTCGGTTTGCCTGTAGTTGCTCTTGTAGTTTCAACGTTCGCTACATTCCATTCGTTGGCATTCTCATACACAAACTCCTCCACCTCTTCGTGCTCGATAGTTTCTTTGGGCTTTTTCAACAGACGTTTCCGAAACTTTTTACCAGTTGTCTGAGATTGTTTAGTGCGCTCTCCGCGCGACGAAAAGTCTAGGGCCAGTAATGAAGACAGATCGTTGCTCTGGAACTTTAAGGAGCCTCGATTGCGGGATATTATTCGTGGCGTAGTACTAACCTCTGGCTCGCTAACGTCATCGAAAATATATTCATACTCTGCAGGCTTTTCCTGCACGGTCTTGGTGTGCACCCGATTGACGACCTTTCCAGCATCACCTGTGCTCACGAAGGTAGTGCGAGTGCGTGTAATTCCGTTTCCGAATGATTTGGTCTGAATGGAGGTACGATTGCGCACAGTTCCAAGTGGGACTCGACTACGTATTATCTCACGATTTAATTCATCTTCCTCTTTTGTTTCTTCTATTCTATTGATATTTTTAATCTCTGGTACTGCTGATGTGGAGATTGTTTCCATCGATGCTTTATCTTTATTGAGCAATACCTGGGCCTCTGGCTGGTTATTGGACCTACCACGCTTGTTTGCATCTGCAGCTAGAAGAGAAGATAGATCGCCCTCCTTGCGTGGCCGATAGCTTCCTCTAACAATGACACGTCGCTTAGGAAGGGGCGTGACTTTGCTGACTTCATCATTTGTTTCCTCGTTGCTTGCCTTAGGTATTTCTGTTGTTGTTGTTGTAGTGGTGCTACCTCTTCTCCGTGTAAGTAATCGTCGTGTGGTTGTTTTTGGTGCTGTTGTTGTAGTACTTGTTGTCGAAATTGGGCGTTCAGTGGTACTAATTCTGCTAGTAGTGCTCTCAAGCTCTATTATTTGTTCAGTAGTTTCATTATCCTTAGCAGCAGCTTCGATTGGGTTGTTTGGTATTATAATAGAACTATCATTTTTGGTCCCAATGTCACTAGTTGTTGGGATGGTGGTGAGATCCACATCTTCAAAGTCATTTGATCGCTGAGGTACGACTTCCGTGACTGTTTCCATTGATTCTTTTTTAATTCCCTTGTAAATATCGTTAGAGGTAACACTCGGCTGTTCACTTTCAATAATCTCTGCCGAAAGACTCTCATCCTCGATAATCGACTCAGTAATTTGACCCCCCCTTGCGACCGGCTGAGTGCTGTCTGGCTTGTTGGCCTCGTTCAAGTCACGTACAAAACTAGAGCTGTCGCCCTCACCTAGGTGGGCACCGCTGCTATTACGAATTATAGATTGGTAGTGTATCTGTCCGTCGTCACTACTGTGGCTGGCATTTCGATTGACAGATTTGTAAATACGATGGTCAGCTGTGTTTGAAGTTTCACTCCTGTTGCCAGAATTACTTGCCTTAGTGTTTGTTTTCTCTCTTTTAATCTGACTGAAGTCACGACCTATGCTACTTGTTATATTCCTGGACGTTGCAGTACTTGATGTTGACTCTTTAATATCACTTTCTTGCTTTGTTGAATTCAAATGCAAATTACTTTCGTTAAGCGTTTCGCTTTCAGCATCTGCCAAACGCTTGCCAGCGAACCTTCGCGAGTCTTTGTCGATGTTGCCGAGCGCATTGTGCAGCTTGACCACCGAGCCCTTTGAGCTTTTCGTAGATAAGTGTGTGTCGTCATCTTCGTCTTTGGTACTTAAACTAGAGGGGCTAACTACGTCATGCCTTAAGATATTGTTACCATTACCAGCTACGTTTAGGTTTACTTCGTTGTGGGTGGTGGGTGTTGCAATTGTTGTTGTTGTTGTTTTAGATTTAAATGTCGTTGGTTGTTGGATGTTTGTGCTAGGGTCCAACAACTTCAACTCTTGAATATTATTGGCACTCACCTTGGGCCTATCCACTTGTGATATTCGAGATTTAGCTATGTTCGTAACTGCATCAGCATGACTGTTGTTATCGTTGTTAGCGGTAACAGTGCTGTTTGATTTTGATTTTGTTGGGGTTGTGGTTGCTTGTGTTTTGGTGCTTACGGGACGTGCACGAAGTCTGGGATAACCAAAGGGTCTTGGACTAGATATGCTTACAGGTAGCTCGGTTGTTGTTGTAGTTGTTGTTGTCAGTTCAAGTTCATTATTTTGTGTTCTTTGTGGTTGCCTTCTACCAGAGTAGGTGTTTCTAATGCTATTTATACTAGGACTAACACTACTAAAACCCTTTGATTTATCAACATTAGAATTATCATCGTTGACTACTTCTGCATTGATTTTGTATTTGTTGCTGTTGTTGTTTTTAATGCGTCTCCGTACGGATGTGTACGTATTTTGTGTCTTAGTTGTTACCTTGCTATCAACATTGTTCGAATTGTCGTCGTCGTCATTGTCAATATTGTTGTTTTCTGTTTTGACTGTAGATTTTGTCCTTGACTGTTCGGACGCTGTCGAAGTAATTGTGGTTGTTCTTGTCGTTGTCGGTGTAGATGCAACTAGTGCTGGGTTATTATTTGGTATATCAAGGGCAAGAGGCTTGGATGCATCACTTGTCTCAATGAATGGCGGTAGTGTGGTAAATTGTGACTCCAATAAGTCATTAATGCCATCAGCCATCAGGTTCACTGAGTCAATGATTGCGGTTGGTGTTTCAATTGTGGATATTATAGTAGGTGCAGGTGTGGGTGAGGTAGGTGTGGGTGAGGTAGGTGTGGGTGAGGATTGAGGATTAGTAGCGCTCGTCGTGAGCGGTATGAGAGTGCTTTCAATTAGTTCAGTGGTTTCGTTAGTGATAGTGGTTGTTTCGGGTTGTGTAAGGTTTGGTGCTGCCGTAGTTTCCACTACGATATTAGTTTTCACATTATTGCTGCTGTTGATTTTGTTGTTGTTGGTGTTGTTGTTGGTGTTGTTGCTGGTGTCGGTGTCGGTGCTGGCCTTGGCAGTCTCAGTGCCGGTGACTGTGTCTGTTGATGTTGTTGTTTCTGGTGTTGTTGTTGTTGTGGCTCTGCGGCTAATGCTCGCGTAATTACGTGAATTTTTTATTGTAGTTCTCATGCTTTGATTGTTTTGTAACTTTACATTTTTCTGTTGCGAATCATCTTCGTATTCCTCGTCGTCCTCATCGATCTCATCGTCAATAGCATCGACGTTTACATTAGCTGAGCCACTGCTCGTCGTGGGACGTGTGCGCTCCAAGTATTTGTAGCTGGAAGGTTTTAAATCGTGTAAAATGTTAAAATGCAATTATGTTAAGTGTTCAAATACAATAATAAATAAATGTGCTCTTATTTACCGAATGGTTGTCGAACTAACTGACGCTCCCTGACCAGCTGCTTCAGTACCCCCGATCTCCGAACGTTCCGTAGTGCGCCCACGAGTCCGACTCAGTGTGGCGTACTGCTTAGTTTGGGTCTTCTTTTTAGCTGCAACTGGTTGGGCCACGTCTTCATCGGACTCGACGGGCGGTGGCGTGGTTGTGTTCGGCCGAGAACGTCTGGGGCTTGTGTACGATGGTGTAACAGCGCTCAAAGGACGTCGAGTAGTGTTGACTTGTCGCAAGTTTGGCTCTGGCTCATCATCCACCTCATCGGTCTCATTTTCGGAGTCAACTTCGGTCGTCTGTTCCCCAGGTGTGGCGACATGATTGCGATTAATGGTCACGTATTGCTTACGCTCCTTTAAGAATCCATCAAATGCTGAAATTTTCTCAATGCCCTCGTTTTGAGGACCTTGTCGGCTGTTGCCGCGCAACACGGATGAGTATTTCGAATAGTTATTTTGCGAACTACTATCGCCGGCGACCGCAACATTGACTGACTCTGTAGTTTCAGTGAATTGCTGATTCGACGCATTGATACGATTACGTGTGAAGGAACTAAATGTTCCAGGGCGATTCAAAACGCGATCATAGAGAGATTTGCTAATGGTCGAGGGCGTTGTTGGTGCACCGCCAGATGAGTTTTCCTTTAATGTTATAGAACCGTCCTTATTTTGCAATAAATGCTTTTCCAACTGTTCTACACCACCAACTTTTCGTATAAGGTCAATGAGTTCCTTGATAACCAGCGGATCCTCTTCAGCATCACTAGACTTGCTCGGTGATTGCTCATCATTGTTTTCCTCTTCATATTCAATCACCTCCTCTACTGTCACTGGAGCTGAAGTGGTGCTAGTTGTGCTGGTGGTACGTGGGTAAGTCGGTCGTGTAACCGGCGCTACACTTACGCGATTACTACTACTGGTGGGCCGTGCCGTCGTTGTTGGGGCCGTAGTTGTAGTAGTAGCTCTGCAAGAATGTAGTTGATAAATGAATACTCCGTTTGTTAGCAATGAGTGCCAATCACTTACTTCTTAGTCTTGCATGGTACATTTCGCGCAAAGTCACAGGAATCGGCAGCAGGATTAAAGTATAATCCAGATGGACAAGTAAATTGATGTGCAACAATACCCAATCCAGAAGGACCGCTGTCCAAACACCAGTAATATTTCTTGCAGTCTCGAGGATGCTGGAAGAATCCCTCCTCTTCGCATTTAAAGTCAGAGCCGGGATCAGGTGTTGTTGGTGGTGCTGGCGTCGTTGAACCATATCCACCAATATATAGCGATGAACCTTTGGCTTCAGTCAGTCTAATTGTGGTGCTGGGCGTCGCGGTCGTTGTGGTACTACTACCAGGTCGGCGTGTAGCGGGGGATCGTCTTGTGCTCACCTCTAGCTTAGAGGTTAGTTGATTTCTTGTGCTGCCATTGTCGCGACTTCTTGAACGCGACGGCTTCTGTGGACTGCTTGGTTTTGCTACCTCATTGATGCCCACCCTACAAAAGAGCGTTAAGCATTTTAGCTCCTCCATTATAGCGTTGTGTAGATTCGCTCTGATATACTTACCCAATTGCGTCTATCATTGCCTCCTTTGCAGCCTCAATTAAGGGATACGGTTTACCGCTACATGTACCACGGAAATCATCGTTGTCTATTGCCCAGAACATAATACCACCCAGTCCATGTGCAACTACATACTCTGCCTTCTTGCGAACAATGGCTTCGTCATCATAACCGACCCACTGATTGCGCCTATACGCATATGGGCCCATAACATTGGCATTAGGCTGTACAACAGTCCAATCGGGATCTTCCTTAAGAAACTGACAAATCTAAAGAAAAAACATTTCAGTTATTATTAATCCCTTTGGTCTATCTCTGAGCACTCTACCTCATAGTATGCCAGATAGCCCTTCTCTCTGGTAGCATCTCCCTGTTCGCCAGGTCCCTCAGAAGGGGAACCAAGTTCAGTGCTCTCCTCGTTTATAAGTGTGTAAGATCGTCCATAGGTAGGAATGCCCAAAACCAACTTATTGCGATCAGCTCCGGCCTTTAAATAATACTTTATTGAATAGTCCTGCGAAACGAAAACATATCATTATTCATAATCAAAGGACTAACAAGTACAAGTGGCATTAGACACTTACAATGTTCAACTCAGCATCATAGTTATATTCAGAATCATCTTCCAAGGAGTAAAGTGGCGCATGATGATTGACCGATGGCTCATGGGATGAATGGAAGTCATATGTCAACACGTTAAACCAATCCAGATACTTATTCAGTTTGGGCACATCATATCCCTTGTCAATGTACTCAATGCCTGCTGGCACAGCCATTGTGAGCAGCAACCTGGTACGTCCAGTTTTATCCGCTTCGCGCTCAAACTCCGTCCTTAATTCCTGCACAAATTGCGCATAGTTATCGCGGTCGCGCGACTTGCCGCCTTCCCGATGTGCTGGATATTCCCAATCCAGATCTAGGCCATCAAAATGATTTTGACGCAAAAATTTCAATATGTTCTTAATAAATTGCTGACGCCGTTCGGCACTGGCCACTAGGGGCGAGAATCGTGAAGAGGCCTCGTTCCAGCCGCCAATGGCAATCATCGTCTTCAATTGCTTGTTGTACGTTTTAAGTCCGGTGAATTTAGCATAGCCCCCTAAGAAAGTTGACGTGAGTATGAGAGAGACGAAAATTAAATTCGAATTGAATTAATTTGATTATTGGTGGGTTTAAGAGAGAGCGTTCATGCTTACCCTGCTCTATATCCTGATACTTGTCGAATGGTTTCATTTGATTGTCCTTCGTGAATCCACCAAACGCGTATATCAAGTGAGTACACAAATATGGATTTATATTTTGCGGGTTGAATTTGGCAGTGCCCGGACGATAGACACTCCAATTCGTGTAGTAGCAAACCACTCGGCCTTCACTGCTCACAACTACAATATAATTACGATGGTTAAAAGTACAACTCTTTAGGATTGGGCATTGGATAAGTGATTTGGCCATTTAACTTACCATTTGTACAATAGACGATTATACAGAGTAAATAGAGCGCTTGCCAGGCGGCTCCACGCCGAAACTAAAAAAAAAAAAAGCGATATTTATAGAAGCGACTTATAAGTTCTTGCGTGTTTGCAATGCATATTTTAGAAAATGTATTTCACTTATTTTATTTTTTTAATTAATCGTTAATCGCCGCGGCATATCTCCGTCAACTTACAATCGAAATATCTCCGAGTGGAGCTTTGTCGTTTCAAAACGACACAATTCCGCGAGATTTGTCGTTTTAAAACGACATAAGTAGTTTGTAAGACGCGGAGATAAGTAGTTTGAAACGACTCCGTGGAGGTCACCGTTTAAGAAACGACATACCTCCACGCTGGCCTGAATTCGTCTGGACTTATTTTTTAAAGTATAGATACATAACATTTTTTTTAAATACCTTAAAGTTAAAAAAAATATATTATTTTTATACCGTTACGTAAAAAAATAAGTAAAAAGGGTATTTTGTATTCGTTGAAATGTATGTAACAGGGAGAACGAAGCATCCCCGACCCTATAAAGTATATATATTCGTGATCAGATTTAGCCATGTCGTGAGTCGATTTAGCCATGTTCGTCTGTCCGTCCGTCTGTGAGAGCTCCTAGATCTCAGAGACTATAAGAGGTAGAGCAACCAAATTTGGCACACAGACTTCTATAAACTCCACGCAGATCAAGTTTTTTTTTTAATTTTTGCCACGCCCCTTCCCTCCTCCGCAAATTGCGAAAAGCCACCACACAAACAGTTTCTGGTATTTTTTTTTTTTAGTTAACGTTATCTTTTATTATAGGCTCTTATCCTACTTAATCGCAACACGATCGGCCAGTCATAACGGTAGTAATGGCTGTTTTAAGTTTCGACCAATGTAAGTGCCTAAATGCATGCAATAAAAAATATTTTAAATTTATTTAAATAAGTAACGGGTATTCTACAGTCGGGAGCTCGACTATAGCCCTACCCACTTGTTTTATCTCTTTTACTGGATGCTCCACTTTAAATAACTATTTCATTTTTTTTTTTTTTTTTTTATTTATTATAATAATTTGGATGTTTGACTTAATAAATATAAGTACAATTCATTTTTAATCTTATGCTAGTCTCTGATCGAGCTCTCGGGCATTAATTAGTCTTATGTGAAATCTTTCTTTTCAAAAAGAAGGTTTAATTATGTACTAATAACTAAGTATAGTGGCGAGAAATTAAATCGCAAGAAAATAACTATTTCATAATTTAAAAAGATAGCTGGTCGGAAAGTGATTTTGCTTAAATGAGCAGCTTATCCCTTGACCTCAACTTATCATATTATTTGTCTACTATTATTATTTATCTACTCGTATAAACGGACTTTATTTTATAAAGTAAATTTATTTCAGTGCATAGAAGTTCCGTTTTCCTACTTATGTATGACAATGACTTATTAGTCGACCCTCGTAGCAACGCAAGAGACCCACACTATTACCATTTCCCTTACACATTGTCGGATTTTGGTCAGCAGCAAAAAAAAGAGTTACACAAGCTTAAATGTGGGTCTGTGAATGTGTATAAGATACAAGCGGGTTTTGAGCTCTTACATACGTACATATTCACATATTTGTCTTCTATTCATCGAAATCAAAGTAGTTTTGCACGTCTCCTAAACAAATGAAAGACTAGCTATTGCAAGCCGGCGTTGCCCGTGTTAAAAGTTTCTTTAGAGACTTTAAAATGAGTTTAGGCTCATTCGTTCACATTAGTTGAAAATTACGTTACATGTTGCACAGATCGTTAAAAATCTGTTTAAATTCAATATGACGAAATCAAAGAATTGGCTTTTGACAGTTTTCAATAAAATTTTTAATCGTGGGTGCTGAATTTCCAAAGCCTCTCTAGCAAACATTTTAAAGCATTTGGAAGACCATTTTAACGAAAATAACCTTGGAGTGGGGGTGCTGGGTGGATGCCCACGCAGCATTTTATGCAATGCTCGATCAGATTCGGGTATTTTATGAGCCGCGACGCCGCACAGTGTAAGATTTTGCCAATCTAGGGGGACTTAATTGAAAAAAAAAAAATGTTTTTTATGGTCAATAAGCTTTTAGAAGTCAATTTAGAAATGTTCAAATGTTACGAAAACAAGCACAAAACATATCAAAAAAATTGTATTCCGAAGATAACGGTTCTTCAACCGATGCATGTGAAAAGCATGCAAAATTACATCGCACAACGAGCAACAGTGGACAAAGTTTAGTCTTTTCAACTAGATCGTATGGTCACTGTGAGCAGTCAAACTTATTTTTCCTCTCAATTTTGGATCATTATTGGTTTTTAGCAATTCAAAGGTATTTTATAAGTGGCCTTGAAAATTTTTATTATTTGTTGGAAATAAGTGCCAAAAAGAAAGTAAATTTGTAACCATATTCTAACTAACTGTACTCAATTGTATTCAAATCAACCAAAACATACATCGTTTGGGGAATATCATTCTGAATCAGGATCAGAAATAAAATTTTGCCCATATTTTGCCCAGAGGACTTCAATTTAGCAATGAGTGCAATAACACGCGCACAGTTTTTCCAGGTTTGGTCAAGCACTTTAAGAGTCGTTAAGCTTAACTCACTCCTAGAGCACGCAGCGATGATTTTTGGCAATGGTATTGATTATATAAAGTTAAAGATGCATTTATCAAACATGTGCCACGAATTTGAGTCGGGTAGAGTAAATATAGGAGAGATGTATCCAGATTTATGACCAAGAATGCAAGTTGGCTTTAGGGCCCAATAAAAGACGTTGATTATAAGATTGATGTCCCGCCTTTAACCTCAAACCGTCAAATTTTTATTTTATGGTCTATCTAGTGACAAAAGTTAAGATTCCCGTTCACATTTTGAATCAATTTCCAAAAATTAATTTCGCCCAGCCCTTTTATCAACTTGATGTTGTTTTTTTTTCAATTTAAAAAATTGTGGAAAATATAACAATTTATTTTTTCTTTCAATAAATAAATTATCTTTAAAACAAAACCATTTTTTAAGTTATTCGGCCAATAATTTTGAAGTTACCAGCAAAATCATGAGCATATAACAGAAATATTTAATTTGAAAAACAAATTTTTTTTTTCGTAATAAATCTTAAAAAAATATTTTTTAATTGGCTAAAATTAAAACACAAAATACTAACCTAATACTTTTTTGATAAAAAAATTAGTTTTTTTTTTATTACGGTTTGTGTGCTAAAAAATTATAATTTTCTGTTTTTCATATTTTACACCCTTCAAACTGCCACGCCCACTTTAAATTTTAGTCCAAAAATTGTATTTGGGGATATTCAAGCATTCACTCCAAATTTCAAGTCGATACCTTTAAAATAACGACTGCTATTGAATTAAGTCCCCGTAGATTGGCAAAATCTTACACTGTGCGTCGGCAGAATTATCTACTTCTATCCTATGGGATAGGCTTTTGATATATGGGACACCACTGATGTAGATCTCTTAAAATAAAGGCCGATTGAACATAAAAGAATATTTAACTTACACAACTTTGACAAACTAGTGGTATATCACTGAACAACCATTGTTTAAGCTAAGATTCCCAGCCCTATCTCAGTAAAACCAACAATTAATTTGGCGAAAATCTCATAGATTTAATTTAATAGCGTTTTTACAGCTGTAGCTCATGAGGGACATATGTATGTATATTCTAATGGTTTTCAGGTACAACATTTGAAAGATAAATATGTCCATATATTATTTAACTAAGCAACACTGGCGAATGTCGAATTGTTTTAAAGTCCGTCAAAAAAGCATATACATTTTTACGAATTTGCTGCAGCGGCATCGAATTTTCTCTGATTAACAGCATCTACATTTTGATACTGATACATCCATGGAAAACAAATCAACAGTTTCAGCGCTGCAAGAGTTTTGTGCTCAGGCCAAGACTGGCAATCCCGTTACGATTACATTGATGGCGAAGAGGGAGGCTACATTTGTAAAGTGGCTCTAATGGACATCGAGGCTTACGGAAATGGGCGTTCCAAGCGCGTTGCCAAGCGCGTTGCCGCCGGTAACATAATGCGAAAATTGGGCAAGCTGGGAATATTTAGTAACCTTGGACCAGCGACAGATGAGAGTAATGATGGCAACAACGAAAGTCTGATGAATGAGCTGACTAACATGAATCGCGACATGTTAAAGGAGCTGCGGGATTATTGCGTGCGTCACGATATTCCATTGCCCACTATCGAGATAGTGCAACAGAGCGGCACACCAAAGGCTCCCGAATTTGTTGCCTGCTGTTCCGTGGCGTCGATCAAACGTTACGGCAAATCCGATAAAAAGAAGGATGCACGCCAGCGTGCGGCAATTGAAATGCTGTGCATCATATCAAAGGAAACGGATCTCTTAAATCCCGACAGTCCGTTGGTAAGCACAAAGCCACAAGACTCGGCTGATTTGGAGTCCAATTTCGAGGATGTGGAGACCGAGCGACGGCGCAAATTTAAAACTTATCGTGAGCTAACTGACGCTGGCGGCGACGAGAATCAATCCATTAAATTATGCGACCGTCACAACTACTTCAAAAGCTACTATCCGCATTTAAAGGCAGCTGCGCTCAAAGAGCTCGCATCCAATCATTTCGATTCGTCTAAGGACAAGGCAATGGCCGTGCTCAGCGCCCTGAAATTAACACCAAAAATCACCAAACTAAAAGCCAAATACATGGAGCCCTTATTGTTCATCGAACTTAACTGCGATTTGGATTGTGTATTCATGAGTTTCGAAAGTAAGATCTATGGTCAGATCATTAAATACTTTTGCAACATGTTAGTGTAGACTTAACGATATCTTTTTTATATAATATTAGTATATTTAAACTAATACTTAAAACCTATTATATTACACAATTGGTACATCTCTGAATAAAATGTTCATAATAATACAGTACCGGACAAAGAAAACCGGACACTATAAAAAAGTGGTTTTTGGAGTTTTCTTAAAGTTTATTTTTATTCGACCATAGGCAAAACGTAGGTGGCCTAGGAACTGTTTGAATGATACAAAACTTTCCTTAACCCATTTAAAAAATAGTCTACTTTCAAAACTTTTTTCCTAGGGCTCAAACCAAAAAAGTTGGGATGCAAAAATATTCTTTAAACAAATTTAATAGTGACTGCAAAAAAAGATTTTCAAAAATCTTTTCGCTAGTATTTTTAATAATTTTTTGAAAATGGCAAAAAATGCACTTTTTGCATGAAAATGAGGAATGCCTTTTTGCCATTTTCAAAAAATTTTAAGAAAACTCCAAAAACCACTCTTTTATGGTGTCCGGTTTTCTTTGTCCGGTACTGTATATATATCCTTAAATATAATAAATTTAAAATTAAATTAAAACACATACATGTGTAAAAAAAAATAAGAAAAATGCTCAAGGCATTGGCATCTTTACTGAATGACAAGACTTAAGCATCTGTAGCGAGGTGAAAGTTTTAATTGACTTATTTGAAACAAGTAAGAAAGCCAGTAGATATCCTAACACGCGCTTACACACAAACATACATGCATACATACATACATATATAATTGCATACACACACAATCAAATACTTTTTCTACTTTTTCGGGAAAAATAGAAAATTCCCAATCTGCAATTTTAGTTGAAATACCTGCAGAAACGTCAAAAAACTAATAGTTCCTATGGCAGCTACACATGTTTATGACTTGAGCAGATTTCAACAAAATTAAGACAGGATGTTTAAGACCACCCCAGGTACATATACTGTCAAATTGCACACAACTATTTCAACGAGTTATCAGTCAATGACTTGGGTATAATTCTAGATCACACTAGAAACTGAATTTTGATAAACATATTGATTAAGTTCCTGGGCTTATTAAGCGAAAGTGCAAGGAATTAGACTATCCTTATACTATGTTACTAGACTTTTATACCCGTCGCCTGCTCGTCCGATTCTTGAGTATGGATCATGCCTATGGTTCCCAAACTATTTTTACTGTTTGCTCTGTGGTTTCAGCTGGAACTCAGAAATTCAGCTGTAGTCTTAATTTTTTTTTCTTTTTAACTTTAATTTTTTTTGTAATTTTAATATTGTTAATGTTGTTTATTTTAATATTAAATTTAAATTTATATAAATAAACAAAAATGTTCATTAAATTTGTATTGTTTTTATCGTGATCCATGAATTTTATTAATTCTTAAATAAATGTATTCAGTAGAAGAAGCCGAGCTTGTTGCGTGTTCTGTAATTGGGCTGTAGCTGCTAGAAGATAACGATGTTGAGCCCAAGGTAAAGCGTTGTTGCTGGGTCGACAAATTCGAAGCTAAGTGGAGGTTTGCGAAGAATTCTAAACATAAAATTAAAAAATTATATACGAATGGATGCAGAAACATTCGTCCAGCCCACAATCAGGGTCGTATCACTAAGCAAAAAACCTATGAGTAAATGTCTTTGGATTCAGTCCACTGAAAATTTGCTGTGGACCTGAGGTCGAAAAGAAATTTTTCTGTTGGTGATTCAGTCGACGGGCAGAGCCCGTAGTTTGCATGGGCCCTCAAAACCCTCAAAACTTTATTACCCACAGTATTTTATAAAAAAGAACACTGTTAATTTTGTTAATTTACCAAGTTTAATGATTGAACAAATGCAATTTGTTTTATCAAGTTTATATACATAAGTATTTAATGTAATTCAGGCATTAATGGCATCAACAAAGAAACAAAGCGCTGTTGCAAATTCTCTCAACACAACATACGCAACCCATACATACATACGCACATACATATTGTACGATTCACACATACAAACAGATTTTAGCTTCAAGACGACTTTGGGAACCATTTTACCCTTCAACAACCATATATTATTAATATATTATTATTCATATATTTATGTATGTATCTGCAAATATCTACAAATTTGTATATAAGTATTTAAGTTATTATTATTTATGTTATTATCAGGTGTGCTACAGAAATCACAAGTGAAAGCGAACTCAGAGAATAGCAATTCCACTTCGAAAATTTCGTCGTGCCACAGAAATGATTTAGGTTTTTTAGCATGTTCTTCAACCGTTTCGAACTAGGCTGCTAGGGTTGGCCCCTTTTCAGACTAAATTTCCCAAGGGTTTGTTTAGCAACTTTTTTAAGTTTATCATTGCAGAATAATAGTATTTTATTTTATTTCTTTATTAATAAAATAATTTAATTTATTTATATAATAAATGACATTGTATAGCTTAAAAAAATTTAAAAGTTATTGGCGCGACAAACAATAAAAGTTACTCGACAACTCTAAATTCCGAAATTCTGACAAAAAATGTGACATTATTCTCATGGCATCGGATGCCAGTGGATTGAGCGATGATTTTGTTTCACTTAAAATTGTTCACGGAGAAATGAAATTGACGTGAAACTCAAGTGGAAGAGATTTCTGTGGCATACCTGTATAAATAGTATTTCTGTTTTAGGAAATTTAATTTGTTCTTGTTTACAATTAACAAACCTAGTTTTCAATATTAAACTTAATTACAGTTTATATATATTTGTTCAGTTTTTAAACAAATTTTGATTTATTTTTGTTTGAAAAACACAAAAGTATGTATATGTATATGTATATACATATGTAAATCCTATTTACACTATAAGCTTAAGGCCCCAGCTGCTATAGCTTAGAATTTAAGTTAGACGTTATTTTAATTCCGTACTAACTTGTAAATAATAATAATAATAAAATGTAAATCCATTAGGCAGTTACATAGGCATATGGGAATATCCACAGAAATGTCAACCGAGGCCAAAAACGTAAAATTGATCGGAAACTCACATCTTGTGAAATTTTCTTCCAGAAATCTATTAAGTTATAGTATATATTTAAGCAATATATATATTCAATAGGATGAACATATAGATTCTACATTGGAATAAATTCACTTTTTCTATATTTTTGCCGATTTTTTAAAAAACTGACTTCCAAAATGGACCGTTTGTATTTTAACGATTACACTAAGTAGGACAGTAAGATTGTAACATGAATCATTTTAATTCATAGAAATATATTGATAGTTTAATTTAAATAAGTTTTTCGAACTGTTTTCGATAATTCAAAAAAAGAGAAACAGAAACAACATAAATATAAATATACAGTGATTCAAATTAAATTAAAAAAAAAACTACTTTGTATTTTTAAATCAAACAAAAAACATTATTAAGAAATATCAATACATAACATTTTAAAGTTAATTGCATCAAAATATTTGAAAAGTGACTTCTATTTGAGTCGTGTGCGAATGCCTCGGTTTTTTTAAATTATCTTGAAAACGAACAATTGCCCAAAATCAACCTTAGCACCAATTAAAGTGCTAATCAAGACCTATAAAATTCGCACTGTGTAAAAACAAAATAAAGTCTTGGCACATGTTTTATTTCACTTTGAATGCGTACGAATGTCGCATTCGACATTAGAGAATTACCCATATTTATATGTATAGTGTATTTAAAATTAAGGTACGTTGCGCTCGTGGCGCATGTATGCAGAAATCAAATGCACGTTACATGGAGAAATCCATATGTATGTATCAGTGTATGTATGTGTTTGCAAACGAAATGAGAAGAAACAAGACACAACGGGTTACCATGTTGCGTACAACAGAATCGGCAGCGACAACAACTGATTCAGTTATACAATTCAACACGTTATCTGCAACAAAACTTGCGAATCACTTAAAATAAGGATAGCCTAAATTGCGGAGACCGAAGTAAACGATTGAATTCGACACAGACTCATTACTAGAGTTGGTGCTACCAATGCTCCCCAGCCAATTTATGACCAGCAAGTTGGCTGATGATGTCGACAAGTTGCAACACTGGGGCAAACTGACAAACGGTCTGACGGACAACTATGGCATTTTTTTTGTTTGTTTTGAGTTTACCCAAAGCGGCAACTGCAATTGCAGCTGGAAGACCGCTGCTTATGTAACAACAACGCTGGCCACATTTTTGCGTTACGCCTTCGAATTGCTTGCATACATAATAATTATGTTTCTCCATATGTACATATGTATGTAGGTCCATGCCTAAAGTTGCATTTCTCATCTAAAGTTGTTTTTGTTTGAGATATTCACTTTGCATCAAGTATACGTCCGGTTAGCCTTGAATACGAAACTGGATATTAAGGCTCAGTCGAGCAAACTCAATTGTGAAAGACCTTTTTCTTATTGTGTAAATCATCAAATTATGGTAAGAATCAAAAATGTTTAAATGGGCAAAAATGGGTACATGGGTTTTGTGAAACATATGTAACAGACATAAGGAGGCGTGGCATACTCCATAAAGTATATATAATCTTGAACAGCACCAACAGCCGAGTATACCCTTGACCGTCTGTCCGTAGGAACAAAAGGGATTCGAGATGTTATGAGCTAGAAGCACCAGATTTGGAACGTATACTTCCTATAATGCCAGGTAAACCCGGTTTATTTTAAACTGTTGCCGCGCACACTGCGGGGGCGTAATTCAAAAAAATAACTGGCATCATCTTCAAGTTGTTAATGCCGGCAGGTGTGAGATCATTCCTAGAAACTCAGCTACTTTCAACACGATTGATCCATAAATAGTGTAGATACTTACAATTAAGTGTGTCGAGCAGTGTGTGTTTGTGTGTTTGCAGCAAGCAAATATAATTAATGGTTAATTAATTCATTTTTTATTTCAAATCTGCCTGAATGTATGTATGTATACCGAACTTGCCAGCATCAGTCAGAGCGGTGTCCCATTGATCAGGTCGCGCTTAACACGGACAAGCGTAACATGAGGATCTGAGTTCGAGCCCCGATGGATGCAGAATTTATTTAATTATTTAATGTTTTTTCGTTTATTTAAATCTAAAAAAACCTCTTCACGAGGTAAAAGTCTAGGGACGAAAACATTTCCATGCCCCAAAACTTCTGATATCCAATTTTGTAACGAAGTATATTAAATTTATTATATATGTTAACTTAGTTATTATTTTGTTTAAAATAATTTATATGTAAAACTTAAGAGTATTCGTCACAAAATTGGATATCAGAAATTTTGGGGCATGAAAATGTTTTCGTCACTAGACTTTTACCTCGTAAAGAGGTTTTTTATGGGATAAATCACTCTCGGGTTCTCATGTACGCCGATGACGTTAAACTTTGTATGTCGGCCACTGACAATCTTCTTGGTGTCAGGCTGCAAACTGATCTTGACAGTTTTCAGACATGGTGTAAAGTAAATTTCTTAAATCTTAATTGTAGTAAATGTAAAGTTATGTCTTTTAGTAGGCGAACTCCGTTTGAATTTAATTACGTTCTTAATTGTAAACCGCTTGAACGTATTATGTCGGTTACTGATTTGGGTATTCTTCTGGATCCTAATCTGAAGTTTGACAAGCACATTGCATCTATTGCTAATCGAGCGATTGGCGTCTTGGGTTTCATAAAGCGTTGGTCGAAAGAATTTGACGATCCCTATATTACTAAACTACTTTATACTTCACTTGTCAGACCTATTCTGGAATATGGGTCTTGTATTTGGAGTCCCCAATATAAGATTCATCAGGACAGAATAGAATCTGTACAAAAACAATTTTTACTCTTTGCCCTCCGGGGTCTGAACTGGAATACTAACATCGCTTGCCTCCTTATCGTAGTAGACTTTTACTAATTAATCTTCCCTCTCTTTCTGATCGGAGAACAATGCTTGGTGTAGTCTTTCTACACAAACTAATTATTGGTGAAATTGATTCATCTGAATTAATTAGCCAAATTATATTTGCTGTCCCGATCAGAACTTCTAGAAATTTTGTACCTCTTTCTCTTCAATCCTGTGTTGCTAACTATGCTATTCATAAAACTTTCCGAGTACTTTGTTGTAATTATAACAATCTTTCTCAATTTATAACTAATTCTTCTTCTGTACAATCTCTGAATACTTCAATTATTTCTTACTTATCTAGCTTATAGTTAATTTATGCGCAGTGCCGAATGCCATTTTTTTTTTGAGAGCCCTTGAAAATGTCTTTCCAACAACATATAGAACATATCTGTAGCGTGTATCACTTGGATACTGTAGGCGTTTCAATTTTAGCGGGTTTTAGCCATTTTTGAAAAAGTCGTAGAACAAACGTTTCTAGATTTTTTATCGGGTATAAGTCATTATTGACCGATCTTAGATATTTCAACGTTTTGATTCAAACAAACAAACAGACAGACTGACTTTTCATCTCAATTTCGGAAGGCCACTAAAAATTTCAAAATTAATTGATACCTTTCGATCGGTATATAACCTGATCGGACAGTCATAGCAAATTTTCCATTCCTCCTGTATATATTGCTAGTCGCCTTTCGCACCTGCTTTCGTCAGGAAATTGCTTGTTTCTTAAGATATCTCAACCAATCTCTCAGATTGTATGTTTGGGACTGTCTTTTACATTCTCACCAAATTTGGTCAAAGTTGGATTACTATATCAAACGGTTAAGCGTAGAAAGGTGAAATTTTCATACAACATAGATAATAATAATGTCATCGTGCAATAAGACGGCGTTTTGCGAAATTCGACCTGTAAGTGGGTCAAAATCGGGGTCAAAGGTCACGGAATTGCTTAATATGAATAACTTTTTTGTTTCTTAAGATATCTCAACCAAGCTCACAGATTATATGTTTGGGACTTTCTCTTACATCCTGACCAACTTTGATCAAAGTCGGTTTACTATATCATATAGCGCATTTCCACAGAACTATGAGTGACTTAATTTTTTTTAGGATTTTCACCAACCTTTTCGATTAAATTACACAAGGGTTTGCTCAGCAACTTTTTTAAGTTTATCATTGCAGAACAAACAAATTTTTTTTATTTAATTTAAAAATTTTATTAATTATTTATTTAATAATTTTTATTTAATTTAATTAATTTAATTTAGCTAAAAAAATTTTTAAAAGTAATTGGCGCGAAAAAAATAAAAGTTACTCGACAACTCTAGCAGCTGTCTGCCAACAGTCTGGCAACTCTTCGTAACTTGCAGCAATCAGCTGTTCTAAACAAACCAAATGTTAATAGTTTCGGTCAAATTAAATAAAAATGCCTACAGCGAGACTGTTGGCTATCAAAGAGCTCCGCCGGCGGGAAATTAGAAAAGAGACCATGCAGCGAAGACATTTCTTAGCTGAGCACGATTTTACTGCGATGCCACCTGGCAGAAGTACAACTGCCCACAAATGCTTTCACAAATTGCACAACAAGTAAAAGAATTTTTCGGTAAAACTGGTTTTACCTCAAAAGACCAATTTTTTTGAGTGTCTAATTTAAAGAAAACATAAGTGGTTCCATCAGTATTTTTTTAAAGTACCTTACTTCGAATTCGGACTAAAAAATGTGGCACCGCTGACCCTGACTTCGAAAAACTAAACCGGACTAGGTGGCAGCATCGGACGCCAGCGGATTTAGCGCTAGTTTGTTCCGCGCAAAATTATTCAGCGAGTTGACCTGTGGCACAGCGGAATGAAATTGATGTGAAATTCAAGCGAAAGCGATTTCTGTGGCACCCCTGATAATTATTTATAATGAAGTAAAAATGCACATTAAGTTTTTTCTGTATTGAAATTCGATTTCTGAAACTTTTTTCTTATTTTTGTTTTCTATTACTATAAGCAATAAAACTGCATACCATAAATTGTTTAACTTGAACTTGTACATTTCATATTTAAAAAAAATATGTGTCACATATAATTCATTTACTGAGGTACAATCTGTGAGTTTTGTTGGGATATCATTAGAAACAAAAATGTTGTTCGTACTGTCTCAATTTCCGACTTATTGTTCTTAAAACAATTATTGTAGACCGACTTAAGAAAAATTAAGTTAGAATGCAATTTGCAATTTTGTTTGAAATATCTGCAGAAATCTAAATTTTCGAGTAATCAACAAAATTGTTCTTACTAAGGTTGATTTTCAGCCGATCGTTTTTATGGATGTTACATGAAAGGGCATCCAAAATTTTAAATAAACTTGATCTGCGCCTGGTATCCGGGAACCTATGTACTACTGTGGGCAAAAAGTACCGGGAATTTTAAATTTAAAAAATGTTGGGATTCCAATTGGAAAAAATGTTTGTACTTTTAGGTTGGCACTACTATCATTAACATCTGTGCAAAATTATACGTTAAAATATTCATTAGTGATTAAGTTACGATTAGTTTTGTACGACGCCAATTGTGCATTTGGCGATTTTGGTTGAATCTCCTCAATCGACCCGAAGCGATGTCCTCGGAGAGGTCTTTTGAGCTTAGAAAATAGCCAGAAGTCACACAAAGATAAATCAGGCGAAAAAAGTAGCTGCGGGACAATTTTGGTCGAGTTAGAACACATAGAACAGGGGCAGTATGAGAGGGCGCATTATCGTGTTGCAAGAACCATGAGTTGTCAGCCCATAGTTCTGGCCTCTTTTTACGCATAGCTTCGCGCAAACGACGCATATCGCTCAAAAAATATTCCTTGTTGACAGTTTGGTCGGTCGGAAGGAATTCATAATGAACTACAACACGATAATCCAAAAAACTGTCAACATGACCTTGATTTTTGAGAGAATTTGACGCGATTTTTTCGGTCTCGGCCCACCTTTTGCCGATATTCGCTCGATTGATCGGTAGTTTCCATGTCGTAAGCGTAGATCCAAGTCTCATCGCCCGTAATAATGCGTTTTATCTTATCCTGATAGTCAGAAAACATTGTTTCACACACTTCCACGCGGGGCTTTTTTCGATGAAATTGACAGTTTTTTGGCACAAAAATCGCCAAATGCACATTTGGCTTCGTACAAAACTAATCGTAACTTAAACACTAATGAATATTTTAACGTACAATTTTGCACAGATGTTAATGATAGTAGTGCCAACCTAAAAGTACAAACATTTTTTCCAATTGGAATCCCAAAATTTTTTAAATTTAAAATTCCCGGTACTTTTTGCCCACAGTAGTACAGTGGCTCACAGCTTAAAGTATGCAGTGCAAATTTTGACTTAAAACTTAAAGATTTTCAAATATCGTTAACATATTGGCATCAATGAAAAGGTCTGCTGTGAGCCACTGTATATACTTAATTTGATTTCTCTAGCTCTTATAGTCTCAGACTGCCAGGACTTAATCGACTCGACTGTTGATATTGATCAAGAATTTATTTGCTTTATTACATACGTTTCACAAAATTATTATGCCCTTTTTTTCCCATACAATGGGCACAGTGTATAAAAATAGTTTGCCTGTCCGCACATTGCGCAAAAAGTTTCCGCTTCGTTTTACCTAAAACGCCTATGGCGCTGTGCCGCAAGGCAAACTGTTTATACTCTACAAAATAAGCACTTAGTTTTTTGTAAGCTACAAATTTTAATTGAAATAATAAATAATTTGGAATAATTTATTACTTAATTTAATTGATAATTTCAATACATATTTATTACTTTATTATGTTTTAATTTCTTGACAACTGATTTTAGTTGACGTCGAATAAGTACGTAGCAAAAATACAGACTTGCAGAATTAAATCGACTAGACGTGACACTGATTAAGAAGATTCATAGTTTATAAGTTCGGATATGTTTCCTTATGCCTCTCACATGCACTGCCCAAAAACAATCATGCCCATATTCAATCATGAATCATGTCAAGAAGAAAAAGAAAAGACCAAAGAAATATCACAGCTGACGTCAATGACTCCGACTATGCGAAGTCATGACTGTCGAACTGGGGATTGTCGCACCTGGGATAATGAATACATACTCGTATATGCGAACTTTCATCACAAACTTTGCCACCGGTTTGCTATATCGGTTGTTGGTGAAATGCTGTTCCTCTTATCTTTTGCAGACGAACACCAAATGGAAACAGCTGCGACAACTAACATGCCAATTAAAAGCTAACAGCAACTGCAGATGGCAAGAAGCACCTGAGTTAATGTCAATTGCGTGCAGTCATTGACATTGACTGGATGCAACCAGTTATAGTCTCCTTGACTTTCTTAATCGCATTTTGGCGTGACAGTTTGCCGAAAAAAGCAAAAGTTAATACCGTCTACACATTGATAAGCTACGGTTGTCTAACACAGGTTAGTTTGGGGGAAAATATGGACAAGATTTGCCTCGGGGATTGGGTCAGCAATATCAGCAGTCAGCGATGCATCCAAAAAAGAAAGTCGCGTTCCATATTCAATTTAAGCCCTAGTGAACGATCAATAACAAGTCGGATTTTCATCGCAATTTATCTGCATTGCTCTGTTATGTTCAAATGTGGCTATAAATGTCTATCAATTCATTGTGACATTAAGGCTGTCCTCAGAAAGTTTACGATGCCTCCTATCCAGACCGAGCACATAATAAAATCTAAATAAGCAACAACCAGGCCCACTAATCCAAGTTATTTTCCCCATCATCAGAAAAATTGAAAAATTAGACTTCAGAGCTACATACTTATAATAGGAGAAAGAACAATCAAATTTGGTAACTATACTCCGACAGTGTGCACACAGCTCAATTTTGGTTAAGAATTTTACCACGTCCCGTTTTTACTCGGCGAGAAATTCTATCGTCAAAGAGTTACTTTTAACGCAGCTCAAACGGAGCAATTATTTCAAGAAAATTTATATTTTCCAATCCATGAGTATCACTGCCGATAGCACTGCCGATAGCGCTAGTGACGAAAGCAGCACGAAGGGTGCGAGAGGCGACTAGCAATATATACGGGAAGAATGGAAAATTTGCTACGACTGTTCGATCGGGTCGAGTTATATACCGATCGAAAGGTATAAATTTAATCAACAAGAGCGCTGTGCTGAAAGTATAAAAATATTTTTGTTTTTTGAGATATCTCAACCAAACTCGCAGATTGTGAATTGACTTTCGTCTTATGCATCCGGTTAAAGTTTATCAAGTAATTTATATAGGTGTCATGGTTCATGGAACGATCAGTTGAAAATTGTTTGATGTTTATAAATTATCGTTTGTCTTTATTTATAATTATCTTTATGGAACGATCAGTTGAAAATGTGTTGATGTTGATGTTTTGTTTAAGTTTGTCTTTATGCCCTGACAAAATTTAGTTTAAATTTGTCCACGCTATGCAAAATAAATGATACCACAAAAATGCTTGTATGACGCCTCTATGTATTGTTTGCTTAGTGATTCTTGTAATCCAAATTGGTCAAAATTTGATCAGGATGTAGGAGACAGTCCCAAAATATACTATCTGCAAACTTGGTTGGGATATCTATAGAAACAAAAAAGATTTCTTAATAAATTCGCAAAACGCCGTCTTATTGCCCGAGAAAATTGACTTACATACAGTGGCGGCAGAAATAATAGGGACAAAAAAACTTGGTTGCTTCTTTTCAATATTATTCTCATCCTTGCAAAATCCAATGCATATAAACTCTTAGACTTAATACATAATCGCTATTTCTATTTAAATTTAACAAAAATTTGGTCCATATTATCATACAAGAAGAAAAAAACAGAAAAAAACAAAAATTTCCGAAATTCATACTGGCAGAAAAAATAGGGACAAGGAGCATTAAGCATAAAATTTTTGTTTTTTACATATTGGTTTTAAAATTTTGTGGTAGCATTTATCATTTTTAATATTCTAGAGCATCTTGGATGCATGGAGTCCACAAGTTTGGCACAGGTTTCCTCAGGAATGCCATACCAAGCCTATTGCACCTGTTCAGAGAGCACCTGCTGATTTTTGGACATGTCAGACCCTAATGCCTAAACTTAATGCCGGCTTTTGATCTTCCCAGAGGTCCTCTATGGGAATTAAGTCCGTGTAATGTGCAGGTGGTTCCATGTCGCCAATATTTTCGACACCAATCCATTCCCTAACCAAATTCGAAGGGTGCTTTGGGTCGTTATCTTCCTGTAAAGTGGGAGTAAAGACATTTCCTCTTCAGCAAATGGCTGAATCGTAGTCCGGAGGATCTCTAGATAATATATTGCAATAGATTTGGTCGACAACAGATTCTGGTAAGCATTTATAAGACCATACCAGACCATAATCGAACCTCCGCCATGCTTCACAGTCTTAATTAAGTACTTGGGGTCAAAAGCTTTTCCTTTTCGTCGTCTAACATGTCTTTTTCCATCTGATACAATGATGTTGATCTTCGTTACGTCCAACTAGAGCATATTTTTGCAATTTTAGAGTAGCAGGTGCGTATTAGCAAGTTTAAGCCTATGCTGAATATTTCGGTTACTTATAAAGGGTCGATTATGGTCTGGTATGGTCTGATAAATGCTTACCAGAATCTGTTGTCGACCAAATCTATTGCAATATATTATCTAGAGATCCTCCGGACTACGATTCAGCCATTTGCTGAAGAGGAAATGTCTTTACTCCCACTTTACAGGAAGATAACGACCCAAAGCACCCTTCGAATTTGGTTAGGGAATGGATTGGTGTCGAAAATATTGGCGACATGGAACCACCTGCACATTACACGGACTTAATTCCCATAGAGGACCTCTGGGAAGATCAAAAGCCGGCATTAAGTTTAGGCATTAGGGTCTGACATGTCCAAAAATCAGCAGGTGCTCTCTGAACAGGTGCAATAGGCTTGGTATGGCATTCCTGAGGAAACCTGTGCCAAACTTGTGGACTCCATGCATCCAAGATGCTCTAGAATATTAAAAATGATAAATGCTACCACAAAATTTTAAAACCAATATGTAAAAAACAAAAATTTTATGCTTAATGCTCCTTGTCCCTATTTTTTCTGCCAGTATGAATTTCGGAAATTGTTGTGTTTTTCTGTTATTTTCTTCTTGTATGATAATATGGACCAAATTTTTGTTAAATTTAAATAGAAATAGCGATCACTGCGGACGGCAGTCCGCGCTAGTGACGAAAGCAGCACGAAGGGTGCGAAGGCGACTAGCATATATACACAGGAAAAATGGAAAATTTGCTTTGACTGTCCGATCAGGTCGAGTTATATACCGATCGAAAGGTATCAATTTGACTTACAAGTGTGCATACTAAGACTTTAGAAAACTCACCTGGCTCGTGAGATAAACAGGTGTAAGTGGGAGGGGAAAAATTTGGATGATTGGAGCTAATGGGGCCGTTGGAGCTTTTTTAAATTGTTTTTGAATTTTTTATTATTCTAATTAAAAATACGCGTCGAATGACACCTCGATCATCAAAATCTGACTAATGGTTCAAAAGATAATTAATTTTGAAATATTTAGGGGCCTTCCGAAAATGAGATGAAAAGTCAGTCTGTTTGTTTGTTTGTTTGTTTGTTTGTTTGTATCAAAGCGATGATTTAGCTTAAAAGTTTGAATGAGGACTTGTTCCCGCTCAAAAATCTAGAAACGTTTGTTCTACGACTTTTTCGAAAAATCGCTAGTTTAGAGGGAAATCGCTAAAAACCGCTGAAATTGAAACGCTTATAGCATCCAAACGATAGAAGCTACAGATGTGATCTATATATCGTTGAAAAGGTAGTTCAAAGGGCTTTTAAGCATAGCTGTACACTTTTTTGCTTAAGAGCACAGGTAAATTGCTACAGGTGAAATAAGGTATTTTTTGCCACATTTTGGAGGTTTTTGAGAAAACGCCGCTAACGATTTTTTTAATTTTCAATATATTTTAGTTTGTAAAATTTCGCGTTTTTTGATATATGACACAAAAAAATTTATCGATAGGTTTGGAAGATATAACCTATTAACTGAAGATATACGTTTTACTTTGAATTTTAATAGGGCAGCAGCAACAAAGTGTTATAGCAGCCAGAGTTTGAGAGTGCTGATAGATTTTGCGATTCGTAAAACGAGCCAGTGTTGCCAGACTGTTTGTTTTTGCTGTACAAACAATAAACAAGGCTGACAAGTTATACTGTCAAAAAATATTGAAGTTTTCAAAATATCTAATGTCTTATTCAAAAATTTCTGATATCCCATAAAAAAAACCTTTTTACGAGGTAAAAGTCTAGTGACGAAAACATTTTCTTGCCCCAAAATTTCTGATATCCAATTTTGTGACGAATAATATTAAGTTTTACACATACATTATTTAAAAAAAAAATTTTGTCACTCGTCACTGCGCAAAAAAGTAATATTTATTAGGTATAAAGAATTTAGCGCAATGTGCCGAGGGCAAAATTTTTTTTTTAAATAATGTATGTGTAAAACTTAATATTATTCGTCACAAAATTGGATATCAGAAATTTTGGGGCAAGAAAATGTTTTCGTCACTAGACTTTTACCTCGTAAAGAGGTTTTTTTTATGTTATGTATTAAGTCTAAGAGTTTATATGCATTGGATCTTGCAAGGATGAGAATAATATTGAAAAGAAGCAACCAAGTTTCTTTGTCCCTATTATTTCTGCCGCCACTGTATGTTGTGTGGAAACTTCAGCTTTCTATCTTGTACCGTTTGGGCTACACGTTGATGTGTCAGTGAGTCAGTCAGGACAAAGATTTTTATATATAAAGATAGATGACATTGATTTGCAGAAAGTTGAATTATAAATTATGAGGCGAGCGAACGAGCGAGCGCTTGAAAAATTTGTGTCCTCTTGTTATTTTCGTCTAGTTTTGCTTATCGAAATATCGATAGGTTGTTACATTTCATTCATCAATTTCAGTTACATTTGTGTTAAATAATAATTGTGTTAATAATAATAATGTGTTAATAATAATAATAATAATTATCGAGTTAATAACATTCATTTTAAATTTAAAATTAAATATAAAATATTTATAAAAATGTTTATTTTGGCGTAACTATGTTCATATCAGTATCTATGTTGTCCTTGGGCCAAGGGTCTGCAAACTGTGGAAGGTGGAGCCCCTTTGTTTTTTGAATTGCGTATGTCTTATGCGTTTGTGGACATGGCCATATCGACAATATCTTGCCTGACACTTGATTGGCTCAAAGAAAACGTTGAATGAAGGAATTTACTGCACTAGGGCATTAATGAACCATTTCATTAAAATTCCGCTGAGCTTAAAAATTTTTTAAGTTAATAAGAATCGAATAGAAAGTTATATCGATTTCCAGCGGTTATTAAAAAAAAGTCTAAGAACAAAAGTATAATATTTGGCAATTAACGTAGGTTAAGGTTTCCTAACAAGCCAACAAACAAACAAGGTTTTACTCGCAGCTTGCTGACACCAACGGAATCTTTAAGTCCCTTTATCTTTCCCTCTTATTAGTTGATAGTTCGAGTATTAATTAAGCAAGCAATAAAATAGAAACAGTGCACTTGCACAAATGTGCACTCAATATGCTCGCTATGATGTATAATTTCATGTGTACAATGCTTAAATAAGTATCTTGAATAAGTTATTTGAAGTTGGCGTTGTTTGCCAAACTAAGAGCTCGTGCGATTTTACGCCCGCTGCTAAAAGAGATTCAACCTCTTAGGCAACGCGTTGAGGGTGCATCACTTCCGCTTACATTTTGATTATGCTCGATGCGTACATATGTACGTGCACACATACATACACAATTTCGCTGCTCAATGGGAACGTTAATGAGATAACCATGCGGTGTACACGTAACATCGCATATTTAGGAGCTCACATCAAAAGCTGATGGGCAGTTATACAGTCTTTTACACTTGTCACTTTAAACTTGTTTTGCCCCGCCCGTAAGCTGGAATGCTGTTCAAAATATTTGTGAGCCAGCGAACATTATCGAAAAGAGACCTATAAAGTCTACTAAAAAATAATATGCATAAGGCAAACAAGTTTTTTTTCTTACGTAACGGCAGCACACGCATTGTTGTAGCTGTATTTTTATTTATTTTTTTATTTTGTATTATTAACCAAAAATTTGCATGACAGGTAAATTGTGTTAGTGGTGAGTTGACCATCAAAAGCATCTGCCCAAGTATTACGAGCAGTCAACCGGCAGACAGCGAATGTAAAATAAACCACCAAAAATCAAAATAAATCTATTAATCTTCAACGAAAATGAAATGAAGCTCAAAGTTAGGCACTGAATTTGAATGAGAAAAGTAAAAGTGAGTGTATTTTTAGACCCTGTACTAAAAAGTACAAAGGGTTTGTCAAAGCGTTTAGTTTATTATCAGAGGGTACAATAGCCAGAGACACCAAACTGGGAATTTATATTCCTCAGTATCCTAAGCAGATCATATTTGTTTTAGAATTTTTCCACACTTACTTTCGCTTCTAAAACTTAAAGACGAACATCAAATTACAAATGCAACTCGGAAGTTAATTAGAACACAATTTTTAGCAGTGTAGAGCATAACGAAACATTTAGGCATTTTTATTACCACGGATTATTTTACACAATTTGGGAATTCCTGAAACAGATTATAATTAGATTTTAATTATATTTAACCAAATCGTAATCCACAGGAATGTTATTGAAAAAAAAAAAAGCGAAAACAAAAAATGACAAAAGAAAGAGAGAAAATTATTTTTCTAAGACTAAGCGAGATTAGCAACTCAAAACAATATCATCACCTTTTTATCTCCGACTCCTTCAGCACATTTTCGAGCTTCGGCTTCAATTCTCTTTGCCCTTGCTTAGCTGTCATATTCGACTGGGATATCTATGGTAACTTTTCTGCATTTAATATACATATGTATACATAGTTATTTAAACAATGTGTAAGGCTGAAAACTTACATCGTTCTTTATATTGAAAACACATCAGAATGTAAGCAAATACTAAGTGGGGCCAAATAATGTTTTCGAATTGAACGTTCCTAATAATTTTCTGGCCACACTGCACATTTTGGATGGAGCACCTGTGAACAGCTGTTCACAGCTGATCGCCGAACTCAACATTTTTAACTAATCTAATCTTATCTATTCACGAATATACAAAATAAGTACAGGGTGTCTCACTATCGAGCTCGCTCGGCTGCAGTCTTGTTTTTTATTGATTTAGCACTGTCCTAAAAGCGAATGGTAACTTATTTTTAATATGTATTGTAGAAACTGGATTTCAAATATAAATATATACATACATATATCATAACTGTATTGTGATATACATATGTATGTATGTATGTGTTAATCGAATGACAGTTGTGTCATGGTGTCTCAATCCCACATCGCACCTCGCATTCGCCTAAAATATTTCCCCGTCATCTCCGTCGTCGTAATCTTATACATCGTCTTCGTCATTTAAAAAAAAAAAACTGCGAGATGAAAATCTAGTAACGAAAACATTTCCATGTCCCTTTAATTTCTGATATCCAATATTATGACGAACAATATTTAATTTAATGTATAAGTTATTTTAAAAAAAAAAGGAAAAGTTTGGCATTTGCACCAGTTGTCGGATTGGGATGATCGAGGTAACATTCGACGAATATTTTTGATAGGAAAATAAAAAATTGTCGTCAAAAGACTCTTTGTATACGCTTTTGTTTCTTTCAATTATACCATTCGATCGATATATATGTCAATCCTAACAGACAGTCATACTAACTTTTCCATTTTTCCTGTATTTTACTAGTTGTCTTTCGCACCTTTTGTGATGCTTTCGCCAATAGCGTGATATAATACCTTGTATTAGTGTTTAGTTAACATTTATCACATTTTCGGATTTCTCTTTTAGTTTTTTCTGAAAACATGATTTTTGAAAATTCTCTTTGGAATTTGGAACTATTGTTCCATAATTCTTAAAACGTCTATAAGATTGGACACAACTTTGCCTTTTGATTTTAGCTCTCACTTTTCTTTGTTTCTTTTTCTTTTTCTACATTTTATACAAAGGTCAAGAGTATATAAAGTTTGTTCAAGTTTTGTATCACGCACAAGCAGGCGTGACATAAAACTTACATTTTCTTGATCAGTATCAACAGATATAGTCATGTCCGTCTGTTTGTTAATCTTAAAGGTGGTAAAAGCTAAAAGCACCAGATTTGGTATGTGAACTCCTTTTTTGTTCAGCTAGATCAGGTTCTTTCAAAATCTATGGAACCACTTTTTTACTCTTTACCTATTATTAGAAGCTTAAGGTATCAGCTGCTATAGCTTAGAGTTTAAGTTAGACGTAATTTTAATTCCGCACTAACTTGTAAATAATAATAATAAGAATAATGGAAAAGTACATTTATTAGGAACAGGAAATAAATAAAAAAATATTTCAGAAAAGTTTTAATAAAGGTATTTTCTGATCATTTCTTGAAATTGCAAAGAAAATGGGTTTGAAAACGTCCGTTGGGATTGTCATGTTCCTTAAATACCAGAGATTTTGTTTTTGTGTTCATACATTTGAAGTCACAAAAATCGACTGTCATACATTAATTAGAGCTTTAACTACTTTATATACAGAGAAAAAGCAAAGTTAAAGCAATCGATGCTCCTTAAATTAAGTAACCAACACTATAACAAGAAACGATAATTTTGTTAAGATATTACGAAAAAAGAAAAAGAAGTAACATAACACGTTTCATCCGGGAAACTCAATGAATGACTAGTTTGCATCAAGGCGGCAAACCGGTTATAAACCGAACCTCGCAGAACCGGGTTTTTGGGTTACGTGCACTGCATCATTAATTGAACGTTTGAGATTTTTAAGCCTCATAAATCGAATACTTGTCTTCGAGATTTAAAAAATTTTTCTAAAACATATATTTCTTTTAGCGAAGTTTTCACTATGTTAGACTTCACGTATTGCATACAATTTTGGTTTCGTCACTGCATCTCTTTAAAGCCTTTTAAGCAATCAAACAAATTAAAATAGCTATTGGCTATTACTTCAAGGGGTTTTTAAACATATTGAAAATATATGTAAAAATTACTGCATTCATTCAGGTATTTAATAAATTGAGCTAATTGACCATAATACATGAAAGAAATTGTTCACCATCTTAAAAACCAGGGTGAAGTCTGGTCGTGGTCAGGGGGGGGGGGGGGGGGGCGTGGCAATATTTTGAAAACTCTTTAATATCCACTTATTTCCAACTAAGTTTAAATACTCCTATACCTTTTGAGTTGTGAATATAATGAATACGAAAAAATGAGCAGACTTTTGTATGTTTAACTGGTAAATGAGGATGTTGTCTCAATAAAACCTGTTGTTCAACCTACATATGTATGTATATATTTTAATTTATTATTATAATTTTTTGAAAATTGCGATGTGAAAATAGCTGACATTTTGTCAAGAGGCATCGCTGAAAACGACTTCCTTGAACTGCTTAAGCTTAGACGCTGACTGTGATATTTTTGTATGTATTTGCAGCAGTGCCCTTGAGATTGACTCTAGACCGGTCGATGGGTCGTCGCGACAACTTTCGCTTGACGCATCTTCAAGTTTCTTATACTCATTTCTTGTTGGATACAAGGGTATATTGTGTTCATTGTAATTTATATAAATAGAAGAGAGAAGGAGACGTGACAGACCTCAAAAAGTATACATATACTTATGTAATTCTTATACATCGTTTACTGGCGAGAATATATGTATTTATGTATATCCAAACACCCACAGTTTTTTGGATTGAAGTCTTATTTTTATGGTAAATATTTCGTTTTTTTTAATGTTTATCATCCCACTTATTCGCATTAAGATCGGATTAATATAATGGCAATAGCAATTGCCTTAATATATACAGTAAGTTTTATACTGTTGGAAATAAAAAATCATAAATATAATAAATATACATATATATATTTTTTTAATTGAGGTATATTTGTATGTGTGTATATGGGGACTAACCTAGAGTTCTTACTTGTTTAAAAGTTTATTTTGTTTTAAAACTTAAAAGGGTAAGCTCTATTTTAAGTTTTTAGGCTAAACGCTTTGAGTTCTGACATGAACAAAATTTATAGCAATTGCTCAAAAAAAGTAAAATATGTTACATTAAATTCACAAATGACTGTTTTACTAAACACTACGCAAACTTACCGGAAGCATTTTGGCGGCAAAGCTTTTACGGGATAATAATAGTTGTACTTTTTAAATTCCGTGGAAATTGCAGTTGCTTGTTGTCGGTCTCGTTGTTGTTGTTGTTGTTATTATTGGTGGTGTTGGTAATTCTGTTAAACGTAGCTAACTGGTTTCCTTCGTCTTTGGGGTCTACAAAACAGCTTTTTGTATATTCGATGTATGAGTCAAGAAACGTTGAAAAAATAATGTTAAAAGTGAACTACACGCATTGTTGGTATTGCTATTGTATTCGTTGTTGTTGTTGTTGTTCATATCTTGTGGCTGCTTCAGAAATTTATGCAATCTGCGGCGCCTGCGCAAATCTACGTTGCTTTACGCTCTGTTGGCCAGCACACAACAACTACAACTAAAACAGCAGCTACCAAAACCAGATCGAAAATAAAAACTGTTCCAAACGTCTAAGCATTTAGTTTTTCACTTTTAACTGGTGATGCTTTTACCAGTATTCTCCACGTGTAATTTTCCAAATGTATTTTCACATTTGATTTTTTTCTTTTCACTCAACAATCAAAAAATCATTATAGAAATAAAAAAAAATTTATACGAAAAACAACATATTTATTTTCGATTGGGTTTAGCGAACAAATATCAAAAAGAAACTACCATGAATACGAAAAAAAATCCCGCAAAGCTAACAGTACCGTTCAAGAGTTGCCGTTGCACTGAATTCGATCTACGGCCAAAAAGCGTAGCTTAGTCATTAACAGCCGATGTTGTCTGCGAGGGGTACGACAAATAAAGAAACTTCAAGTTTTCTTTGCATTGCGCAGCCGCGAAGCAGCGTCGACAATGCCGACGCGCTGTTAAAAATCAGCATAAGACATAATACGAGTGGTTTTTTGTTAATTCAAAGCGTAGTGCTCGGATTCCTTAAAATGTAAGTATTTATATCGGCTTCGTGGCTTGAAATAGTTAAATATTAGCAAAGGAAACAGTTGTTGCATCTCATACAAGCCCAAGTGTTTCGATGTTGGGCTCCGACGCACAGTGGCGCGGTTTGAGTTTTAAGGTTGCAAAAATCGTATTTTTTTAGCCAAATGAGACATTCGAATAATTAAAATGGCAAAAATAAAATGAAAAAAGTGTTGAAGAAAGGTGCCACGCAACCTAAATTCTTACCTATGGGCTATTAAAGTTGAAGAAATCAATTTTATAGCAGCAAAAAAAATTATTTTTAACAATTTTTAATTTTATTTGTTTTTTAAGGTTTTTATATTTGAAAATTACTACCCAAATAATGAAAAAAAATAATTAAGAATTTTATTTTTAAAAAATATACCTAAAATATAAATTATGTTGAGGTACAAATAGTCAAGCATTTATTCACAGACAAACATTGAATCATTATCGCCACAGGTAGAAACAACACTTATTCGACAACACTATGTCATATAGCTGATAATATGTACATCAGCTATATGACATAGTAGTCCGATTTCAACCAAATTTGGTCAGGATGTAAAGAACCATCCCAGATGCTTATTCTGTAAGATTGATTGAGTTATCTCAAACATAAAAAAGTTGTTGACACTGAAACTTGTTTTTCGACTGATCATTCCTATGACAGCTATATGATATGGTGGTTCGAATTGAACCGAATTTACTCTGGATGTACATATAAGACCATCCCAGACTCATAATATGTCAGATGGTTAAGATATCTCAAACAAATTGTGATCAATATTTAAATTTATTGAAAAAACAAATTTTTATTTTTATTTTTAATTTTTTGGAAAATAATTTTAAAACATTAAAGAAATATATAAAAAAAAAACTAATTTGTTAAAAATAATTTTTGTTTCTATCACAAATCTGATTTTTTCACAAATTTCAACTTCGATAGCCCATAAGTAATCATCATCATTATCTCATTTGGTGCAAAAGTTACGATTTTTGCAACCTAAAAACTCAAACCACGCCACTGTGCGACGTTGAAACCCGATTTTGTTTGTATTTTCGACCCTGCACTAAAAAAGTGCGATGGGTCTATTCATTTTGTCAAGTATATGTACAAATAAATCTTTTCAAGCTTTTATTTTTGTAAATAAAATTTTATTATTAAAACTGATGTGATTACTTTGCATTTCATTGGCTTTGACGCTGCAAGAGAGATTTTGTCAAAAATCCCTGTAGTACAAAGTCTTCATTACAAAAATCAATTGTAATGAAAACGGGCAAAGATATAGAAAAACTGGAAAAACTAGAAAACTGAAAAGATCTGAGTGTTTCGTCAATTTTATGCCTTTGGGCGAGGTGGACATTCTGTGGAAATGCCCATATGCAGGAAACCAAAACATAGGTAATATTTACATTAAGGCTTTAGAGTTTTTTCAGAGGTAATCATTTGTAATCATTACTTGAGTACATTACAACCGATTTAAAATGATTCACATTTTGGGAATGCTAACCTATACATATGTATATGTATGTATAATTATACCTTAATCATTCATACAAACGTCAAAAATTCTACACTTTTGTGATTTCATGGATATTTTGTATAATTTCATAAATGCATTTATTAAGATATTGATTATATAAATTATTACTGCGGACGGCAGTCCGCGCTAGTGACGAAAGCAGTACAAAGGGTGCGAATGGCGACTAGCAAGGGCGTCGGCAGGGGGGGGGGGGGGGGGGGCAGGGGGGGCCATTGCCCCCCCCTACATTCATAACTTTACCATATTTAGCTTCCGAAATCCAACCAGAGTAGGTCTTAAGACTGCAATGTGGCAATTTTTCTGTAGCCCTACTATATCTATTGCCAATAATTGCCAATCGTACATTCAATTTTTTTCATGGAAGCGTTTTCGAAGTATTAATTTTTCTCCGAATTTTCGAAGTTTCTCCGACATTTTAAAGTATTCCACGATATCCAATTAACCGCTGTAGCGAAATATAAATAATATATGATATAGTGGACCGATTTCGACCAAATTTGGTCAGGATGTATAGGACCATAACAGATGCTGATTTTGTCAGATTAGTTGAGATATCTCAAACAACCAAAAAGTTTTTATGCTACGACTTGAATTTCGACTACTCGTTTCTATCGCAGCTTTATGATATAGTGGTCCGATTTCTATTAGGTACTAAAATATAAATATCAAATGAAGGTTTTTTCCGTGGAGTAATACTTATGAAGTGCATGATGGTGCAAGCAACTAAATATGGAAAGTTATTAATTAAATCCTCTAGTATATAGAGTTACTAATTTCTTTTGCGAATTTTTGCGCAACATCGATTAAATGTATGCTAAAATATGGTAGAAAAATAATTTTTTGGAATCAGATGGGAATGGGGGTGAGCACATGGTCAAACTATAATTCCAAAAAACTTTTCAATTTTATTTAAGTCTAATTAGGAAACATGTGAAGTTTTAGATATATCGCTTAATATTTTAGTGAATAAAACAAAATTGTACTTTTTCACTGAATCAGTTAGAAAGACGGGGTGAAGAAAAGGTCCAATTAAAAAACAAAAATTATTATAAATTCTACTTTAGCCTATCTAAGATTCATGCCAAATTTCAGGTCTCTACACTCAGAAAAATATGAACGAAAAAAATCATGCACAATTTTCTTGATATCTGACCGAATCGTTCTCATTTTTTCGTGCTTAAAACAAGAACGAGTCGGTATCAAATCGTGCACACATAAAAAAATTAACGAGAAAAGTCAAACATTTTTAATTTTCTTTAAAAGAAAAGCAGGCGACGACTTCAATTTTACATTTGAGTTGATATCTTTGCTTTTGCTGTGTGTCAAAGGAAATATTTCTAACGACTGTGAGTATATTTAAAAATAGTGACAAGTAAATTTTTATTGGGAAAACATTTTTACAGGAGATGGCGCTACTAAATGAAGTGAAATTGACAGCACTCTCAGAAATCGCCATCTGGCGACAGTCAATCCAATAACTTTATTATTCAGTGCATACTTTCTGGAAGCATGTAATTATAATCGTTGTAAGCTCTATAGCAATTATTTGTTTATTCATTTGTGTATTCTTTGTTATCATTGATCTCCTCTTGCTTGAGAAATAGATTTATGGTTTTTTTTACTCGGTGGGAGCTAGCCTAAATCAATTGATCGTCGCTGACAAGAAGAGGGGCACGGATATCGACATCCAAAACCACATAAGTAGTTTCAAGCTCCTTTACAACGAAACACAGGGTCCTAGAGCGGAGTGGAACTGTTGACCTGGTGAAGCTCCTTATACATATATCAGTTCAATCGGATTTTTCCCCACACCCTGAAGACTTGAACTCTAGCACTGCCAAGCAAGGAAATTACATTAATCTCAAAAATACTGAAGAGACCGGACCAAGGCGGCAGCTTTGAAGACAACACAATATTTATGAGTGATTAATGAAATGTCGGGAACAAGGAACAGTTCATTCGTGAGCTACAACGAGATCGACGACCAGCTAGATGAGCTGAACAGAAGACGTCAAGAGGTTAAATTAAGAAAATTAAATATGTATCCAATTTAATCAATAAAATACTAAAACATTAATTTACTGTGTATTTTTATTAAAACGGATAAATTATAAACAATATATTCTATATGAAAAACCAATCGGGTCCTAAAGTGGAAAATATGGGTATAAATTGAGAACGGTCTGTTCTAAATGTGTAACCAATACGGTCCTAAAGTAGTAAACAAATGTTCGAGAACTGAGCACCTACTGTTCGTATAATGTTGTGGATATGTTCCTGAAACGAGCTCAAATGTTCTTGGATTGTGCACATGCTGTTCATAAAATGTTGTGGTCATGTTCTTAAGCCGATCCCTATATGTTCCTGAAACGAACTAAAATGTTCATAAAATGAGCCCAAAAAGCGATTAAATTGTTCCCATTCGTTCAAAAAATAACACCCAAGTGTTCATGAAATTTCATGACCAAGCGTTCATGAAGTAAGAAAAATCGTGCTTACGCTACTTTCATGCACAGTTTGTTTTGATTTGTGCACAGATGTGCTTGTTTTTTTTCTGAGTGTAGCTTTATATTTGGATTTTGTAAAAATATTTTAATTATTTTTCTCATAGTCGGGTGAGGAGGGGAAATCTAAGGCGTGGTCCAAATCACAAAAAAAAATTCAAAATTCTAATTTCGTTCAACTAAGGTTCATGCCCAATTTGAAAACTCTGGCTTTAAAATTGTAATTAATGCCGCAAAAATTGACTTTTCGCCCATAGTGCCCTGGCTCAAAAGCTAATTCATTTTGAGATTCATAGTCGCCTTTCAAAAATTAGATGAAAAGTTAGTCTGTTTGTTTGTTTGTTTGCATCAAATCGTTGAAATGGCTTAAATGTTTGAATCTATTTCCTATAAAAAAACTAGAAATGCGGGGGTGCCATATAAATCGCTTGCGCTTGAATTTCACTTAAATTTCATACAAATTCCAGTGAAATGCAAGCGAAAGCGATTTCTGTGGCACCCATGTGATTGCTCTACGACTTTTTCGAAAAATCGCTAGTTTAGCGAGAAATCACTAAAACCCGCCCAGTATCCAAACGATACGAGCTACATAGCTCTATATGTCGTTGGAAAGATATTTTGAAGGCCTCTTAGGCATACCTTTTAACTTTTTTTCAAAGGAATCAAAAGGACATAGGTAAAATGCTACAGGTAAAATACGGGTTTTTACCCAACATTTTGGTGGATTTAGAGAAAACGCCCCCAACGATTTTGAAATTTTATTATATTATAGTATGTGAAATTTCGCGTGTTTGATATATGAAACATAGCTTTTAGTCAAGGGGCATTAGATATCTGAACCAAACTGGCATTATATGCATATGGGATGGTCCTATACATCCTGACAAAATTTAGTTGAGCTCGGACCACTATATCATATAACTTCCATAGGAACGATCAGTCGATCAGTACGTAAAACTTTTTTGTGTTTTGAGAAATCCCAGCCTATCTGACAGAATAAGTATTTGGGATGGTCCTAGGCATCCTGACCAAGCTTAGAAAAAAACCCGTAGTTGCCATAGGAAGGAGCAGTCGAAAATCAAGCTATAGTACGAAAAACTTTTTTTCTGTTTTGAGATATCTCACTCAATCTGACAGAATATGCATTCAGAATGTTCCTTAATATCAAACCAAGTTTGGTTGAAATCGGTCTACTATATCGTATAGCTGTCATTGAAACGATCGGTCAAAAATTAGAATGGAGCATGAAAATATTTGTTGTTTCTTGAAATATAACAATCAGACTCGCTGATTGGTTATTTTTTATTGTGTTATACATACTGATCAAATTTGGTTTAATTCGGTTAACTAAATCATACAAATATATGGCATACGAACAATTAGTCGAGAGGCATTAAACCCTCGGCGTGCATACACTCGGCTGTAGCCGCACCTGTGTTTCAATAAATATTTTATAATTGTTGTAATGTAAATATACGGTGGCTCACAGCTAAAGTATGCAGGTCAAATTTTGACATTTAAGGCTTCTTTGAGCCGTTATCTTTAACATATTGGCATCAATGGAATGGACATTTAAATTCCGTTTGAATGACACAAAACTTTTCTTAACCCATTAAGTATCCTTCGAAAATTTCAAATTGATGAAAAAGTCTATTTTTCAATTTTTTTCCTCGATTTTTTCAAAAGAATATTTTGATGCAGAAAAATTCTTCAAACAATTCTAAGAGTGACTGCAAAAAGAATTTCCAAAAATATTTTTGCTAGTATTCTATAGTTAGTACGGGGTCTCCGACAGTCGAGTATGCTCGACTGTAGAACCGTCCACTAGTAATGATAATGAAAACAAAAAAAATGTATATTCTTGTGAAAATTTTTTATTTAGAACAACATTGCATACAAGAGAATTGACCTTCATGCATGTGAACTGCAAAAAAACCAGTGTTGCCGGACAGTTTGTTTTTGTTTGTAATAATGTGGGCTTTAATATATTCAAATTAATTAAACTTTAAGGGTCTTCCCGCAAACCACTTTGATTTAATGGGATCTTACAATCATTATTATTTGCGATGGTACTGAAGTATATTTCTACAAACACCTAACACCTTTTGACAAAGTTATAATGTCAAAAGACTTAACAATTTTCCAAAACTTCTGATATCTTATAAAAAAAAAACCTTTTTTCCAGTTAAAAATATAGTGATGAAAACATTTTTATGCCCCAAAATTTCTGGAAAAAAAAGGTTGGCATAAACATGTGTTTTCTTATGTCTTAAACTTTCTGACCAACTTTGGTTCAAAAGTGTCCAATATATCATATGACTGCCTTAGGAACGGTCGGTCGTAAATCAAGTTTTGCTTTTTGGGATACCTCAACAATCTGACAAAATATTCATCTAAGGTAATCTTCTACAAACATAGGAAATTTTTTTTGAAGAATTTCGTCAGTAACGTTATATCATGAGGCACATTTCATTGCGACATAAATTCATAAGCAAAAATTCATAAAATTAAAAAATAGCATCAATATTTTATGTAATATTTCATCAACTATTGATGTTATTTCTTAATTTTTTGAATATTCTATCCGAAAAAAACGAAATCGCATTAATATGTTTGAAATTTAAAGAAAGTATTTAATATTGTTGCGATCATGTCGTTTTTGCATCTTCGCTTTTCAAATGCGAAATTTAAAACTATTGACTTACACCATATAATACTTAACAACATTATGGAAAACAAATTTGAGGTGTGGTGTACTTTTTCGTAGCAGTGACAACATATGTTAGTGCAATACAAATCAGCTGAAAGTCTGACATGCGCAGTCGTAAGTATTAGTATCGATTTTTTTTTTAGTATATTTAGGCAACTGTAGTTGGTAATAACCGACTTAACTCTAAGAACTTCAAATTGTCAAATAAAAAATCGAATTCAGTATATTAAATTACAAGAAAATAATATAAAACTACAAATGGACGGAGTGGTTAGCTAGCATTTGGAGTTATATTGTCAACATCTTTGGATATTGACAATGCTTGGAATAAAGTCAACCGTATTTGCACATAAATATATCTGAAAACCTGAGAGAGCATATTTAACACTTGCACATTGCCAAGAAAATATTCTTGCAATTTAAAGTTTCATGCAGTGCTAGAAAAGGGCGTATACGATAACAACGTGACAAAATGGAAATACCTATTTCCAATATATTGTTGCTCTGTTTGATATTCCTGCTAATTGGTGGCGTAGTCATGATATTACTACAGTACTTGCTGTTCATAAAATTCTCCAATCTACCCGATGAAAGTGAGGAACAGAAAGAGATGAATGCTAAATATACCCTACCCCAGGTAAGTTCCTTTTGCAACTTTATAAGATTCTTATCAAAATCATAAGACAGTTGACAGTTGTCAAATAAAATGACAGCTAGAATAATAAATAACATACTATTATATACTATACATATTAGAACCATATTAGCAAAACTTTTCATCATATGTATTTAAATACCATTTGAAGTGTACTTCTTTTTTTTTAACAAAATATCAAAATGTAGGATTTTCACCCATATTAACCCTTCAGCTAATTATCAGATTATTACTTAGTAGTTTACCGTCGATCCTTGGCCCTAGCAGTATTAAAAACTCGATATATCATGGAATCCTCCTGCTCTATTATTATTTCCGGTTCGAGCTGTCCCCATTCTCTAAAGATTGAAATTTTAAGATCACTAATGATTTCTTATCTTGTGTTTTTTTTTTATAAACTGAGCATGCTAGTCAGTCCATTAGATCAACCGAACTAACAAAAATTCTATTGACTGGCGACTGTCGAGTAAAAATGGCAAGAAACGGTAATATTTTGTATCCGATTATTTGTTCTATCGGTCTCTATTTTTATTTATGTGAAGGGAGGTAATTATAATTATTGATCTGTCTTATAATTATGATAAGTACCTTAAAATATATATGTATAATAACAACATACTTTTTTATAATATCTTAGAACATAAAGCAAACAGCTCGAAATCTAAATACAACTCAAGCCGAAGGCAGCACCTGCGAATTACATCAGAACAATGTTCAGAGCTCATCAACGTTAGTTTCCTTGAATTTTGTCCTGCAGTTTCTATTTCATGAATTCAAGAATTCGAATGGCGTACGCAAATGGTTTTATCGTAAGCTTTCCATTGAATTAGATGAGCTTATAACAAAAACAACCACAGGAAAACTTTTGGACAAGTTGACAGTGCGTTTCTTATATAGATTGAAAAGCAGGGAGTATTAATGCAACTCTATTTCAGATCAAGGAACTTGATTTAGGTGACCAGTTTCCTGATATCAGATCGCTGTCGGTACATAATGTAGAACTTGACGAGTCTGAGCAGCGCATTGAGAACTTAGACTTGTTACTGGATATTAACTATATTGGTAATTTCTCTACTTCGATTGATGCGGACATGGTTTTGGGCAAGAAAGGCTCCATTATGTTAAAAGGTAACAACTATACATATTAGAGTGCCAAATATACCAACTATGGTTAACGCAATTTGTAATTGAATCTTTAGTAAAACAGTTATCTGGCATGGCTCGACTTCAGTTTACGCGAAAGCCTTACACTCATTGGTCTCTAAGCTTTTTGGGCGACCCAGAACTAAACTTAGTTGTTGAGTCAAAGTACCAAGGGCGCCAAATGCAATCAAATATCACGAATCTCATATCGAATCAAATACGCAAAGCGGTACGCCGAAAACATACCCTGCCCAACTACAAGCTGCGCTACAAACCTTTCTTCCACTGGGCCGCAGATGACGAGACTGGTGATTGCGATATACAGCCTAATGGAGGGCTAGTCGTACGGGTGGCAGAGCTGTCACGACTGATGGCATGGCCAGGCACCAGCCACATCTATTGCACTATTACACTGGCGCCAGTACCCTTCATAGAGGCCCAACAGAAGGATAACCGTCACGTCCTAATCTCATTGGACATTATCATACACAAAGCTAAGAACCAACAGATTGGTATTCTATTCAAACAGAGCACCAGCCAGGTCAAAATCGAGTCGATTCTGCCGAACACACCAGCCTGTAAGTCCAATCTCTTGCCAGGCGATACGCTTGTTGCCATTGAAGGTAAGCAAGTAAATACCATTCAGCAAATAGCTAAGGTGGTCAAGAACCTACAGTCTACAGTCTGTTGTCTACGCATTGAGCGCGTCATTCCTGGCATCATACGTAACGATGCCGTATTGGAAGATCTAGAGAAATATGACGATTTCTACGACACTCCCGCCACAGTCAAGTCAGACATTGAAGAGACCGAGATGAGCTCAAAACTTTTGACTATTAAGTCAAGTGCTGGTCGCAACTGCAACGATTCAAGTCTGAGCTGTACACCTACCAATTCACCCAAAAAATCAAATATAATTGCAAAGGCCATCAAGAAGACGATAAGCCGTGAGAGCGCCGACTGTCTTAAGGATAAAGACAAAATGAAATCAGATGAAACTAATTCAAAGTCGTTGTATACAAATGATGATAGGTATTCAGCAGTTTCTGAAAAACCACTCGATGAAGTCAACTACTTTTATCAGCACTCAACCCCCGATTGTACCCTTAGTCCTCTTATGCACATGGACGATCAATGCAACTTTCAACTGGACTCCAATAGTCGATTTCTCAATGTATGTGTCTTCGGAAAGTGTGCAAGCGAGAGTGTTCTGCTCGGCTACTACAATATACAAATTGGCCAGATATTAGTCGAATGCTGCGAAACCAGTCTTAGTCAATGCCTAAAGCGGGTAACTCTAAATCCCGCAACTCTCTTGCCAGTGTAAGTTTCAAAATTTGTATTGCAACTGCTAGTTTTATAAATATTTCCACAGAAAAGCGCACGTTTTGTCCAATCAGTCTGGGTTCAACCCCAACCTTTGCTTTGGTGACATTTTATTCGGATTTTCATGGAATGGCAATCCAAGTGCTACCGCAAGTGAGAACATAGCCAAAAGCCCAGCGAAGAGTCCATCACCGGTCAAGTATATTTAAATATATTATACTAAGTATAATTTGCAAACCTAAGCATTTCACTCCCTTTTTAGAACTCAGTCAGCTACTAGCGAAAAAATGCAAGAAGACTGCCTTTCGGAAACGGTGTCACTGAAATCTTCCAATATCTTAGCAGATTGTGCAGTCCCTAGCGCTACCAATGCAACGACACAGGTGTTGTCCAAGGCACATAATTTTATTCGAACCCATTTTCAACGCGCCACACAGTGTGATTTTTGTGGAAAGAAAATTTGGCTAAAGGATGCTATGCAGTGTAAGAACTGTACCATGTGCTGCCACAAAAAGTGCATTTCCAAATGCCAAAATGCCACCGTCTGTGGCCCCGTCGATTGTTACGGACCACCTGTACAAACAAGTCCTTCACCCTCTACAACGGAAGTCAGCAAACCAGAGCTTACAATTACACAACCAGAATATATGGAACCATTAAGCGCAGCATGTTCAAATGGTTTACAAACCGAAGAGACTGTCTCAGAAGGAAGCACTGATCAGACACAGCAAGTCAGCCTAGCCGTGCACGAAACTAGCTTAACGGGAATGCTGACACAAGGAATAAAGCGGCAAGCCAGCAACCTGGATATACCAGGTATAGTGTCATCACTGTCTGGCAATAATTCACAAATTAACTCAAAAAGCCTACCTCCGAGTCCTCAACATTCGCCATCGCGGTGAGTTTTTTACGGGGACCATCTGAACTGGGAATTTTATATATGCTCTATTTAGAAAGGCGTTGAATTCGGAGGATACGTCAAATCAACATTATCCAAATACTTTTGAGAGGGTCACCCAGCATTTAGAAGCACTTCCATTAGAGAGCACATCGTTAAATTTTGAACAAGTCGTTCTGATTACTGAGCCAATTGTAAAACATTCCAGTAACGATGACCTAATGAACCTGGCCAAGAGCTACAGTAAGCACCTCTATGCAGACGTTCCACCAAATCGGCGAGTGACAAAAATAAACGAACTGGTTTGTTTTCTATTTAATTCAATTAAAAACAAAGAAGGGGAGCTATCTTCGGCACGCCGAAGCGTTGATAGCCTTACATTTACATTCTCCGACCGATCTCTCCTAGGGCAGCTATACGATACTGTACTTGGCACTGCAAGTACTATAGGTCATGACATGTCGTGTGCGCGAGGCCTGAGTATTAATTTTGGACCAATCGTTCCTGTTTATATTATACGGTGATGGGAAAAATAATGGAAACGATGATTTTTTTTTAAATTGCTTCGAAAAAAAAATTGTTTATTTTTAGTTTTATTATTCTTTCATTAATACCTATTTATAAATGTTTTAAAATTTTAACAAACAGCTAGATATAAATTATATTTTGATTTGGCTCGGACTCCGAAAAATCATTGTAAGCTTCTAATTACGAATAATTCTTCCTATGACAGCTATATGATATAGTGAACCGAGTTGAACCAAATTTGGTCAGAATTCTGCTAGGGTGCACTTACACTAGTTGACAAGCTGGTCAATTTCATCTCAGTAGGCTGAAAATTTTGATGGCAACTTAGTCAACTCTAGTGTAAACGGTGGTGAGCTCTTAGAAAAAGTGTGTTGACTAGGTAAAAAACACAGCTTACTGGGATGAACATGACAAGCTTCTCAACTAGTGTAAATGCACCCTTAGACTGGTTAAGGTATCTCAAAAAACAATAATAAGGGTTTTTGTACTAAACTTAATTTCAAACCGATATGCGCTATGGCAGCTATATGATGTAGTGGACCGATTTGAACAAAGATTGCTCAGGTTGAAAAAGATTTTGGTTGAGATTTCTTCAGGAACAACAAAAATGTTCATGATCAATCCCAATTTTCGACCAATCATTCCTTAGGGAGCTTTACGATATAGTAAACAGATTTAAAGCAAACTTGGTCAGTTTGTATAAGACAATAGGAAATTTATAATCTGTGATTTCGGTTGGGATACCTCCAGAAACAAGAAAATGTTCATACTAATCGTTCTAATCTAATCATTCCTATGGGAGCTATATGACAAGGTATATCGATTTGAGCCAAAGTTGGTCATGATGTATAAGGCAATACATTCTACAAAGATACCTTCATACATAGGCGGACGAACAGATGAACAGACGGACAGGGCTAGTAAGGACCTGTACCAAGTTTCATCAATACGAGTATAACTTTAAAACGAGTTTGCATAAAAACAGACGGACAGAAGGGCATGACTATATTTACTCAGCTCGCCATCGTTATATCTTATGTGATCTGCCCCCTATTCTTTAATGCGTTACACATTATGTGACAAAATACATTAACCTCTGCAAGGGCATAATATTATTTATTATTTATTTTTATTTCAGATCACGAAACTAAAGGTTGCATTAGATGCAGAAACTGAGGGTTACACGATGAATGACACTGAAAAAGCTAACTCAAATAGGTTGAAATCAGAGTCGCCATGGAAGTCAATGGTCAGCACGAGAGACACGTCGGAGGAGCGAGTTCAAGCCCTGAGCATCATCATGCTGTATTTGTGCACAGGATTACAACATGCACAGGGCAAGGTTACGCAGTAGATAATATTAAAATATCAATTTTGCGTTGTACAAGTGTTAGTGAACCTATAGGCATTTTTAATCAATTTTGAACTGTAGTATTACTTTTTCATTTAGTCGTTTGTTTCACAAGAAATATGTATGTACTTCTTTCTAGAAATGTTTGCTGAATTAAGATTTTATTGAAATATTTTATCTTTTGGCTCTGATCCAAATAACTAATAAAATGTTAAAATAAAAAAACCAAAGGTTATCTTCGGTGAAAATTTGATATCCCTACAAAGATCTGCGAGTTCAGTTAAGATATCTCCAGAAAGTTTCATGGTAGCTTACATTTTTTAATTCGATTTTTGATTTAAGTACACTGTTTTTTATTATTGTAGAGCGATGTTTTCGATTCAATGCATTGACTCAATATAGTAAGTATGCAGTTGACAAAACAAGCTTTACGGAATAAAAAACACAACTAAAAAGATACATCAAAAAAGTATGTATGCAAAGCAAATTGAACCCGTTTTACTACAGTTTTTACATTACTAAATAACATATTATATATAAATTTGGCCTGTCCTGGTCGCTGGGAACCGGTAAGGATCCCTCTCCGGGAACATTGACGCAGGTCTCGTCTGTTAGTCTGTGACCGCTGACCGTGTTCTATGTCCGGCTACAGCAAGGACACCGGAAAAAGTCCTGCGAGAGCGACGACTGCCGAAATCGGATCCTGAAACAGAAAAGACGTCAGGAATATGTACTTCAATAGCGAGGAAAACTTAGACTAGAGCCTGCGACAGCAGGGATGAGTGTTCCCTGCGGCTCGTGAAAGCAGGACATCTTAAACCTTAGCCTGCGATAGCAAGATAGTAAATATAAGCTAGCTCCCGCTACACCAAGGATAATTAAATTCTCCGATCCTGCTCCAGCAATGACACTCCAATCGTTTTTTATTATTATATCTATATTCATCAATATGTACAGCAGGGTGGGTAAATTTTTTCCACTACCAAGCGGTTGTTAAAATCGTAATCTAGGACGAATTCTAAGAAGGTTTGCCCAAGAAACCATGGGCCTAAAATCAATTTCGAGATTCCGATTTTAAACGAGAAATAAAGAAAACATAAAATAAAATAAAGAAAAATAAACAATATTTTATTTTTATAATTTTTTTACACTAAAAAAAATTTTTTTTTAAAAAATAAAATTAAAAAAATTGGCATTAATTTGCATTTTACCGTTAATTTACGCCCTTTTTAGTGCCACGCCCACTCTTATTTAACTTTAAAAAAATGCTTTGAAGTATTGAGAATATATACAGGCCTGTTCCGAATTTCACTTTCGATAAGATTTGTCGGAATTGAATTTCTTTAAACTGCTGTAACACCTTTTCGGCTATATTCAACGGATTGATATTACTTTGAGTTGATGAGTTTAAGTCCGATAAAGTGAAAAACAATAATTTTCAAACACTTCGTCTAAATTCAAAGTGAATAAATGCATATCACTAAATGCTAAAAAGTAAAAAGTGAAAACCGGAACAGGCCTGATAGTTCAAGTTTCAACCCGATATCTCACCCAGTTCAAAAGTTACAGATTTTTGCCACCAACATCGGCGAAACGAACTGCGCTCTGATACAAAATACATATATACAAAATACATGTCAAATGGTACAATCGACTACGTGTGAAAGTTCCTTGGCGACGACCAGAACTGCAATGTCATCAGCGAATCCGATTACTTGCACTTCTTGCGGAAGCCTGAGACGCAAAATGCCGTCATACATCGCGTTCCACAGGAAAGGGCCCAGATCTGATCCATGTGGGACGCCTCCAGATACCAAATACTGCTCAGTACCGTCGACTGTGTCATAAATGAGCACTCTTCTCTCGAAATAGCTTTTAACTAAACGCTGTAGATATAGCGGTGTGTTAAGGTTTGCTAGATCGCGCAAAATACAACTCCACTTAGCAGTGTTGAAGCATTGCGGATATCCAACGTGACGATTAGGCAGTACTTCTTTGCGCCACCTTTCCATCTGGTGCCCGATATTGCATTCCAAGCAATTTCCACGACTCTACTTATGGCATATGTAGAAGATCTGGCCTTTCGAAAACCATATTGGTAAGGCGACAGATCACCCGAATCCGCGATGGCTCGTTCAAGACGGGTGCAGATAAATTTCTCGAGCAGTTTACCCGCGGCATCGATGAGACAAATTGGCCTATATTAGGCTATAGCTCCTGGAGGCTTGCCCGGCTTAGGTATGAGGACTAGCTTTTGAATTTTCCACCTACTGGGAAAAACGCCCTCACATAGACATTTATTGAAAAGCTCGACGAAGATGTCAGGACGAAGTGAGAGGGCTAGCTTGAGGACTCTGTGCGGCACTGAGTCTGGACCCGGCGCTTTCTTTGTGCTCATTTCTTTTGATAAGGTAACTATTTCCTCTGGTGAGACCTCAGCAGGTGAAGGGATATCCTGTGGCGTCAAAGGGTCATTAGAGACGCTGTCATCCATCCTCGGGAAAAGCTCAGCCACAATTTCTCTGACCTGTTGTGGATGAGTTGGCGATGCTTGGCTATTAGAGCTTAATTTTTTGACAACATCCTGCATTCTCTTCCCCATGGGTCCCGCTCCACTGAGTCGCATAACGCTAAGAAGCATTGGCGCTTGCTTTCTTAAAAGGCCACCTTTAATGCACGCCTACCGTCACGAAACGTTGGCTGCCACTGTGGAAATGAAGCCCAGTCGCATATTCGACGCAGCTCGGCTATATGATCATTTCACTAGTGCACTCCTACTAGCTGTAGGATCTTCAAATTCTGACAGGTTTGTTGAGGCCACTGTTGGAAAATGGGCATCTTTTGCTACCGGCAAAATGGTTGCAGTCCTGGCGCTTGGTATCCACACAGAGGAAACGTTTCGGCTCACTCCTGCAGCTAGCCGCTTTGTGACCATTTGCTCCACACCTTAGGCAAAGTCCAGTGCGATCTACGACACTCGTGCAACTGGTTGCCAGGTGACCAAACTCTAAGCATCTGTAACATCGTCTTTGTTTTGTACGCTCGCGGAACCGTCATCTTGTCTATCCTATTTTGAGTTTGCGCACTGGAGTCAGACAAACAATTGCAATTTGTGTGCCAGCGAAGGATTCCCTGAGGCTTTTAACTGATCCAACGTCCACGCTTGGCACACCGGTCTCAACTGAAATTGCGGCTACAATATCCTCCTTAGTAGCAAGGCTGTCGAGATCTCTAATCCCTAAGCCCGTCTCTTGCGTGACCGTCCGAATGCCCGACTGGAGGCCAAGAGCTTCGCGGATGTCGTCTATAAGCTTAGCCGTGTTGTCCTTTTGGCCACGTTATCACCAATCTCTTTTAGCTTCTCATCTTGGCGTCTGGTGACAAGGCGAAGAATCTCGCTGTAGCTGAGATTATCTTGTGGCTGTATGATAATAGCAACCGGCCTTGGCTCACGTTGGGCTTTTGTTTTTGGCCTTGGGTCCAACATGCTGCCACTGAAGTTGCTTTCTAGCAGCTGCGGTTCACGGTGACCAAAGGGGTAGACTCTTCTTGTAGACTCGCTTGTATGAATGCGCGCACACTGAAAGCTTAGCAGATTTGATATGCTTTAAGCGAAGCTCTCCTCTGTTTCATCGATCAATCATGTTAATTGACGTCGCTAAATCGAGAAATGCACCTCACACAACCCGAAGACGCTGCTACAGATGTCTGGACATTCAGCAATTACTTGCACGAGTTCTGTGAACCGCTCACGAAGTTGCCTTAGGTGTCGTTTAAGCAGACAAAGAGGAAAACTACCAAGGTGAGCTGAAATTGTACATCGAAAACAAGTGCCAGCGACAGATGTCGCTGTCCTTAGGGAGCCATACAGGATACAGGAGTCCTCCGTCTCTGCCATCGATGACCCAAAACAAATCGCCAGTGCAGCTCACGGAAACAAGCTCCAAGACGGGCTTTGCCTGCGACAAAATTGGATAAATGTGAACATACAGCGTTTTCATCGCTCCCAGCCTGTCCCTCCTTGAGTTCACTAGCATCCTCGACTCACTGGTCTCTGAGGTCGTCACCCTCTGGCCATCGGTGGTAACTTTAACGCGTGCGCAGAAGAATGGGTTAGCGTCACGATGAACGCGACAGAGTCGTTCTGAAGTGTGTTCCATCACTGGAGCTCGCGCTTCTTAACCATTGTGGCAATCCTTTACAATATTGGGCCTGCACACAACGGGCCTATCCAGGCCTTAGTGCGTTGTTTCATCGACACCACTCTAGCCTATCCTGCACTATTGGGCAGCGGCCAGCCAGCAGCTTCAAGATAAAAACGCTACGTCAATAACCTCAGCACGGTGCTGTTCTTGGACCTGATGTCCAACTTTGATGCTAAAACAAATGCGGAGTGTATGGCCAACGAAAATGTGGACTACCAGGAGTCGTGGAGTGGCAGACTACTTTTCGTGATCGCTAGCAGGAGTATAAGCGTCAATGCTTTCTGGCGCTCTGTGATTCCCATGGGGTAGGACTTATAAGATCGTAGCCAAGAAACAGCACATCTAGACAGGCTTCGGCATCGGACCCAGACCAGGTCAAATCTATCGTAGCAGAGCTTTTTCGTGTATGGAGGAGCACAGCCACGGAGTCTCTTTCGACTCTCAGGAGCCTCGAAATAACATCTTTATTGCGGAGGTCACTCACGAGGAGATCGTAGCCGCAGCTAGGAGTTCGATTATAAGCAAAGTCCCAGAGCATTAATCTATCCTAGACAGAGCCCTTAAGCTCGCACTTACCCTTCGCCCGTATATTTGCGTGGACTTGTTCAACGAATGAGTGCTTGAAGGTGTATTCCCGGAGAGGTGGAAGGCGCACAAGCTGGTCCTTATCCGCAAACCCAGAAAACCTCTGGGTATCGCTCATCATTCAGGACAATCAGCCTTATCGACACCGCAGGAATTGATGGAGAAATTGATATGCTCACGTCTCGAGCATGATTTTGCTGACGGCGTAGAGGTCCTCATTTTGGCAAAGAAACTGCCGACCGTCGAAATGACCTGCAACCAGATAATTGCTCACATTTAACGCACACATTGAATGTGCAGTCATACAGGGTCCAGCATTGAATGTGCAGTCGTACAGCAGGGGCTGAAAAGCTGCAGCAGTGTCGCAAGACGCCTATTTAGTAGTGGCTGGGATGATCTGCTGCTAATAGGCAAAGCGGCTCCACTGCGAAAAGGTTTCTAAGACACACTACGATATCCCTATGGCAGGCTCGCTGGCGGAGCTCCACCAATGAAAGATGGACTCCCGGGCTTACCAGAAAACTTGGCTGCTACGCCGGCAGATGAACTTTTACCTTAGGCAGCTGCTGACAGGACACGGCTGCTTTAAAGCTAATCTTAACCGCTTTAAGCTTTCCGCGGACCAAATCTGAGAAAATTGCGGTCACGGAATTGTTAAAGAAGAACGTGCCCTATCCTTGTTAGGCACACTACGCCTGACCCTAAATAACATCATTGCCCACATGATCACAACGCGACCCCAGAGGCTTCGGCCAGAGCCGACAGTTCTTTTCAATAAAACTCCAGAGCGGCCAAGCATTGCTAAGAGAGCGCACACAAGCAACGGCGGGTTCGATCACCCGTCGGAGCATACCCTGTTTTATCCGCAAACCCAGAAAACCTCTGGGTATCGCTCATCATTCAGGACAATCAGCCTTATCGACACCGCAGGAATTGATGGAGAAATTGATATGCTCACGTCTCGAGCATGATTTTGCTGACGGCGTAGAGGTCCTCATTTTGGCAAAGAAACTGCCGACCGTCGAAATGACCTGCAACCAGATAATTGCTCACATTTAACGCCGGCTGACAATTGTAAGATTTAAGCTTGCGCCCCACAAATCGGAAATAGTTTTGGTGAGCAGCCGTAAAAAAGTCGAGACGGCCAACTTTATAGTGGCAGGTACGACAATGTCGAAAAATGTTGTAAGATACCTTGGGACAATGGTAGACACAAGGCTGTGCTTTAGTAAGCACTTGGTCTACATGAGCTCCTAGGCAGCGTCCGTCAACTGGCTATCTTGGCTATAATCTTCCGTGCACCTTTCATTCGGACTTCTGTGTATTTTTTTTTCTTTTGGCTTGTTTCCTCTGATGAGTTTGCGTATCACGATGCCAGGGTTGGTAAATGTGATACGCTAATTTCGAATTTTCACTATTTCACTTTGGTGCTGCTGATAATGATGCAAACAGTGGTAAAAAATGCAAAAGTAGCCCAATCAGTAGCTTGAAATACCTGCACAAGTTCAGGTCGACTCCACTGGCTCTGTTACCGTGGACCGCGGTACCATTCCAGCGGACAAGAAGAAGCTTCTCTGGCAGCAGGTCAAACCCAAGGATAAAAATAAAAACAAGCGGAAAGGCCATAGTCGAGCTCCCGACCACAGGATACCCCTTACTTATTTAAAAATATGTACAATATTTTTATTGCATGAAAACTTTAATCAGCCATTACCACCTTTCTATTTGTCCGATCTTGTTACGATTTAGTAGGATGATAGGCAATAATAGTAGTTGAGGTTAATAAGCAAGCAAATACTAATAACTTAAAAACTGCGCCTGTGGGGACAATCGCGATTGGCGGAGGCGGAAAGGGACTAAGGGACACGCAGGATAAGTCGCCCATACTAACTGTCGGCGATTTTAATGCCTGTGTCACGGACTGGGGCAGTAGCAGGACAACACTAAGAGGGTCAATTTTGATGAGCACTTTTGCACTACAGAACGTTAGCCTGCTGATCGTCGACTCGAAGAGCACTTACATCAAAGCTGGTAGAGAGTCCATAATCGACCTGAACTTTGCCAGCAACACTAGATGGCTCGTGTCTGATCTGATAGCGACCAAATGGCTGTGATCACAAACCTCATCTCGACCTCAGCAGTCCATGGGCTCAGAGTCAGTTGTGATGCAAATACCTCTGACGATACGATAGCAGAAGCTTTGACTAGGGCTTGCGACGTATTCATGGCAATGGTCTGTAAAGGTGGCAACCCACATCGCCCTGTTGCCTGGTGGAACGAGAACATCGTCAAAGCACGGAGAAAAAGTCGTGTTGCAATGCGTCTGTGCAAAGGACACCGAGCTTAGACGAAAGATTTTTAAGGAAGCAGTAAAGCTAAGCAATGCCCAGCATGTTCGGGAGCTTTGTGAGGCTGCTGATACCCAGCTCTTTGGACCGGCGTACAAGATGATCATGGGCAGGCTGGCAAGGCAACCTATGTCAACCCGTCCAGCTCAGCTTGGGTGCATAATACATACACTTTTTCCGTCTCAGCCGCCACTTGAGATACCACTACATCAGCCACAACAAACAGAGCCTGATCCCAGGACGCTCACAAGCATCAAGCAAGTTGACCTTGCCGCAAAAGTCAAGACGGCCCTCACGGAATTCCGAACGCAACCATCAAAGCAGCAATTTCTGCAAGCCCCGCATCCTTGAGGGGAACGGTGACACGCAAGATGGAAGCTGCAGCGTCTACTGCTCATTCCAAAACCCGAGAAAAATCTCTACGAGCCCTTCTACAGATAGGAAAAATCTTTGAGAGAATTATCTGAAACCGACGGGAGTGCGAGCTCGCAAAGGCGCAGCAATTTGGATTTCGGAAGCAGTGTAGCCCGATTGATGCTATCCAAGCTGTGATAGATATAGCTTGACATGCCATCCAAGGGACGAGATGGACTGATAGAGCCAAACAGTAGTGCCTAGTTTGAACGCTTGCGATCTGGGTTCCAGCATTGAATGTGCAGTCATACAGGGTCCAGCATTGAATGTGCAGTCGTACAGCAGGGGCTGAAAAGCTGCAGCAGTGTCGCAAGACGCCTATTTAGTAGTGGCTGGGATGATCTGCTGCTAATAGGCAAAGCGGCTCCACTGCGAAAAGGTTTCTAAGACACACTACGATATCCCTATGGCAGGCTCGCTGGCGGAGCTCCACCAATGAAAGATGGACTCCCGGGCTTACCAGAAAACTTGGCTGCTACGCCGGCAGATGAACTTTTACCTTAGGCAGCTGCTGACAGGACACGGCTGCTTTAAAGCTAATCTTAACCGCTTTAAGCTTTCCGCGGACCAAATCTGAGAAAATTGCGGTCACGGAATTGTTAAAGAACGTGCCCTATCCTTGTTAGGCACACTACGCCTGACCCTAAATAACATCATTGCCCACATGATCACAACGCGACCCCAGAGGCTTCGGCCAGAGCCGACAGTTCTTTTCAATAAAACTCCAGAGCGGCCAAGCATTGCTAAGAGAGCGCACACAAGCAACGGCGGGTTCGATCACCCGTCGGAGCATACCCTGTTTTAAATAAAATTTTTTTTCTCATTTTCTTTGATTTTCTTATTATATAAACATTATTTTTATTTTTTTCAGCGTATTTATAAATTAATTATATTATTGAATAATAAAATGTCATCGAAAATGAGAAAAAAATGTTTGTATTTAAAACAGGGTATGTACCGACGGGTGATCGAACCCGCATGTTTACATTTCACGCACACTAAGAAGCGTGCGCATGTTCACACACAGAAACGATAATGAGCGAGAGAGCGACAAAGAGCGTGCTCATCGTTCTGGTGTCGATCCAAGACAAAATTTTTCGTCGTTGCTTGCGTGCGCTCTCTCAGCAACGTTTGGCCGCTCTGGGGTTTTTTTTAAAAAGAGCGAAAAGAGAGTCTTGTTGCGATCCACTGGACCTGCTAAGAACTTTGGGTACGCGAGCAAAAAATGTTGTTAACAGGACAAACGATGCCACGTCGACAACACGATGAAAGATTTAGATCTGAGAGTAGTTGCCCTGCAGGCACTAGTCCTAAACCTATTTGACAAGTTGCAGGGTGGTACAACAGGTGCATTCACGTCTGGGACGCAGACAACCCCTAGACCGAGTAAGAACGGAGCTAAGAGAGAACATGAGTCGCCCCATCTGCCAACTTAGAAATCGACACAAAAGAGGCAACGGGGTGCAAGGCAAACAGCCTAAACTTCATATGGCAGCATTACCCATGGTGTGACCTAAACAAGTCAGAGCCATAACAAAAAAGAAAAAACCCCCACGAGTGCCAAGGCCGGATGCCTTCATAATCCAGCCACAATATGACTTAAGCTACAGCGCTATCCTGAGGCTCGTCATCAGGTGTCAGGACACGAAGCTAAAAGAGGTTAGTGAGAACGTTAGCCGGATCCGGAAGTCAGTAAAGGGCGAACTACTTCTGGAGCTTAATAGTGCAAACAAAGGTAACACCTTGACGCTCAAAGAGATTAACGAAGACTTTGGACTACAGTCGGGCATCAGGACGGTTACTCAGGAGCTGTGCTTGGAGATCAGAGATCTCGGTAGCCTCGCAACTAGGAAGGACATCAAGGTCGACCAGACTCAAGTGGATATAAGCTCCATTAAAAGCATACGGCCATCATTTGCAGGTACAAAGCCTGTGCCTGCCTCCTGTGAAGGCAAAAAATCTGTTGCAAGTGGGAAAACTTAAAGTCGAGTGGATGACGGATGCATAGTGCGCAGGCGCATAACCAAAAGACGCTGTTATAGATGTCTGGAATTTCGACACTTGGCAGTTAGGTTTGCCTAAGCTGTAATGCAAACGGACATAAGCCTAAGTGTCAGGCTGAGTTAAAATTCTTCTTGTGTATCGAAAAAAAACAGCAGGACTTTAAACATTTTCCCGGCAGCAAAAGATGCTCTTTAGTCAGTAGTGGCATCAACAAATCGTCTCAGCTATAGAGCTGCTGCAATTGAACCTAAATCACTGCGAAGCGGCCAAAGACGGTGAGAGAGAAGCAGATAGACGTCGCTGTCCTTACCGAGCCAAACAGGATGCAGGAGTCATCATTCTGTGCCCTCGATGCCACAAAAGAGACCGCCAGTGCAGCTCACGGAAACAAGCTCTGAGATGGGCTTTTTATGCGACATATTTGGAAAAATCTGGATGCTTTCCCTGAGTTCACCAGCATCCTCGATTCACTGGTGGCGGATGCTAGAGGCCGGCACCCTCTGGCCATCGGTGGCGACTTTTATGCGTGGGCAGAAGAAGGGGGTAGCGTTACGACGAACGCGAGAGGTAGTGTCGTTTTGGAGAATGTTGCATCAAAAAATATGTTTGTCAACCAGTTTTCCAGTTGGTCAACCCAAGATCTAGCAACGTGTTGCCGATAAAGTTGAAAGCTGTTTAAACTAGTTGACATTAACATTCGTAGATGATCACGTTGCCAATGCTGTTTAGTTGAAGTCGATATTTTTTGTCTACCGAGCGTTCTTGATTTGTATATTTGTATGTATAATATACATTGTATATGGGCATTTCCAGAAAAAGGTCCACCTTGCCCAAAATCGTAAAATTGATCAAAAACTCACATCTTGTGTATGTTGTATTCAACTTACCTTAATAATACCAGCAATATACGCTAGAAGAAACTCAATAGGATGAACATATAGATTATATATTGGAATAAATTCACTATTTCTATATTTTTGCCCATTTTTGAATTCCAAAATGAACTGTTTGCATTCTGACGATTACACTAAGTTAGATAGTAGGACTGTACCATAAACCATTTTAATATATATAATTATATTGAAAGTTTAATTTAATACAAGTCTTACAGGCTGTTTCCGATATATACAGGGTGGCGCAAAAGAAGTCAACCGATGTGGTTTGGCTCTCATTTTTTTTCTAAATGAAAAATTTTTTTTTGATTATGTTTATTCGAACCTTAAGAATTTTATTGGTTTAGGCGAGAAGATGACATCGGCCAAGTGTTCGCTGCCAGAGCTCATGACCATACGCCCGTTTTATGGCATTTTCCATCACTTTTGCCAGAACTTCGGGCGACAGGTTCTCGCATTCCTGGCGAATATTTTCCTTAAGGGCTTCAAGAGTTTGCGGCTTGTTGACGTGAACCTGCGACTTTAAAAAAACCCCATAAAAAGAAGTCTGGAATGGTTAATTCGGGTGATCTGGCCGGCCAGTGCAAATATCAAAAACGAGAGATAAAGCGGTTATTATTATTACATTATTACAATTATTCTGCGTTCTTGGGGAGTGTATCGCTCCATGGCTTATTCACTTGTATTCTGTATCTGTCTAGTCCACAAATGTCAAAACAGATTTGACATTGGCGGCCATTTGCAAAAATGAGAGCATCTTCCAATAGGGTGACTTCTTTTGCGCCACCTTGTAGAATAAAATTTTATGAACAAACTTTTGGAAAAACTAGGTGGAAATCTTGTCACGTTCGCGATGTCGCGTTACAAATTTCTAATAAAACGTGAAAAATAAATATAATGATAGTAACATATCAAAATTATTTCTAAAATGGAAAGCTGCATTATTTTATTATGGTTTAAGAGTATTTTCTTCCAAATTACTCGTCACATTTCGCAGACATTCGCACTTGTCAACATGAAGTCAAACATGACTTCCATTTTTCGTCGCGTTCGCGATGCATTGTTTTCTATAAATAATTCGAAAACGACATGTCTTCAAAGCTTGTCTTTTATAAGAAAAATAGTGTTGATAAGATGCATTAAGCACGTGAGAAAACATTTTTGAAAATGCCAACTTTTGCCCTTTTTTTTTTTAACTAAAGACGTACAAATGTTGCGTTTTCGATCCTGGAAATACCCATATTCATTTGTATTTGTATTTCAAATATTTTAGATGTGTTTTTTACTTTAAAGCGCGAAATGGGCGCGGCAATTATTTTAAATTTTTATATTGAGGAGGAGCAAGGACCTAAATGCGAGCCCGGGCAACGTAGGTTCAAGAACTCTATTAGGAGCGTGAAGAGTGAATTTTTTTCGTTCGTTTCAAACGATATTTTGATCGAATAGGAGTTTGTTTGAGTGAGTCCGGATGACTTCGATTTTATAATCTAACGTGTGAGGCCTTTAATTGAAAAGCCGACACCAGACTCCGAAAAGCGAAATCCGCAGCAGAGCGGCTTCTCGTGACCCTTTGGAATTTCGTTCCTGGGGATAGCATGCACAGCTTAAGCTTCTAGCTTAAGATTTCGGTGCCCTCCATTTCAATGATAATTCACGAAGGCTGTGACGCCATCTATTTAAAACCATTAAAGAATAATATTCTTAAGATAATAAATAATTTATTTCATTTTAAATTTCAGGTGCAAATTATAATTGGAACACGGTTCTTGCATTAAATATAAGAAATATTTAATAAGGTATCAGGAACAGAACTATATGTACATGGTTCATCCATGAAAAATAAGGCACTTAATGTTATAAACTTAAATTTAAGGGTAAAGAATTTTTGTTTTTAAAGCAATATATTCATTTTAAACAAAACAAGCGAGAAATAAAAAACTTCTTATTCAGGCCTGTTCCGGTTTTCACTTTTTACTTTTTAGCAATTAGTGATATGCATTTATTCACTTTGAACTTAGACTAAGTGTTTGAAAATGATCGGTTTTTGCTTTATCGGACTTAAACTCATCAACTCAAAGTGATATCAATCCGCCGAATATCGCCGAAATGATATTAGAGCAGTTTAAAGAAATTCAATTCCGACAAATCTTATCGAAAGTGAAATTCGGAACAGGCCTGATTGTAAACATTACGATTACAAAATTAATGTAATGTTATTTATACGAATTTTTATTTTTAATTTTTTGCATGTTTTGTTTAAAGTGAATATGTTTAGGGCTTTTAATACATAATTATTAATAGTTCACTGTTCTTTCACAGTAGTTTTATAAAACTACTGTTCATTGTACTGTTAAGGACAATGGGATCTTACAATCATAATTTTCGTCATACTTTGTAACGAACGCTGGCATGTTAGCTTCTAAATCTTCGCTCATAATCTGTAAAAAAAAAAAAAAAAAAACAAATAAAATTTATGTTTGTTTGTTTTAGATGCTTACTACAACAGCTGAATGGGAAAAAATTGCAATTGTTTTTGAGGATCGTTGAAATTTTTCCCATTGTTTTAGTGCTCTACATGGTAAACAAGCAACGGCAAATAGTTATTCGCAGTATTTACCTATAAACCTGACGGTGAAAACAAATTACATATGTATGTATCAGGCCTGTTCCGGCTTTCACTTTCGGTAAGATTTTGCGAAAGTGAATTTTTTTAACCTGCTCTAATATCATTTCGGCGAAACTCTTTGGATTGATATTACTTTGAGTTAATGAGTTTAAGTCCGATAAATTGAAAAACGATCATTTTGAAATAATTAGTCTAAATGCAAAGTGAATAAATGTATTTCACGAAATGCTATAAAATAAAAGGTATTAGCAAAATAGTATGCATACAATTATAAAATATTTGTTATTTCAGTTACCCATTATCAAAAGCCCTTGTTGTGGCTGCTGATGCGTTTCCGCTAAAGCCGAACATCAAGAAGCCCTTTGCATTCAGGCAGTAGAAAATGAATCACAGGAGTATCAAATATCGACTTATTTACGCGCGAAGAATTAATGAGAATATGTACTATATGTTCGGGATTTGCGCAACACGATTTAGAAATCTTTGCAAATACAATCGATCAACATTCATCAAAAGCCAAGTAGATATTGTATTAGTAATTTGCGCACTCCACAATACTCTGATGGATAGAAACAGTGTTTACACATGCATAGACGATTTTGACAAATTATAGCAGGTCAGTGGCGAAAACACAGAGAAGGCAATGGACAGAGGACTAATGGAATTAAAAACAATGAATACCAGACGAACTAGCATTACTGCAACCTCTATGCGAGATAACTTCAAATAATATTTTATTTCGCAAAAAGAAGAGATTTGCTGAGTACGCTGCTTGCGGCTATACACACCAGTTGACATAAATAAAAAAGGATATACACTCAGACCAACATTTATTCGTACATCCTTTTTTTACTTTAACAGCTACATTAGTCAAGTCTTCACACTAAAATAAATATATTTGGAAAGGTCGTTCAAATTCCGTTTGAATGATGCAAAACTTTCCTTAACCCATTAAGTACCCATTGAATATTTTGAGTTCAAAAAAACGTAATTTTTTAAACTTTTTTCCTCGATTTTGTACACAAAATATTTTGATGCAGAAAAATTCTTCAAACAATTCTAAGAATGACTGCAAAAAAAAAATTTCAATATAATATTTTTCCTAGTATTTTTTATAATTTTTTGAAAATCCTAAAAATGACCAGTTAAACCCATTTTTAACCATTTTTACCACTTTTCACACAAAAAGTGCTTTTTTCGCAATTTTCAATAAATTTTTAAAAATACTAGCAAAAATATTTTTGAAAATTTTTTTTTGCAGTAACTCTTAGAATTTATCTGCATCAAAATATTTTGTGTAAAAAATCGAGGAAAAAAGTTTAAAAATTTACGTTTTTTTGAACTCAAAATATTCAATGGGTACTTAATGGGTTAAGGAAAGTTTTTGCATCATTCAAACGGAATTTGAACGAACTTTCCAAATATATTTTTTTTAGTGTGAAGACTTGACTAATATAGCTGTTTAAGTAAAAAAAAAGGGTGTACGAAAAAATGTTGGTCTGAGTGTATGTATAACATACAAAACTTGATGTCCGAGTACATGCGCCCGAGTCCATGGCTAAAATGGGTTGCAGGAACAGCAGAGAGTTACAGAAAAGATTTGGTGCTTACGGCTCAGCCGAAGCCTGTCCAATCTTTGTCGCTTGGACTTCATTATATGCATTCTGAAATACATCAATTTGCATTCAATAAATTTTATGTTTAATTTTCAATGGTTTTGACTATCATTTATTAGAAATTTCATCTTTTGGAAAACTTAACACCTTCGCAATCTCTTCCCATGACATCTCATGTTTGTTGCGGCTTTTGCAGATCTTTGCTGGTCACGTCCTATGAATTGACCCTTTTTTCCACGCACTCATTAAGTTGACAGCACTTTTTATATTCATATGCCGTTAAATCGTCGTCGTTGTTCAGCTCAACGAAAATATCCTCAAAGAATTTTTTCATTTTATATGAAAATCAGTAAAAATCTTTGTAAACAAATTAATGTGCAATTTAATATTGTTAGAGGTGTCCAAAAATCGATGTGCCATCAATCGATAGTTTTCGATAGTGATCGGTTTCAACTATTCATCCCGCAAATAGAATCGTTTTAATACAGGGATGCCCAGCACCTATGCACACAGCGCACATTTGTTTTTGCTTTGCACATAGGATATGGGAAGTGTGTGAGAATGCACATTGGTAAGCTTCTCGTGCACATTGAAAAATTACACTAACAAATTTCGCACATTACGCTTTCGGTCTACTTCGTTGCTGGCAAAACAAGAACAAATTTTTCACTGTCCGCTTTCCGTCGACCTTCGTTGCTGGCAAAACAAAAACAATTGTATTGCGTCGTTTTGCTGTGGCTAATCGAATGTATTTTGTTGTTGTCTTGTCGTTTGGTGTACACCGAAAAAGAAGAAGTTTACTTCGTTGTGAAACGTGTGACGCTTGTGTTTTTTTTTTTGAAGAAACATGTTCCTATTTTTTTTCTGTGTACACATAGAATTGAAAAATACTTTCGTTTCATGTGTGCGTGCGCATTGTTTTTATTTGTATTGGTGCGTGCACATCCATAAGGCAGCTTTGGGCACCCCTGTTTTAATACATGCATATCAGGGGTGCCACAGAAATGACTTCCGCTTGAATTTTACTTCAAATGCATTCCACTGTGCCACAGACCGATCCACGAAATAATTTTGAGCGGAACGAAGCGCTCAATCCGCTGGCGTCCGATGCTGCCACCTAGTCCGATTTAGATTTTCGCAGTCAGGGTCAGCGATGCCAATTTTTTTTGTCAGAATTCGAAGTAGGGTATTTAAAAAAAATATATGGAACCACTTCTGTTTTCTTTAAATTAAGCATTCAAAAAAAAATCTTTTGAGGTGAAACAAATTTTACAGCAAAATTCTTTTACCTATTGTGCAATTTGTGAAAATATTTGTCACGAAGTTTTGCCAGACTAATGGCAGACAGTTGCTAGGAAGCGTACATGGGTTTAGAAAAAGCCTTACAAAATAATTTCGAGCCAGTTTGCAACCCTTTTTTTTTATATGAGTTGATACCTTACAAACATGATTTTCAGCTAGAGCGTACTGTGTTTAAATATGGGCAGCTCAGAAAATTTTCGGGCGTTTTACAACACTGTTTGGTAAACAGCTGGTAGCTGTTTGTTATACCTTTCAAAACATCGATTGAATTAGTGTTTCGACTAGTCGAAATCTTTTTGAACAGAAATGGCGACCAACAAGCAGCAAAATAAAAGCCAAATTGAGATATTAGACTGATTGAAGAGGTGCAACAGAGGCCAATATTGTGGGATTTGACCGACAGAAAACATTTTGATGGGATTTTTATAATTATATTTTTAAATTTTTTCAATTTCGGCTGACCGTAACTCGTGGTGTAGGCCCCAGGGCAAATATCTATATCGAACAGAGCCCTTAAGCTCGCCCTCACCCTACGGACAGATATCTTCGTGGACTTGTTCAACGGATGCCTGCGTGAAGGTGTTTTCCCAGAGAGGTGAAAGGCACAGAAGCTGGTTCTTTTCACCCTTACCCCCAGTCCAATCTGCCTCATTAACACCGTGAGAAGTGATGGAAAAGGTGATATGCTCTCGGCTCGAGCATGCCATCGCGAAAACGGGTGATCTGTCACCTCATCAGTACGGGTTTCGCAAAGCCAAATCCACTGTTGACGCCATACATAGGGTCTTGGGTCAAACGCAATAGCTGGCTCTTGATGGGAAGGCGGTGGTAAAAAAATAATGGCTGATGGTGACCTTTGACATTCGAAACTAGTTCAATTTGACTAAGTCGAGCTGCATCATCCGAGCATAAGAATACTCCAACATTCCGTTCGCATCGTAAAGAGCTACTTTGAGAGGAAAATGCTCTTCTAAGACACTGACGAATTCAATAAGCAGTGAACCGTGACTGAAGGATTCTCGCGGTGGTCGATACTGGGTGCTTTGGAATGCAATGCATGACGGTATCTTGAGTCCCATTCTACCCATCGGGGCGCATGTTGTAGGCCTTGCCGATGGTTTTGCGGTTCTGAGACTGGAACTTGTTTGGTGAGCAGCCGTAAAAAGTCGAGACAGCCAGCATCATAGTGGTAGGTACGAAAGTGTCGTCGATAAGAGCTGTAAAATACGCGCGCTGAGACGAAATTGAAGACAAGTTGCTTGCGTTACGAGTAAGCTTATAGATGTTCATAGTGCAAGACAAAATTATTTGGGAAGAAAAAATTTCGGCGAAATTCAGCATTTGTACAATGAGCTGCGTCAAGATGATACCAAATTTGTGGAGCACGCCAGAATGAAAATCAGCACATTTGATAACATTTTGAGAAATATTGAGCCACTCATTAAAAATTTGACCAATCTTAATAGACCTCCAATCGATTTCCCTATATTGTATCTCTATATTAATATGTATAAAATTATTTACCGTCCTGATCTAATTCATTAGCAATATGTCTATTATGGTAGAGTTTATTTTGCGATCAGTTCCTCGTTGTTTATAGACATTTTCACAATATATGCGCGTCCACCAACACAAATTACAACTAAATTTTATGACATTTGGTGCCTAGACAAAACAAAAATACAACAACGTCTAAGCCGCAAGCGATATGTATGAATTCATATAGATCCTACTGCGCAGTTTTTCGTCATCAGCTTCGTCTTCATCTTCGTCTCAGCGCGTTCCTTTTTTGCTCATTCTTATTCAGTTGTTCTGTTTTGCTCACTTTTGCTCAGTTGTTCATTCTTGTTCATTTGTTATGTTTTGCTCATTATTGCTCAAATGCTAATATTGCTCATTTTTGCGCACTGTGCTCGAGTTTTCTTCAGTGTTGCCAGCGTTTTTTTTTTTGTTTGAAGTTTTGCTTTCTTCGAGGCCTTTTTTCGATGTCCGTACCAGACTTTAGGACGAAAATTCTGTTAGCTCATTTTGCGTACTTGCTCATACTTGCGTTTGTTTTCTATAAAAAATACTGAATACTTATTTTTAAAATTTAGAATCTCACTAATCAGGAAATAAATCGAAATATTGAACCATTTTGAAGATGTTGAAAGCCATCAGGCAAAATGCAAGAATTACATGTGTTTTGAGCTGCAAATCACAAAACAATCTCAGCAATCTGATCAACGGGCTATGGAGCCCGTTGTCCGCCGAAATGAGGAGAGCGATGTTGTTGTTAACAATGCGCAGCCAAAAATAACAAAATTTGTCCATAAGCAACATTGTCCAGCAAGCAAATTCCAGAAAATTGACAGGCAACTGGTCACTCCGCCTTGCGAGCCGGAATTAAAATAATTTGTTGAGGATATTTTGGAATGCCAAATTCCGCGATGAGCCATCCATAATGAAAAAGTTTTGTGCGGCGTCAGCGGCTTCCCTAACAACAGATCCATGACATCCATATCTAATGAAAGCCATTTGGCTGTCACTGTTCATTTGATAGAGAAGGATTCAACCGCGCTGACTTCTTATACGATAGCTTACCAATCTTTTCAAGAGTGTTTTTTATCGTTTTGTTTAATTGTCGTCTTAATTTAATTGTTCTTAAAGCAGGGTATCAAACTGAAACGAATATCGGTTTCAGTTACGGTTTCGGTTATGCTCTCATTTAGGTTGTCGGTTCCGAAAATTGTTTGTATATCGGTTACGTACCCGCTCTAGCTAGCGGCTAGCTACAGGAAAAGAGACTTTGAAATTATTCGCGGTAATTTTTCTCATACAGGAGCTAGCTTATAAAATAATAATGGAATTCCGGAAAAAGTTTTAGATTTGGTTTAGAATATTTTAAACCAAATTTCAAACAGTTTAAGGAACGAACGTTTTTGAACACTGATTAGTTTTAGATTCGTGAACAGCTGGTAAGCATCCTAAAAAGCATTAAAAAAATATGTATCTACATATTTATAAAAACTTTAAATGCATAAGACTTACGATCTCCATATTGAAATGACAGCAAAATGTAAACAAACACCAAATGTCACACAGATAATGAGTTTTCATTTGAATCCAAATCAATATCAAAACGAAATCTGCCTCAGAGCAGATTTTACGAAATCAATTAGTAAGACCACATTTCCCTGATTTGCTCTGGGCACACTGACAATTTTCTATAGAGCAGCTGTGAACAGCTGACTGCGAAATCTTAATCGAATAAAAAAGAAAATATTTGTTTTACCCGTTACTTAAAAAATAAGTAAAAGGGGATATTCTTTTCGTTGCAATGTACACTGGCGAACATATTTATTGGCACAGCAAACATTTTGAGATTTGGGGGCTTAATTGTTCCCTTATCGTTTACATATTGGTATTAATGGAAAGGTCATTTAAATTCCGTTTGAATGATATAAAACTTTCCTTAACCCATTAATTACCCTTCGAAAATTTCGAATTTATGTAAAAGTCAATTTTCGAAACTTTTTTCCTCGATTTTTTACAAAAAATATTTGAATGCAAAAAAACTTCAAACAATTTAAGGAGTGACTGCAAAAAAAATTTTTCAAAAATATTTTTGCTAGTATTTTTTATAATTTTTTGAAAATTGCTAAAAAGGCACTTTTTGTGTAAAAAGTAGGAAAAAGGGGTTAAAATGGTAATTTTTAGGATTTTCAAAAAATTATAAAAAATACTAGCAAAAATATTTTTGAAAAAAATTTTTGCAGTTACTCCTTGGTTTGAAGGTTTGGTTAAATAATTTGAAGAATTTTTTTGCATCAAAATATTTTTTTTTAAAAATCGAGGAAAAAAGTTTCGAAAATTGACTTTTACATATGTTCGAAATTTTCGAAGGGTACTTAATGGGTTAAGGAAAGTTTTATATCATTCAAACGGACTTTAAATGACCTTTCCATTGATGCCAATTTGTTAACGATAGAGGAACAATTAAGCCCCCAAATCTCAAAATGTTTGCTGTGCCAATAATTATGTTCGCCAGTGTATGTAACAGGGAGAAGGGAGCATCTCCGACCCTATAAAGTATTTAGCCATGTCCGTATGTTCGTTCGTCCGTCTGTCCGTCCGTCTGTGTGAGCGCCTGGATTTTAGAGACTATAAAAACTACAGCAACCAAATTTGGGACACAGACATCTATAAGCCCCACGCAGATCAAGTTTGTTTCAAATTTTTGTCACGCCCCTTTCCGCCTCCATAAATCGCGAAAAGCGAACACTTTTCAAGGTATTAGGATTTTTTAACTAATTAACGTTAACTTCTATTATTACCTATCATCCTACTAAATCGTAACAAGATCGGACCAATAGAAAGGTGGTAATGGCTGATTAAAGTTTGTAATGAATGTAAGTGCCTAAAAGCATGCAATAAAAAATATTTTAAATATATTTAAATAGGTAACGGGTATCCTATAGTCAGGAGCTCGACTATTGCCTTTCCACTTGTTTTTTATTCATTTTTTTTTTTAGAATTTGTTTAATATTTTTATTTTTTTTATTTGTCTATGTAACACAGTGCTACACATAAAATCAAATTAAAACTTCTGGGATGGGCCATAGTGCAGGTTGAAGTTATAGTTAAAAAAATTTGTTGGCATACCAGAATTTTTTGGTGCCCATCAAAATTTTAAATTACGGTAAAAAAAAACCGTTATGTCGCATCCCAGAAGTTTTTTTTTGACTGTAAAGCCGTGTAATTATCTGCGCCGCTTTTTCAAACGTTAACATTTTTATCCGGAAAAAGCTTACAGACCTCTTCAACTATAAAAATTACTGGCTTTTTCGGTTTTCTGATAATTTCTGAAGTAAGCTAATCAGATGAAGGGCATGCATCAAATCCTCTATAGTGATTTTCGAGTATGTTTGCTCGCCTTCTCCCGGCTCACATCGTTCGCGGGGAGGTGTGTCGAGTACAGTGTACTCGACTGTACTGTAGGATACTCTGTACCCAGGCACTCTGGATTTTTTCCGGAGTCAAATGACCAAATTGAAAAACGAAGCAAATTGTAAATTCTACTTTGGTCTAATTAGCAAACATGCAAAAATTGAAATTATATTGCTTTATATTTAAGTCTATTGAAAAAAAATTTAGCAAATGATGCTAGCAAGACCATCAACAACGCTGCTGCCATTAGGAAAATAGACAGGTACCTAGCTGAGGAATTCATAAATAAGAAAGATGATCCATTGTCATGGTGGGTATCGATTCATGCTAAAGCGCCTTCGCATATTCGCCACATCTGTGCCATGCGAACGCGTATTTTCTTAAGCCACAAAATGTGAAAAACGTAACGTTTTTGCATAACAACATGTAAATATTTGGTTGGTGAAAAAGTAATCCATTATTTTTTAGTGTGTCAACTTTGGTATGCTTTAGTTTTTGAAAATTGCTGACTATGACTATGACTATGCAAAAAAGTAATATTTATTAGGTATGAAGAATTTAGCGCAATGTGCCGAGGGCCAAACATTTTTTTTAAATGCACTAAGCCGGGGGCAAAGTAGAAAAGTTGAGAGCTAGAGAGCGAAGCGCAACAATAACAATTGCTAGTATTTTTTATAATATTTTGAAAATGGCGAAAAAGGCACTTTTTGCATGAAAATGAGGAAAAAGTGCTATTTTCGACAGTTTGCAGTTAATAATAAAATTGTTTAAAGAAATTGTTTTAAAATCGGGGAAAAAAGTTAAGAAAGTTGACGTTTACAAATATTCGAAAATTTCAATGGGTACCTAATGGGTTAAGGAAAGTATTGCATCATTCGAAAGGAATTCAAAAGACCTTTCCATTAATATCAAACATTACATGAAGTAAGTTCAAAATTTGGCTAGAACTAACTTTAAAGGGTGCCAAAATACTTTTGGCCACCGTTGTACATACAAATTTCATACCATTTTAACTGTAACTTGAATTCAAGTCTCTAGATTTAAGAAGCTTTTCAAATAAGCTGAGACACTCTTAAGAACAAAATTGGAAGTCCACTTTTGGAAAAAAAATAATTTTGTTGCATATTAAAAATTAGGTATTTCAAAAATATCCAGTATCCATATTCAGGCTCCCAAGAAACCAGAACGGAATAACTTTTGGTAAGCAAAGAATTCATGTTGGAGTATTCGAAATTGGTACATTTTGGTTGGGTACATTCGTCATACATAATACATCAAAAATATACAACGCACAATCAAAGATAAACATGAAATTGCACACAAACGTAGATATAAATGTTTGATGTATGTACATGCGTATGTACATTGTACATCTATGCATCGACATTTTTCAGATGCGTAAAAGTCAGTATTTTCCTATATAGCTTATAGCTTATGTATGTATGTGTTCACATGCATAAACACAAATATATTTTGTATATTTTGAGCTTGTACGCATCACTTTCTTATAGAATAATTCGCTCTCTCTCTCTCTCTCTCTGTCTCTTGGTCTCTCAACATGTTGAACTTTTACACTTTTCCGTTGGCAGAACAGAACGCATCAAGAGTAAAATTTTGTATAACAGACTATTGCTCTTACGATGACAAAGCGTTTTCGAAGAATACAATAATACCCTTTTCTCGATTTAATTCTGCTATTTTATCATTATGAATGTAACGATTAATATAAAATCTAAATTTATGTTAAATTTTGTGTAGAAATTGTGATCGTTCATCTGCTAACTTTTATCTTTGTCTTTCATGAACTCTGCACGGAACTTTACAATACTAAAATTATTTTGTTCAGTTTCAGGTTTTCTACATATGTATGTATGTATGTACATATATAAACCCCTGACACTTATGTCCTAGATGTCCCTTCATAAACTGAGAAATATTTTTAAGCTTGCTTTAAAATATTGGTATAAAAGAAGTGCATATTTGGAAAGGGTATAAACGAAATTTCTAGCCGCTAGAAATGCTTACTTCTGGCTAATTATTTGTGCTTTTTCTTACCATTTTATTTTTCATTTTGTTTGTTATGCGCAGTTTTCTTTCTTCTTCCGTGCTATAAAAACCGAAAGTGCAAAGTATTTTTAATATTTCAATGCGCAAGAGATTCATGATCAGTCGATAACGGAAAGTTCCTTAATCTTATTTTTTTTTTGATTCAAATATACTATATTAATAATATTTGTAAATAATTGAGTGGAATCGAACACGCAACCGATAAGTAAAAGGAAAATTTATCACGTGAAAATATATATACATTTTTTAAAGTGCGGATTAAGTAAAGACAAGCTTTGTCAAAACTTTAGCAACTGTATCGCGCACCAAAATCAAAACATACTTAAATATGCGCCCATTTGGCAATGATATTACGAACATTGCTAACAATAACGGTACCGGAAATAGCGACGATCGTTCAAATGGCAATGATAACAACTCCAACAACAACAACCAAGGCAGCGATAATTCAGACTTTTCGAGCAATGAAGCAACACTGGACACTGAGGCAGATTCACGCATACCACCACATATAGCCAGAATTGGCGGCATAGTAACTTTCTCGCCAATCGCCGGACGTGGAGTTATACGAGTGGTACGTCGTTGTGAAGACGCCAAGGAGAATCATAAGCTAGGTAAGAAGTGGCAGCCAGTGTTAACAGTGTTAATTCAAAATAAACTTCTTAATAAATACTAAGAAAGCATCAGCATTTTCCAGATCTTAATGGAAAATTTAGCTGTTTTCTTCCTTCAACCCACCAAAAACAACTCAAAAGTTGACAACAAAAAATTTTTAATTCGTCATTAAAAAACAAGGGGGCTCCGACCTCTCTACGGTTCATTCGCCTACTTCCGGTTCGCTTGCTCGCGGCTACTGTCAAGTGTACTCGACTGTAAGATACCCTGTGTCCAGCCACTTAGATAGTCTAATGCGTATCGGCACACACATACAAAAACAACAGGCTCCTACCATCTGTGTTGACACAAAATATTGGCTTACCTTTCAAAATTAGTAGTTTAACAAGAAATACATAAAACGCTTAAAAAATGTTGTAAACAGGGTCAGCTAGCTTTCAACATATTTTAGATAACTTTCACAACATTTGTAACAAGGGGTCAGAGTCCTAGAGAGGAGCAGACGTGGGCAAGGCAATGACAAAGCGCAATATGAATGAGTTAAGTCCAATTTGTAATTTAAAATAATTCGACTAAAATCGCTTTGTTACCTTTGTTTATTTGTTATTAATTTAATATTTATAAGGAATTTCTTTAAATTTACGAAAGAACATGAGAAAGTCAACACGAACGTATTCGCTGCACTTAATGTTATTTACACACTTTATTTTGCACGCACATAACATACATACATATGTATGTACATTTGTGCAGACATAAATACATATGTACATAATTACAAAGTTTAACAAAACTATTTTAACATTAGTAAAACAACATAACATAACTTGATAGTTATAGTTATAGTATATTTAATTTAATAAATGTTGAAAAAATTGATCAAATATGTAAATACAAATGTATATATTTAACTTTTTAAATTATATTAATTATTCGGGGCTGTTCCGAATTCCGAAACCGAGTTAATGCTGTTCCAAATTCCGAAAATCGACAATAATTGTCGTTTTCAAAACGTGTGCTGTAGAGTCACCGGATTTAAATGTCACTTAAATTTAAATGCCATTTAAAGCTTTTAAATGAATACCTAAAATTATAAACTGAATATTATAGTAATGTTGAAAATTTTTAGAATTGATTGACATCACTACTTAAAGTTAAAACAATTGAAGTATATTTTAAAAGAATTTTAAAAGCATCTATAAAATATTTTATAAAAAACAAAACCGAGCTGCTCTGAATTCCACTTTAATTTTTGATATCGATACCAACTCTCGCAATTGAAAGCTGCTAGAGTTGCCTGAACTAAATAACAATTGAATAACAAAATTCGAACAACGAAGTTTTAGTCTAATTTACCTTCTATCTGCTATATTCAACCCAAAATACTTAAAATGAATTTTCGAAACCGAGTTCGAAAAGTAAAAACAATCCCATTTCGATCGGAATTGGGAACAGCAAATAGTAAAACGTTCGTTTTTGTTTCGTTTTTACTTTTTGAAAACATTTAGAATTCGGAACAGTCCTCGAAGACAAAAAAAAGTTGACAAATCATATTTTTTCAAGAAATAAGAAAAAACTGCTATCAAATTGTATAATATTAGCACGAATAGAATATAAAGCCAATGACCTTTTGCAAGAGTGTAGGAATCGATATGACCAAATTTTGTAACGTTTGTTTCTAAGAAAATAGCCCTCCATAGTCCTTCAACCTCATGTGTTCTTGACGAATTCCCATACATTTTCTATAATACTGAGATCAGAGCCTAGTGGTGGCCAATTTAATGTATTAGCACCCATTTCTCTTAAAATATTGATGATTAAATGCGTTTAGGAATGCGAACAGGAACTATTTTTTGTTGTTCTTTCAAAGCAGCTGTCATAGGTCGACAATATTTGTTCCCAAAATTATACTGGCTTGTTTAATTATACTCAAATTAGGAAATTGCAATCGTTTTAGGGTGTAATGTTTGGCTGCAAGTGTCTTCAGGACATCTTTGATTTCTGCCCGATTGTATTATATTAACAACGGAATTCATTTTTTTTTTGGCTTGTTTATTTGATATATTGTTTCATTGACACTTTGTATATTTTGCTAAGGTATTCTACAGATATATCTGCATTATACTTTGTGATCATTATGAAGAGTGTCACTTGTTTCACTTGTTTTTACAATAATAAAAAATTTTAAAACAAAAGTTAATCATTTTAATAAATCGATAAGCAAAGACAGTTTAAATTAACCACACGCTTTATTTACCGCCTGCAAAACAACGAAAATCAATCATACAAACATAAACAATCAAAAGCAGAATCCGACACTGTCCGTTTGTTTTCTGCGAACCTGTCGTTTATTGTCACAATTTAACAATGTCGACATACCTGAAATTGATAACGGCTAGAAATTGAGATTGATTATTAATGTTATTTATCTAAGAAAGACACAAATCAAACTCACCCGAAGATAACGTATTGATGTAAGAAAGGCCAACACACGATGAAGGTCCAGTTGAGTTGCCAAAGTCAGAGAGACGGAGTCGAGGTTACCGTCTCAGGCAGGGCAGGAACCGGGATCCTTTTTGGACGAGAGGTGGGTCAGTGTTTGTTTTGTTAGCTTTGAATATCCTTGTTGTTATTTAAGGCAGGTTTTGTTGCTAATGTTGTTGATTTGTAGCGCTTATACTGCAGTGTTGTATAAATGCTAACATCGATACATCGATGTTTTTATATTAGCTGAAAACATCGATATTTTTTTCAAGCATCGATGTTTTCAACACATTTCAAGTTGGCTCTTAACAGATTCGAAAGTTGGTAAGTTTGTTATTCTACATTTATGCTATTTTAGCATGGATAAATACCAGAAAAGGAAAGCTTCTCAATGTGAAAACATATTTTGATATGCTTTGGGATGATTTGCAAAACACGTCAAACTGTTCACATTGGTAACACAAAAATTGTGCTTCACACAATTGTTACAATACTACCAGTCAATGTGACAGAGCTTCGCAAAACATCACAAATAATCAAAATGTTCACAAAATGTAGGAATTGAACAATTCACAAATTCCACAAAAAAAATAATATGCTTATTCAGTTAAAAAGGTTGCATTTTATATTAAATGTCCATACGCAAAAAATTGTTGAGCTTGTGCGGAATACTACGCAGCTTAATTTCGCATTCATCCCCTCTTTCCCACCAGTCAAATTTAATTTGTCGACCCAGAAACTGCGCATTGCCTTGGGTTCATCATCATCATCTTCTCATTAATTCTTAATAATTAAAAACAATGCTAATGTCCCGAAAAACAACAATTAAAATTGTATCTTTAAAGTTTATGTTTTCACAATGTGAAGGAAAACCGACTGGCTCGATGTGCTTTTCACAATGGGATTTGGTTCATTTGAGCTGCTTCAACTTTAAAAGCTATAGTATTTATAAAATTGTTTCAATTGTTTCACAAAAAATTTTCAACAGAATGTGAAAGTGGTGTTCATATTGGAGTGTCACATTTTTGTGACAATGCATTTAGTGTTCACATTCCCTTGTGACGTTGTGGACTGTTTTGTGAAGCGTTTGTGAAGCAGTGAGATGTAACATAGAAAATTAATAAAATACAATGCAGTGTGCAGTGCACAATTTCGTTATTTTGAAATTTATTTATTAACATAATATAATATATTAGCTTTCGCTTTGATTTTAAGTTATTGAAAAAATTCGTCTTGGAAAGTGAATTTAAACAATCAATTCCGGAAAACATCGAAGTTCGATACACCGATGTTTCCAAGCTTCTGCAGTAGAGGTGAACACTATCGGCACTATCGAGCCACCATCGATGGCAGACCTGCACTATCGATAGTGGTCGATAGTTTTTTATGACGCTCAAATCGTCACAGAAAGGCGCGCATTTGTCATCTGCAGCTTCGGAAACATTTAAGTTTTTTGTTTAATAATTTATATATTTTTATGACATGGATAAGCTCCTTACTATAGTCGCAATAGGTAAAGAAGAACGTAACGGAACTGAAGCTAATACGAACTTTAATGTTTTAAAATTTATGTGTTCCCGCCACTTCAGACGAGTCCGAGCGCATTTTTCGCAGGCTGGACAAAAAGTTTTCGAGCTTTGGCTATTTTACATTATTATTTTTTTATTTTAGAATACCTAAATTCATAACAATTTCAAATTTTAGTTGACATTTTCTATAAAATTTTATAATTTTTGGAATTTTACATATTAATTTCTCAAATTAACACACTATCGATGGTTTGAAAAATAATATCGCTGACTATCGATGGTGCCGACTATCGATAGCTCTCCACCTCTATTCTGCAGCCCTACTTGTAAATTCCAGTATTTCAACAGCTGTTTTGTGTATCGATGTCGTTATCGATTGTGTGAATTGCGCGCCAGGGATGGGACTCCACCTGAGAACCGATGAGCCAACCGGCGCGGCCCAAAGATCGACAAGCAGTTCATAACACTTCTTTACAATTAAAAAAACTTGTTTTCAATACAAAACATGTAAAATATTTATAATTGAAAGTTATGTAATAATCATTCAGGCAAACTAGAACTATTCTCTGGCTCCAAGGGACTCAAAAAGACGATTAAAAAAAAAAAGTCAAATTATCTTGTTCATCGTAAGACGAATCACTAACTAAATAACCCATTGCGTCTGCAGATAAAATTTCCCGTGAACGCCAAGTCGAAGTGCAAATTTTTCGGTTTTTGATTCAGTCCAATGGTAGGGCACTTAGCTAGCACAGCAAGCGAAACTAAATTCTAATTCCAATTCCTTAAATGCATAACAATTAAATGATTTGTGAACAAAAATAACAAAACTATAATTGGGTAACACAAAAAACAGTAAAAACTATAACTAATTTTTTTTTAAAGATATATAAAATATAAGCACGCTTTGTCGATTCGAAGATCTTGACGTTTGTTTATTAGATAGCAATGATGAACTTCCAGGGCTAACAAAAAAAAAAATTGTCGTGGGGGTGCGTGTCTTTTTTTAGAAATAAATTTCGGGCTGTGATGTTTCACTCATTCAGTCTTGCCCGATGATTGTAGTGCGTTTGGATAAGTATAGTAAGAATTTTGATGACAATGTGTGCACTGTTAGCTCTTTGTGTGTTAGATAACTTTTTATATGTAAATATGTATGTATTTACTAGAGGTCTGCAGGGCTGCATTCAAAACTGAATTCAATGAATACGGCTGCGTATTCTAATTAATTTAAGTGAATGCGCGTACTGCATTTGTTGCTCAAAGCTTAAATAATAATAATTTATTTGTATGTTCCTATTATTCTATATATAAAGTTAAAACCTATTTTTATACATATTTTGGATAACTAGTGCCATAAACATATGTATGTACTTATGTACATCTGTGGTCGGTACACGCCATACGCCGCGTATAGGGCTTTTCTCTGCCGCAGCGTTGTCTGCACACGTTCAGTATAAACTGCGTCGCTGCTACGATCACGGTTGCCACAATTGGCGTTTTTGCACCAAAACTGGCTTTTTTCCGGTTGACGCAATGGCACTTGTTTTTGCGATATGGCTCTTTTTTTCATCAGTTCAGAATTAGTTATTTTGTATAGTTTTAGGTTGAAGGAAATATTTATTTGTATTTAATAACATAATCACTAGATTAAGAAGAAAATGTGAAATACTTTGGAAATGTGTGTTATTGCTTTAACTGTTTGGGAACGAAAGTGACTCTTTTTTAGTCTATTTGGCTCATATTTTGTTTGTTTTTGGCTCAATCAGATATTTTTAAGTGGCAACCGTGGTTACGATATGTTCTGTTAAGTCGCTGTTAAGGCGAAGCAAAATGCATACTAATGCAATGCAAGCATATGAATGTGTTGGTGCCGACCACTGATGTACATACAAATGAGTATTCAATACGATGCTGTGCACCTAAAGAATTGAAGGAACTCGGCGGTACTCAGAGACGCTTAATTTGTAATGCAGTCGCGCAGACCTCTTATATGTACATACATACATGTGTATGAATATTTGCATAGATAATACTATACTATAATGGCACACTTGGTAGTTAAAGTTATTGAACGTTGTGAAAATGCTGCTGAAAATGCTCATCTAGGTAAGAGATTTTATTCTTATAACTTAAATTAAGTGTGTACATACTTCGAAACATAAAACTACACCGGTATAGATTTTTTATAAAGTTCCGAAACCCGAAACGATTGTACCGGTAGTATCGGTTCGGTACGGTTTTAATATATTTATTTTATTTTTTTTCAAAAGATTTATGTTTTACTCTGTTATACACATACAATTATACGGGCTAATCCAGTGTTGCGGATGTTATATTTGCACGCTTATTTCCATGTTAAAACTGATACAGTTCGCGTTCAGATGGGTGAATTTAAGTGATTTTTTGTGAAAAATGTAGTTTTTTGGGAGTACTTTTAAACCTTTTTTTTAAGGTAACAGCATTACTGTTTATGAAAAAAGTTAAACTTGTTGAAAGTTCCGTTGCGGCCGTTACAACAACAAAAATGATTGGATGCAAAAAAATTCTTTGAACAATTCTAAGATTGACTGCAAAAATATTTTCAAAAATCTCTTCGCTAGTATTTTTTTTATGATTTTTTGAAAATTGCTAAAAAAATACTATTTTAGCCCCTTTTTTCTCCTGTTCATACAAAAAGTTGATAAAGGAACAATTTGCATAAAAATAATAAAAAAAATACTAGTGAGAAGATTTTTTTTTTTTTTTTGTTGCAGTCACTCATAGAATTGTTCGAAGAACTTTTTTGCATCCAAACAATTTTTGTTGGAGCCCGAGGAAAAAAGTTTAAAAAGTAGACTTTTACAAAAATTCGAAATTTTCAATGGGTACTTAATGGGTTAAGGAAAGTTTTGTATTAGAGCCCCGCATGAGTTAACACTAAATCGTGTTAACAGTCAGAAATCACACTGTGCACACATTCAAAACGACACAAGTGTGCTTTTTAAGTCATAATTTCAATTCCTTGTGATACACTCATTTTTCGGACTCATTGACCCGAAGCTAAGCTGTCGTGTGATTCGAATCATTTCGTATGATACTGTTTCAAACTGTTATGAAAATTTGCTGTCATTCAAGTCGTTTTAACAGTTGGAGCAGTGTTGAATGTGTGAATCAAGCACACGCAGTAGAAAAAAAATTACTTCTGATTTGTTTTAATATAAATAGAAGAATGGAAAATAATTCGAGCATTGGTCCTAAAGATGATTATGTAAGTGAACAAATTTATCTGGTTTTAATCTATTTTTGTAGTCGAATATATATGTGTTAACTGCGAAAAAAGAAGCTCCATTACAGGAAACGCTCATATGGTAAACAAAATAATGTTTTTAAATATGAGCATGAAAAAATAGTCAAAATAAATTAAATATGCACACAAGTTTAATTTTCAATAAATTTAATACTTGCTTAAACACCCCAAAAAACATTCAGTTTATATTAGTGTGCACAGTGTTCACAGTGTCAGCTTGAACATGTCGACTATGATTCTACTTATGAATCTATGAATCGGAATCACACTACCTTTTTATATGACTCGACTGGATATTTGAATCATGATTTTGAATGAGTTGTAAGTCAAAGTGATTGTATAGACAGTGTGAGTATTGATAGTGTTGTGTGATTCACATGAGTCGTTTGAGAGAAATGGGATAATTTTGAGTTTAGTGTGCACTCACGCAGGGCTCTATTTTGTATCATTCAAACGGTTCCTAGGTTTCATACAATTTTCCTATGGTTGAATAAATAAAAACTTTTAAGAACTCCAAAAACCGCTCTTTTGCTTTTGGTTTAAAATTGTTCGGATTAGGCCATATTTGATTAGGCATTTGATTTGGCTTTAAATAAAAAAATACTTAAAATTAAAGTTAAGTTAACATTTCTGTACATTTCTGTTAAAATTTATTTGTTTTTTAACAATTTAAAAAATTGAAGATTGTATTTTTGTACCGGTACGTACCGGAACCGATATTTGTTTTGGTCTGAATCCCTGGTCTCAATTGTTTTCCCATTCGAAATAATAGCACTTTTTCAATGCTAGTAAAATGACAAATGCATCAGAAAAGATGTTATTTGGGCCCATCTCTGCATTGTAGAGAGTCTATTTTGCAAATTTGGTGGTGCTAGCTCTAATCATCTCTGAGATCCTTTCATTTAGACCAGCTATCGGCACGGCCCTATCTCGAGCGCATTGGACATTTGCGTGGCGACTGCGCTGCCGCTCACGTACACTCACGTATACGTCGCTGCTACGATTTGTTTCTGTTACGTCGCTGTTATTCCGCTGTTAGACGAACAAAAATGCACACTAACGTAATGCAAACATATGAATGTGTAGGTGCCGACCACTGATTTAGACATACAAATGGACAAGGGTATACTTACTCTGCTGTTAATTCTGATTGCATTATTGGCGACATTATTGGCTTTCTCTATGCTCAATTATAAAAACTTTATCTCTTAATTTGTCCTTGCAATTTAAATATAAAATTTTAAATTTCTATTTAGAGCATTTGAAAACTAGAAATTTAATATAACTATAATATTAAAGATAAAAAAAACTACATAATATTTTTTTTAGATTTATCACAATGTGAGCTGATGCAAATACCAGATGCAGTTTATCATCTAATGCGAAATACGGAACTACAGACATGCAACTTAAGCGGAAATGTGCTGAAGAGAGTTACGCCAAAGTTTGCGTTGAAGTTCAACGCTATTACAGGTGAGAATCTAGATTCTAGAGCGTCCCCAAAATTAGCCGATCTTATTTTTTATTGTTGGTATATGTTAAGAAAAAGAATAACTTAAAAGCTTAAGTTCAAAGTTGATTGTTTATTACCATTACATTGCACATTGAGCCCGATTCCTTTTTTTTTTTTTGGCATAATCTCTAAATGTTAAGCTAGGGACTTGAAATTTGACATGAGCCTAGGTTAAAAAAATTTAGAATTTAGAATTTTGTTTTTGATTTGGACCACGCCTTCACCTTCCCCACCTCAACTGACTATGAAAAGAAATGTAATATATTTATAAATTTTTTCTTAATGTAGACACTTGAAATTTTGAATAAATCTTAGTTAGCCTAAAGTAGAATTTATATTTTTTTTTTTGTTTCTTAGTTGGACTTTCTCACCGACTCGGAGAAAATAAATTTTATTTTATAAACTTAAATATAAAGCAAGATATTTTAAACTTTGCATGTTTGCTAATCAGGCAGTATTTACTATTATTTTCGTTTTTTAATTTGACCATGTCTTTACCCTCCTCCCTATCTGACTCCCGGTAAATGTTTGATTTTCTAGCATAAATGCACATCTACAACATGTGTTTTTCAAGAGAATGGGCGAAAATGGGCAAAAACTTTTCACAGCAAGTTTAAAACAACAGTTTAGAGTAAACATTTACATTTTTGGTAGAAATTAGTTTACTCCACAATACATACATACGTAAACACTTCGGTGAGATTTTTTCTTAAATAGGTCGTTACATTTAATTTTTAATTATATTTGGCATACCTACCCTTTATTTTCCATTTTGTAGACAAAGATTTGGATACCTGGTACTGCTACAATAGAAACGCAAAGTTGAGTAAAAGCTTCCCGCCATTTTTGACAGACAAACAAGCTGACCAAAAATCTGACTTTGTTAGCGCGGCAAAGACACAACGTTGCCAGTAAAATTTTTTTATTTTATGATTCGATATACTTTATGTATCCTCTTTCAAAATATTAAGTTAAAATCAAAATATATTTGAGAACAACTTTCGACTTCATGCCAATAAAAAGGAATTCTGAACCAATGTACAGTAAATTACAACAGTAAAATATTGGTTGGCAGAGTTTAAGCTAAGTCGATTGAGCTAAGGTAAGTGATGATTACCGCAGTGGCCGAACAAATAAGTTGAGCTCTCCAGAAATTTTGACGAAAATCCACAAAATGGTATTGGAAGATGTTTCCGTCATTAATGAACTAAAATTCGAATTGTTCTTTCATGCTCCCTATTAGAAAAATTGTCTCCTCTGATTATTTCCAAACTTGATGAAATAAAAACTAGGGGGATCTGCCCCCTGCTCGCATCGGTCGCCAGCATACACATACAGTTTGTCAAGAAACACTTTAAATTTCAAAAATTATTTGCTAGTATTTTTTATAATTTTTTGAAAATTGCTAAAAAGCCACTTTTTGAGCGAAAAGTGGGAAAAAGGGGTTAAAATGGTAATTTTTAGGATTTTCAAACAATTATAAAAAATACTAGCAAAAATATTTTTTGTTTACTCTTAGTTACTCTTAGAATTGTTTCAAAAACTTTTTTGCATCAAAATATTTTTTTTAAAAAATCGAGGAAAAAAGTTGAAAAAGTAGACCTTTGCAAAAATTCAAAATTATCAATGGTTTTTTAATGGGTAAAGGAAATTTTTGCATCATTCGAACGGAAATTAAATAACCTTTTCAAATATATATAATAAGCTATTATTTTCTTATTAGATGTCAAAATATTTAATTGTTTAGGGTGTGTAAAGTGTTTCTTGACAAACTGTATGTACATATGAAATGAACATACATTTAAAATGCCACTATTCGAGGTTTTCGATAGTTTGTAAGAAAAAATTCGACATTATCGGGCTTTTTAGTTGAAATTAAAAAACTGAATGCAATGTATGCATATGACAACAAATTCCGGGACTTGATTCCGGGTCCAATAGCTCAGTGCCAATAAAAAAATCAAATGGTTTCAACTGCTGAATTGTAGTTAAGATTGTTTCTGAGCTGTAAGTTAAACTTATAAACTGTGATTGATATGGTAATCCCTTTAGTCCCTTTTGATCAGCAAATTTGGTGTACATGATTGCATTCATCTATGCCTAGTAAGAAAACTCTGTTTTTTAAATTTTCCTTAAAATTTAGATATAACATTTTTAATTTATATTTCGGGGCCTTTGAATTCTAAAACAAACTTGATCTGATTGCAATATAGAGGAACCCACATACCAAGCTAGGTGTCCATAGCTCTTATGGTCTCTAAGATCTAGGTGTCCATACAGAGTCCCTTATCGACTCTGCTGTTGATGCTGATCAAGAATATATATATTTTGGGGCGCCACGCCTCCTCGCCTGTACGCACATTTTTTTTGTGGCAAACTTAATAGACACCGTACTTCATTTAGGTATGGGGTCTAAAAGAGTCACCCAAATATTTGTTAGAGTTGTTAAGCCGGCTAATTGTGGGACCGCTTTCGTACATCGGAATCCATATAATACTAACTAATTTGAATTATTTTTTAGATTTAAATCTCTCACATAATCAACTTTCAAGGCTGCCTGATGAATTCTCTAATCTTTCTGAGCTAACGACTCTGAACATTTCACACAATTCATTTATTGTTCTACCTCAAGTTGTCTTTAAGCTGCAAAAGCTTGCAAGTTTGGATGCTCAGCATAATGCCATTTTAGGTAAGTAAAATTTAACGTATAATCGACAATTCCTTTAATTTCTTTCCTCGATCGAATATTACAGAGATCGATACTGAAGATGCAATTACCAGTGATTGCTTGCATGTGGTAGATCTGCGCAACAATCCATTAAGCAGAAACTGTCTTCGCAAGTTGAAAGATTTTAAAGCTAGCTTTTGCCTTAAGATTCCAGATGACGTCGAAGATGATTGGTAGAACTGGAAGTCCTGAAAGAAATGCATCGATATCTTTGCTATGCATTTTTCTGAAACCTGCAATGTTTTTTCTTAATTTAATTTATTGTGTTTTTTTTTAAATTTAAATGTACTTTTACATAGCTGCGTTTGCTTTTGCGTTTTGCATTTTTATCTTCATAACGGGAGCTCACTTTTAGCGCACCCCATTACTCAACTTTCTATACCATTAACACATTAATAATAAACACAAAAGGGTATAATGGTTTTATGAAATGTATGTACACTGGCGAACATAATTATTGGCACAGCAAACATTTTGAGATTTGGGGGCTTAATTGTTCCCTTATCGTTAACATATTGGCATCAATGGAGAGGTCATTTAAATTCCGTTTGAATGATATAAAACTTTCCTTAACCCATTAAGTACTCTTCGAAAATTTCGAATTTATGTAAAAGTCAATTTTCGAAACTTTTTTCCTCGATTTTTTCCAAAAAATGTTGGGATGCAAAAAAATTCTTCAAACAATTTAAGGAGTGACTGCAAAAAAAATATTTCAAAAATATTTTTGCTAGTATTTTTTATAATTTTTTGAATATTGCTAAAAAGGCCCTTTTTGTGTAAAAAGAAGGAAAAAGGGGTTAAAATTGTCATTTTTAGGATTTTCAAAAAATTATAAAAAATACTAGCAAAAATATTTTTGAAAAATTTTTTTTGCAGTCACTCCTTAAATTGTTTGAAGAATTTTTTTGCATCCCAACATTTTTTGGAAAAAATCGAGGAAAAAAGTTTCGAAAATTGACTTTTACATAAATTCGAAATTTTCGAAGGGTACTTAATGGGTTAAGGAAAGTTTTATATCATTCAAACGGAATTTAAATGACCTTTCCATTGATACCAATATGTTAACGATAAGGGAACAATTAAGCCCCCAAATCTCAAAATGTTTGCTGTGCCAATAAATATGTTCGGCAGTGTATGTATGATGTATGATACAGTCATAATGCCAAAATTTTGTGACTGTGATGGATGAAAATTCATCACTAAAATATAGTACGCTTGAATTCTCTGGTTGTGATGATTTGTTATTGATAAAACAAATCGTAAACAAAAAAGTACAAGATTGGAATTAAAAGAATCAATACAAAGCAGGAAACATTATTCTTATTAATTTAGTTTGCATGGAAATAAATACTAACAAGAGTCAGGACTCTGCCCAATTTTAAGGAAAATGTCTGGGAAAAGTGCTTTAAGCTTTCTCAAATAAAATATTAAATGTTTGTTACGACTCGATTTGTTTCCATATGGGAATGCCAATGTCCACTGTGTGTAATAATATAATATAATATAATATAACTTATCTAAGGTTGTTTTTCCCACCCCAAGTGCATGGTGGACTCATGCACCTGATTCATTACAGACCAGCTGAGCTATCAAGGAACTGCCGGCAAACAACGTGTTTTGGAGCAGTGATGGGCACAGTCTCGCACGCGTGCGAATCAGCTGTTCGATTCACTAATACACACATGAAACCCGAGCGTAACGAACAGAGTGAAGTCAGTCGCAGCCCAAACATTGAACCGAAAAGTTGTACGCGCATCGACTATTTTTAGCACTGAGAAAAATGGCAGAAAAGAATTATGCAGACAAAAATACTTGGAATTGAATTTTATATTAAAAGACATTATTTGGGTTGCCATGATGGCTACGATGAAAGGGAAAAATTAATATTAGAGATGAAAAAAAAAAAAACATTTCGAAAAAATGATTGCTGATTCCCTTAAATCAGAAAAGGATGCCAACAACAATAAAGAAAATGAATATTACGATGAGAATTTCGATGCTGACAATGCAGACCTTTGTTAAAGGTATCTTTTTTAGAGACTTGAGCAAGGATGTTTTGCAATGTTTTAGTGAAGAGCGGGCTTAGCTTTCCAAAATGTTTGGTTCAATTCCATTGTCCAGGCGAACGATATCTTGCCGAACAGAGGATATTGGATTATTTATATATTATAATACCATATAAGTAGTTGAATAGTTGTAAGTTCTTTTATTTATGCTTATATGAGAGAACAGACATAAATGACATAAATTTTTCTGTGAAAAATGAAATACTTGCGGTTATTGCTATGCATGGAAATGTTAAGGGAAAAAATTTGTACAAAGCGCTAGTGGAAAAAGTTTTTTCTATGTTATTGCGGATAAAACTTAACTAAGTTCGATATGTACTAATGGTGCCAATGTGATGACCGGCAAAAATGAAGGGCTCGTTGGATATTGTCTTAAAAATGGAATTAGTGTGCCCATATTTCACTGCATCATACACCAACAAACCCTTTTTTCTAAATTACTAAATATTGCGCTAAGCCAACGAAAATGTAGTGCCTTTCTGAAAGATGTGGAAGCGGAGTATGATGATTTGGTCATGTATACCGAAGTTCGCTGTCTTAGCCGAGGGAAATGCTTTTCGATCTCAGAAGGGAAGTTGCCACATTCTTAGAGGAAGATGGAAAATTTGATGCCTTCGATTCTCATTTAAAAAGTTCTGACTTTCTCTTAGATCTTGCTTTATTTTTGTGATATTAGTCTCTTACTCAATCAAGTAAATCTTGCTCTGCAGGGAAGAAATAAACACATCCTTGATTGAATCGCCACCATTAAAGAATTTGGCAGAAAAATAAAAATTTTGTTACATCAATTCAATATTCATGATTTATAGAATATGCCACGAACAAGTGAAATACTTAGCGAATTTAATAATCACAAGAAATTGCTGGAACATCGCTCAGTATTTAAATCTTTTATAAACGGATATGAAAGTAGATGTCAGGACTATTCTAAAATAGAGAACGTCATAACACTCCACAATAATCCACTGATATGTAAAATTTCAGATAACTGTCCAGATATTATAAACGAATTGAAAATAATTCAGTCTGATTTCATCATTGAAACTGGAATTAAATTTTGGAAAAACGTGAGCGACAAAATGTATTCCAATATTAAAAATTAAATTTATAAGCTGTACTCCATGCATGGGTCAACTTATATCTGCGAGGTAGCATTTTCAACATTAGCGCTCATAAAAAACAAAACTAGTGACGGTGCTACAGTCGAGCATACTCGACTGTCGGAGAGCCCGTTCTTACTATGGAAAAGCAAACACTACAAGGGGGCTCCAGTAGGCAACGGCCGAGTGTGCTAGACTGTAAAATACCCTGTGTCCTGGCACACCGATGCTTAATACCTATTTGCACGCCATTAGACTCGCCGAAGGTTTGATGATGCCTCATTAAGTTTTCGACATATTGTTTGTATTACATCTGTATGTACTAGTGAACCGATTTAAACCAAATTCGACCAAAATGTAAAAGACATAAGTAGAATATTCCCAATCTATGAGTTCGGTTGAGATACTAAAAAAAATTGCCTACTAAATCTATATTTTCGATCAATCGTTCCTATGGCAGCTATATGATATAGTAGTCTGATGTAGTGATAAGCACGGGCCTCCTTCTCAAGGCCCGGAAATATTTATTTCGGGTCCAGGCCCGGTCCGGTCAAATTTTCAAGAGGTCCGGCCCAGCCCGATATTACTAAATACAAATTTTTTTTTTTAATTATTATTTCTTTATTTTTCTTTAGATACAAATTTTATTTTTGAGCCTTTTTTGCAAGCAGAGTCTTTAACTTTTTCTTTACTCTTTTTTCTGCGTACCATAAGAAATTTCGTTTCCGATTTTCATGCACGAAGCCCGGTGATTTTTTGAAGAGGCCCGCGGGACACGAAGCCCGGCCCGGCCCATCTCTAGTCCGATGTCAACCAAATTTGATCAGGATGTATTGATGTATCCCATATGCATATTCTGTCAGCTTAGTTCAGATATTTCAAGCAACAAAAAAGGTTTTCATACTGAGATTTGATTTTTACCTGATCGTTCCTATGTCAGCTGTATGATATAGTGGTCCGATCCAAAATCTAAAACCAACTCGATCTGCTTGCAATATAGACGAACCTACATACGCTTGACCCAATATTATTGATGATGCCTTGGTATCAAATTGGTCCTTTCCAGGACCACTAAAGATATTCAAAACAGATTGGCCTATTTTGAATAAGTTTAAGTTTTTTTTGTATATTCACATCTTTGGCATGATTCCGTTATATTGTGTTGGTAAACACGCTAAAAATGAATGTGAGAAAAAGTTGTATTGGTAAACGTTCAAAATTAGTCAACATGCACAAAACAACCATGCAAAAGGTTAATTTTACACTAAAGTTTCAAAACTAAATTAAAAAAAAAAACTAGGAGACCCGGAAATAGTTTTTGCACCTAAATTCATCATACTAAGCAATTCCGTGGCCTTTGACCCCGATTTTGACCCACTTAAAGGTCGAATTTCGCCAAACGCCGTCTTATGTTGTGTGAAAATTTCTATCTTTTACCGTTTGGCCTACACCTGATGTGTCAGTCAGTGAGTCAGGACAAAGAGTTTTATATATATAGACAAGTAAGACATAGTAAGTATGGGGTCTCCGACAGTCGAGTAGGCTGGACTGTAGCACCGTCCACTATCTCTAATAATGATCTGTTTCCAACTTAATAGCATTAAGATCGGGCAAATAGATAGGCAGTAGGGGCTGTTTTATGTTTTTAAACAATACAAGCGCCCGAAAGTATGTACCGGGTACCTCATAGTCGGGGTCTCTACTATAATGATAGTGATAGTGGATCAAACCTAATCCATTGGGACGCCAAGTAAATGCAAGAAGGCGCTAAGTCCTCTACATTTGTGGTGATATGGTAATGAAATATTTTTTAAATTTTCTTTACTAATGTATTCAAAAATCCATTGGCATATTTAGCTTAATTAACGATGCAACATCAATATGTATCACAAGCGAAGTTAGTAACTAGTAACACCAATCTGTTTTACTTAAGAGAAAGAAAAGCTCAAAGCTGAATCTTACTTTAATCTCGTTATTGGAATCATATTATAGTCATCGCTCTTAGCAGAAAAATATTTCCAGATCTGTGTGCGTCAACATGAAATTGTTTTTGACGCATTGTTTCCATTGAATGTGAAAAAAATCCATCGCCGCATTAGTCTAAAGTATAGAGCTCTTCTCTCTTCATCTCTGAAAGTCTTAAGCTCGTTCACTTCAACTTGTCTAAGACTCAACAAACGTCAAAACCAGCTTACGCGATTTTAAAGCCAATGCAACTGGTTTGGCAACATGCCGAGAGAGGCTCGTGGAGGTACCGAAGCCGATGTCGAGAGCGCTCTCCATTCACAGCACAACGCAGCACAGCTCAGTCCATGTCTTGGATCATGGCCAACTGAGGTGAGGACGGAGGGTGGACGGTGTGCTCTGGCTGTAACTGGCTAAGGTAATTCATTGCGCATCGCTGATCAAGAGGAATGGGAATGAGAACTGCAGAGAGCGCCGGAGAGCCAATGGAATGATGAAAGCACAGACACTAGCACAAATTGCACACAGATACAGAAACACTGGCAAAGTTCGACTGTTGGTAAGCTGAAAGCGGGAGTCAGAGCCAAAACCGAAGGGAGAGCGGAAGTAACTGACGTTGTGTTGTGGAACAGCTCCAAACGCTTGGCAAGTGGTGACAAATGGCTAACGGGCTCCACAGTCGCTAGCTGTGAATCTACTCGAGCGCGTTCGGGCACGGACAAATTTTAGGTGATTGAAAAAAAAAAATTGTTATAAATAAGAGAAAAAAACAAAAAAATAAAAGAATATAAGATCAAACGCGGTAAGCACGAATGAAAATTCCTATAACGCCGATGGGAGATTATTACATGTACATAATCATTTCTGGTTTAATTAAAAACACTCGGTTAATTACAATTTTTTTTGTTTGTTTTTTTTTTTTATTTATTGTGTCTTCAAGGTGTACTGAAAACCTAATATGCATTGGGAAAAATAATTAGATAATGATATAATAACATGAATCTTTGTGTCGACATATGTTGAATAATATTATTTTATATGTATGTACAAATGCATATGTACGATCATAATAGTGATGTATTTGTGGTATAACTACATATGTATGTATGTATGTATGCATATAACTATACTGCTGGTGCTGTAGTTGAAATAAATAGATTCCAGTTTTATTGTTTATTGTTAAACTCGTATAGTGCTTAATACCTGTTCTCTCGAAAAAACATGATTTTAAATACTTTGCCAATGAATCTACCAGCGCTTCATTGTGTCTCTGATTTTTAGCATCACTTTTTTTTGCCCCACACTTTTTTGTTGGCTAACGTTTGGGAATTGGCTTATAAGCAAGCAGTATACATACATACATATGTATGTATGTATGTATGCAAGAGCCCAACACATACATATACATATATGCATTAAGATACAGTGACTCACAACTTATTTGACCCAGTACATTTTTAAGTATGTTACCATTGCTTAATTTAAATATATTGTATATCAAAAAATATTTAACATTAATTTACAAATCTGCGTTTTTATTTTATTTACATTTCGTCTCCATTAAAATATAAATCCAAATGTCAAATGAGCAGAGATTCACTGTACCTTCAAAAACATATGTACACTTGTTTTCATACTATGCATGCAGATACCCCTACAGTATGTATATGTAATACTTGGCGCTACTATACTAGTAGTTATACTAACTTGCGTTTCGTCAACTTGAAGCAGACAATGTAGTGCCGCGTCACGTAATTATTAAGTCAGTATGTACTACAATCCAAGGCATGTTGAGTTGAGTGAGGAACTGAGAGCGAGAGAGCTGAAGCCAGCGACAAATCAAGAAAACCAGTTTTGCTTGAAATCGCCTTCATCTGGGCCGAGCTTTTCAGTCAGGGAAAAAATTGTATGCATGGGTTGCTGGTGACTCTAGATACATACATATGTATGTACAATGTACATGTACATATGCATGAATAAAATGTTTTGAATCACTTTTAAAAAGAGTACAATGTAGGATAGAATTGTATCAACTCTTGTGCGCACATATAAAACTAGTAGGAAAGCCTACAATCAAGCAAGATCAATTGTCCCACACCCTTTGCTATTGTGTAAAAATGTACGTTTCTATACATGTGTGATACAATTTCTTTAATAATATCTGAGTTTATAATTCGTTCGGAATGTTATTCGCAGAGTCGATCCGAATTAAGCCAAGGTCTAGGACTATTGCTTCAAGCTGGCTCTTTTTATGGATTTTTTACCGATTGCAAATCTTAAAAAAGTAGTGATATCAATAGAGTCTTCCGAAGAGGATTTAAACGAAATTTTCCAAACCTGGATTTATTTCACTTAAAACCTAATATATTTACAATCTAGTCTAGATGTATTGAAAACCCGATGTAGAGAACACCTCGATATAATGAACACACATGCAGTCATGAAAAACTTTAAGCGGTATATAATCAAAAATATCTCAATCTTGAAAAAGAAAATGTGTTTTTGAAAGCAACTTCAAGTATTAAGAACCAAACCTTCCACTTGTAACGAATTTCATTAAAAATAAAATATGAAATATTCTTAAACAGAAATTAATATAGTTTGGCGTTCGGCACATTTCGCGGAAAGGTCCAACTACTTTATTCATATGTATGTATCTAGAAATAACTTATTTTTTTTTAGGCCCTAACGGCCTCATCCTTGTCCACTTACACCCCACCAGGTCAATTATTTATAGTCTTAGAATAATTATTTTTTTCTTTGTTAAAGTCTTTCCTTGTTGTACATCCCAGACATGGGTGTAGAAGAAATGTACTTAATTTAATTTAAACGTGTCAAAAATAGCCCTTATAATGTTTTTAAATAAGGCCCTGGCAAATCGAAATCTGCGCATGTTAATCAAGAAAATTCAACATGATCATTGTGTGAATAGACTCTCGAATCCTTGTCAGTATATGTACTTATACATATAAGCATTATGCCCAAGTATTTCGTTAAGATTTTACTGAGCCCAAGCCAGTCTCAGAGGTTTAATTTGAAGTCATACCTTAATCGCGTTGCTCTCTTGAGAGCGCATTTCCAGCTTCGCTAAAACTTGTTTCGATCAAATTGCTTAAATCATTTAGAATTTAAGGCACAAAGCAAGCGAAGTCAAACTCTTAGCTTGTGCTTTCGACTTTGTTTTCTTGCATTGCAGCTGTCTGCTGACTGCCCAAGGCGACTATTTAACAAATATGGCAAAATTGTCGTAGGAGTTGTGTTATTGGTGAATATATACAGACTATATTTGTATACTTGTGTATTTTTTTTTTTGTATTATATAAGTGTCCCACGTATCAGATCTTTATATCGCTTGCTGTTGCGCAGCTCTCTATGCATTTCGATATATTGTATCTCTTAGTACATATGTATGTTATGTATGTACATCGCTCATTTACTTCAAGACTGTCACAACTCAATAACCAGTACCACCTGCAGTAAAAAGAAAAAATCTTTCGACTCTCACATGAAAATTATACAATATCTACATCTACTAGTATATATGTATCTATATATATAAAGCTCTTTGTCCTGACTGACTGACTGATCATTGTGCAGATAAGACAAATTCATTGCAAGGGGGTTAAATTAGGAGTCAAGGCTGAAACTACGAGGTTGCTTAGAATTGCTAAGTATCAAAAACTTTGTTGTTTTTCGATACATCTTAGCCAAACTCTTACATTATGTGCTTGGGACTATCTTATATGTACATCCTAGAAAAGGTCTCTTTACCTCAATGGGATAAGTCTGACATAAAACCTGGGCTCGAATCCCGGTTTGGGCAGGTGCCTTTGTTTTTATTATTTACTATTGTTATGTTGAACTATTATTTTGTGCGTTTTTTAAAGCGTCTTTTTAATTTGATGCTTTGTTTTAATAAATCGTTTATAATTTCTGTAATGTAAATATATAATTCATACTTATATTAAGGCGAAAAGAATATTTGGTACACAATTATATTTACATAACGATTATACTCATATAACTCGGAACTTAGAATAAAATTGTGAAATGTCTTGATTTAGTGTGTATCTCAAACATACATATTATTTAATTCTTGTGACTTGGTTTTATATTAACAGGTTTTTTCTCACAAATTTTGTGATTTTTTAAAATTGAACAAAAGGTCAAATATGGATAAAGTTAATAAAGGTATCTAAAATACGCTATAAGTAGAGATTTTTGATATTTGTGTTTCATTGTGTTTCATTTTCCAATGTGTTTACATAATGTGCATTTTTTGCTCAAAACTAAACTTTAAAACTAAAACTTTACTAAAGTTTAGTATAACACAAGGTATCACAAGAGTTTTGCTTAAAGATTACGTATATTAACAAAACTATCTAGAACAAAAGAACTGTTAAATCGAATTAAGTTTAATTAGCAAACATGCAGTGTTTAAAACATCTTGCTATATATGTATGTATCTACTTTAGCCTAACTAAGATTCATCGCAAATTTCAAGTTTCTAGCTTTATGTTTAGATTTTATATAAATATATTACACTTTTTTCGCATAGTCGGATGAGGAGGCGGAGGTAAAAGCGTGGTTCAAATAAAAAAATTCTAAATTATTTTAACTATGGTTTATGTCAAATTTCAAGTTTTTAGCTTTATGTTTAGAGCTTGTTGGAAAATTTCGGGCTTTTTCGCATAGTGCTGCCGCTCAGCTGATAGGCTCACGATTTCTATTAAAGTACATGAACAAAATCTCTTTGATCAATTCGCCGATATTAACGAAATAAATGTTACTTTATAAAATATTCACTAGTTAATGAGAAACAAAAGCTTGCGGTTTCTAACACAAAAACATACATATAAAAAGCTTATTTTGTTTTCCAAGAACGTATTTTGGGTTTTTTGGCTCACTGCGCGGCAGAGTATGTGTTGATTTGGCTTCATTGTTGTTGCGACTTTTGAATAGAGAGAAACTATAATACAAACTGAAAATTGGGCTTTTGTATCTATTTTTCTTTGATTCTCGCTTAGCTGAGTTGTGTTTACGGCAACTATTTGGGCCACAGGTCGTAGACAGAGGGCAGGTGGCGGGTGGGAACTAACGGTTTTATGGGTCCACTGGTAGATCGTTTCTGACGGCCAAACAACAATTCTCAAGTGGTTCATTCATTAGCCAGACTCTGTGTATCTGAATTGCTACTGAGCTTTCAGTAGGTACGTAGCTGTTTCCCTAAAGTAGTAAACCGAATGTGGCAAGTTTTTTGCAGCTTGCAATTGCTGTCACTTTTGCTAATGCAGCTGCGGCTACGATCAGCACTAAAAGACAACAGACCAGCTGCGCTCTCGACTCCCAAACAGTGTTGCTAGACAAATCTGACAGTGGGATTTTTCCGATTTTTCACTCTTCACGCTATTTACTTGAAAAAATATGCACCATTTTGAAGCGGAACCTAATTTTGCACTCTTGATAATCAATCATGACGATTAAGTCGTTCAAAAGAAAAAGATTTCAACTTCTTAGTTCAAAATTAATAGGGGTCGCACTTTTTTGAAGCGATGCTGTGCCTAAACAAACCAGCACAGATAAGCACCCCTTATCATTTCTTTTACTAACGTATATTTTGAAATCAATTTACTTAGAAGTCAGTTTATAACATATATAGTCTGTTAAAGTTTGTCAACAATGCAAAAATTGCATTTAGAGGGGAAAAAATACCAACATTTTTAATTCGTTAAAAAATATAGGAGGGAATAGCAGATTTAGGCATCTCACTAAACACAGCAAAAAACGAAGGTCGAAAAAGTACCGTAAATGCTCCTGGTTTGGTTAAGAAATTGTGCAATTTCGGGACGAGAAAAGGCCAAGGAGCTGAATCTGAGCCGTAAGACCATAAGAAAAATTATTAAAAATAAACTTAAGATGAAAGCTTACAAAAAAAAATTAATTCACGGTCTTACGAAGCGTCAAAAAAAAATGCGGCAGGAGCAGAAGCTGCAATATTGATTTTTTGACGGAAAGTTATTCGTGCTACAGAAAAACGATCCGGCTAATAAGAAAGCCATTCAAAGATATAAAAATTCGTTATCTGGTATGGTTTGGTCGATGAACTTCTGCATATGAGGTTACATGTTGGCCAAATTGAAGACTTTAAAAATATGAAGTTGGAGCAGTTCAAGAGTCCATTATAAAAACTTTTTTTTACGAAATACCCGATGACGTCGTCCGTGCTACTTGCAACGGACTTCAAAAGCGTTTAAGGCTGGTAAAGAAACCTAAGGAGAAAAAATTCAATCTAAATATGTAAAAATATAAGAAAATACTTCATCAAATATAAATAAAAAGATTACAATATAAATTTCCCACTAGATTTGGTTTCATTTGATAAATTATTAGGGCCCACGCTGTAAAGCCTGGCTGTAATAATAATCGGACACCCGAGTATTTTGCAGCTACTGTAAATTAAATTTTCTAAAAATAGAATAATTTGCATGTCAATGCCGCAGTAAAAAAAAAAATAATAAATGTTTAAAAAGGATTTCAGCAAAGAAACACAACATATTTTCTTCTCATTTCCATTAATAGCTCTTCTCTACTTAAAAAACTTTCGTTGCAGATTTCTGTTTCCATAGTCATATTAGAAAAGAATGAAGTCGAACCCATGGTCATTATTGGCCAGCGGTTTGCGCTGCATAAATCTCACTGCCCTTCTGTTGCTAATATGTGGAAGTCAAGCAGCAGCTCAATCGAATTACGTGCAACATGGCGATAGCGGCAACTACTCCACAAACGGCCTGCCAGAGGAGGCAACACTGGATGGAAAGGTAAGCGATACACTTTCACAGTACATAAATAAAGTAATTTTAAGGTATTTGCAGTCACATCCATAACATGGTTCTCTCAACTCTCAACTCAGTAAGCGCTCTCAATTTTCACTGTTATAATTATGTCAGTGTGCAAGCAGATCTATTAGCTGTTTCGCTCTTACACACACTTTTTCGTATTATTGTATTCCTCTTTCGCTATCATACTTCCAGTGTTGTCCCTACCTCTCAGCATTTCATGAAATTTTTGATCACTTTCGAGTCTTTTTCGACACCTCTATCTGATTAAAGTAGTCACAACAAGTGCCTCATTTACTGATCAGAAGTGATACTTTCGCCGGGACAGAATGGTACCCTAGTCGCAACTCTTCTTAAAGAGTCGTTTATGACTCGCCTTTCTGACTCATTTTCGAATCATAGTTCTGTTCATTAAAAAAATGCATCACGTTCAGGAATCGAGCTCGGGTCGCTTGCACTCTTGCTTAAAGGCAGTGACTCAACCCGCTACACCGCTGAGCTCACGAGAACACTCTTGCTAAATTACATATTTGAGTGCAATTTTTATAGCAACACCCTAAATAATCATATTTGAATCCCCTGTGCTAACAATTTGCGAATGCCTAACATTTTGTTAGTAATTTCCATAAATCACATTTTGAGCATATGTATTTGTATGTATTTACATGATTAATTTTCGAGTCTTATTTTCATTGCCAATGAAATTAATCTCTTTTTAAACATCAAAAGAACTCGAAAAAGAATCCTTAAGGTGACTTTTTTTAAAACGATGTTCCAAATGCTAAGTGGGACTAAATTAATTCAACTTACCTGATAAAAATACATTTGTGTCTGTTTTTTTAAACGTATTTTCAGGTTACCAAGCTCGATGACATTAGCCCCTTAATCTTTCTAAATCGCACAAAAGCTGCACTGAACTGCGCAGCCGGCTCAATGCAAGTAAGTTGTTAATAATAAATGCCATGAATTCAAACCCATATTAAAACAAAGTGCTTGTCTACCACAGGTTGATCTAAAGTTCAACGATCCGTTCCATGGCATCATCCAAGCAGACTACGATCGCAGCAGTGCCTGTCGCGTCAGTGGCAAGGGTGCGTTTAGCTATCGTCTAGAGCTGCCCCTTAAGGGTTGTGGTACTATACAAGTAAGTCCTCATTGTACATAGTTCTGTTGATTAATTTAGATTACTTATGCTCCGAATTGACTTGGGTTTTAATAGAATCCCACACGAGTGTTTACCAACAACATTATTGTGCGCTTCCATGCCAATTTAGAGATGGATGGCGACGAGATCATCACGATTGTGTGCCGGTATCCGCCGCCTGTGCCTTCACTGCCACCCGCACTGCCAGCGCCTATGTATGTAGTGAGAGACTGACTCCTTATGTATCTTTTTGAGAACTATGTTTGCATTTTTGCAGATTGAATCCTATTGCTACGAGTTCTGTTCTCCAGCCGCCATTAAAGAGCATACAGATACTAATGATCATCTGTGCTATCATGTTCCTAACACTCCTTCTGTTGGGTCTGGCCGTTTCCTACTACTGTCTTCGTAGCCGGCCCATTCCGGTGGTGCGACGCCTTCCCATGAGCATGGGTAGCGGCTCGGAGATAACCAAATTGAGTGGCAGCAGCGTTGGTAACATCAGTGCCTTTGAGGGTGTCAAAATACCACGTGCTCATGCTGCACTCCAGGCCGTGTACAGCTCTTCTGGTAGCGAAGGAGCCCTGATCCCATCGGATTATCCTAGTGAATCACATTCGGAGATTGAAGAGATTGACACCCGATCATTGCCATTCAGTTCAGCGGGTAGCTATGAAAATCGCGCCTTCGTTCAAGAGACTTCAAGCATATACAGTGACCACTATGCCCCGTCGCAGGAAATTCCTGCAATCAACTCAGCGATGACCGCGGTTATGCGACATAATTCACCAATACAGGAAGTATTGACCAATTCGCCCAAATTCGATGTTCAGGTGCGTGTGAAGAAGTCACCGCTGCCAATTCCATCGCCGGTCACCTCGGACACTGAGAGCGTGGGCACTGTACGGCCCGATCGAAACAATTTGTCGACAATTATGGAAGCTTATGAGGATCGAGAGAGTGTAATGACTATGGATTCGTTGCCACCGCATGTGGAGACCATGCAGTCACAATTTACCTACGTTCCAGAATTACATCCGGCGCCACACCCTCCGCTTGTTGCCGAGCCCAAGTTCTCCGTGTACACCCGCACGCACCATGAGGTAGTGGACGGACGTCCAGAAACCTGGTCTGACTATACTGACGGGCCGGCGGCTAGCGAAATTACAGACTTATCGTCTGAGGCTCCTGACAGCCATGTCCATGACACAAGTGTCGCGATAGACACCATGCACTACTACGAGGACGAGTCCGAGCCAGCGGAACAGATCGTTCAGAGTAAGCAGCGGCCAGTGACCTCGCACACCGTAGACGATGTCTACTTGCGCACAGTTACTGAGAAGAAGACCATTGAAGATATTGAAAGTCATAAGCGACTGGTCACTGAGTACAAGAGTAAACCCAAAGCGCCATTGCCACCGCCTCCTCCGGAAATGGTAGATCCCAAATTCGATGTAAGGGTGCGCAAATATCCGAGCGAACGCGAGCAACAGCAGTGGGAAAACTTCTCTGATATTTCTAGCGCCTCAGGGCTTACATTGACACCCAAAATGGAGCGCTCAGAGTTGAGTTTACCAGCTGCCGAGCCACCGTCACAAATCCACGATAACAATCTTAAGTTGACCAGTCCAGAACTAGTAGGAAATATGAAACCAATTGAGGTGCCACCGCAAGATAAGGATGTGCCCAATTGGGATGTGCTCATACGTATTCTAGAGGAGCCTGAACTGTCCGATATAGTTGACGATGCTAGTTCTGTACACAATATCAGCTATGACGATAGGGCCAAGTGGAAGAATATCATCACCACGCAATCTTCACTGCGCACAATGCTTACCGAAGCGGTGGTTCGCGAAGACTTTGAACGCATTCGTCAGGATACCCGCTACGAGCGAATGTTTGAGCCGCAGACCTGGGATGTCATCATACGGATCCTCGCACCACCCAGTGACGACGATACAGACGTTGATATGCGTGCACCCAAACGTGGCAAGAAAGCAGTACCGCAGCCATGGGATACTCGTTCCAGGCGCAGCTCCTTGCCCACGCTATACGAATACGACAGCGATGGTGGGTCCAGCGTACGCACCATACGCAACGATTTATCGTTGCAGCAACACGAGGGACCTGGAGTCGGGACTGGACCGGGACCTTTCAGCATGCAACGATCACGCCGCAGCTCGCGCACCTCTTACCAAACGGACCACAATGATTTCCGTTCCATGTCGGAGGTGACTGTGGACTTTGGGAGACTACAGCCGGATCATCTGGATAATGTTAGCGACGCCAGCTCGTATTACCGCATGCAGTATTATGACGACGAAGACAGGCGCTCCTTCCATCGATCTATCAGTCATCCATCGCTTGCCCGCTCCGCCAGCGAATTCACCGAGCACTGGACAGCCCCTGACGAGATTGAGAACTCCTCACCAGAAGGCACGCCCAGAGCTCATCGTGTAGTTCAGGTAAAATCAGTCAGTCAGTCACTATCTTAAAACCTATTCAAATATTTCATTTTCACTTTCATATATTAAATGCAGCCACAGCAGACACAGCTCGCACGGGGACAGTCTAGTGAACGCATCGTGTCCCAAACGCAAAGCGATTATGTGGAAACACACCGTAGCATCTACCAGGCTGAAAAGCAGTTGTCCCAGCAACCAGCACGGAAGTGGTAGAAGGACGATCCTTCAATCGAGTCAATTATTTTTCAATTATCCGACTAAACACACTTACACTCGAGAGTATTTGTCACACATAATTGCTTTTAACAAGGATAGATCTTAGTGTGATTCCGTTAACTGACTTAACCCAATTAACATTCTCTCAATTTAAATTTAATATGTTTAGTAAATTACTTAAAGCAATTTACTCACTTAACGGAATTACCGAATATAAGAATCTAAATATTATTTTATATAACTAACCAGAGTGCCAATCATAATTGCCTGACGATATGTTTAGACCAGTGGTCGGCACATGCTACGATATGTTTCTGTTAAGTCGCTCTTATGTTTCTGTTAAGTCGCTCTTAAGGCGAAGCAAAATGCCCACTAACGCAATGCAAACATCTAACTGTATTAGTGCCGACCACTGGCTTAGACCAGGAGCTGACGATCACGAGACTAACAGCTGTTGCGAACGTAAACAATAAAATCATAAGTTTTTCTTTTTTTTTGTAATGATAAACACTTATACTTCTCCTATATTTAAAATTATTTTTTTTTGCTACCTTTTTTCATTTTTTTTATCTTTTCAAATCTGGCTTGTTTTACCGGTAAAATTTTGACAACAGTAGGGGTATTCCTAAAACAGATTAAGACTCGCTTTTGATTATATTTAAGCAAATCTTAATCAGTTTCAGGTACGACTTTTCTTGCACATTGATTAAATTTGGATTTCGTGAATTTCAAAAAACGAGCTGATTTACATTATGTATTTGAATATCAAATAAAAGTATCACAGTATAATAGCATTAATCAGTGTAACATTTTGGAATGACACTTAAAAAATGTTCAGGAAACACAGCTTATGGACCATGTTAACCACAAACCTACAAAAGTACTTATGGAAAAAGTCAGATAAAAGTTTTAAGCGAACAGAATTTATTTATAGCTTATAAATAAGCGTAAAGAGGACTGAATATGTCTTTGCCCGTGCCCACCACTGCTCTAACTTATATTATACATATGTACATTAGGGTGTCCCTTATTTGGTCAAAGTCAATATTTTTAAACGCATACGGGCTAGTTCTGTTCATTAGGTCCTAAAGCACTCAGAAATAAATTTTTACCTCAATCGGAGTATGATAACCCGTGCCGACTTGGATCGGAAAATTTTAAAATTATATGGAAAATTAAAAAAATTTTTTTTTCATGTTTCGATGCAAATTTGATTGGGTTATCGTACTCCGATTAAGGTGAAAGCTTCGTTTTGAGTTCTTTAGGACCAGATTGAGGTAAAAATTTATTTCTGAGTGCTTTAGGACCTAATGAACAGAACTAGCCCGTATGCGTTTAAAAATATTGACTTTGACCAAATAAGGGACACCCTAATGTACATATATGTAATATGCAAATTATTTTGCTTTTACATACATACATACATATATTAATAGAAAATATTCTGCAGTCACAAGTCAAGCATGAAATTAATGTGTATACTTTTAAATTTAATGTATGTTCATTGCATACTTATGTCTTTTAAGTTAAAATTTCCTAAATATTTAGTTGCAAAAGATGGGAAAGGACTCAATTGCATTCGTAACTGAAAAAATAACAAAACGTTTATTGGAGCAACAATTTTAAAAAGTTTTATTACAAAATACGTAGAAGTACTAAAAAAAAATGCAATGGTTTTATTTTCAGTTCAATTATAATTGCTTGAATACTATAAGGAAGTTTTCCATATCAGCATAAATTGCATAAATATTTTCGTGAATGTAAAAGAGAAAATTATTTTCTACGGTTCATTTTGTTAACAGTGCATTTGTCATTTATACTGCCTTAAGACTAGGGATTACTACCGAAATAAATTCCGAAACTAGTATTTCGTTAATAGGTTCGATTACTTTTTTGTTGTTCGGGGACGTAACTGTATAAGAATGCAAATTGAAGAAAGCTCAAAATTTTATGGATCAACTTAACTTAAAAATACATATTTGTATACTTTACATTAAACAATAAAAAAAAATTGGTTTAAGGTTCTTTGAAAATAATTTGGTTTCGGTTCCGCTTTCGATACTAATCATAAAACGGCTAATTTCCGTTAACGGTTTCGATACCGGCTCCGGTATTATTCCCTACTTTAAATAATGTAATTCAAGATTACATACTACGTAATACATATTACGTAGAAGTATATTCATTGCCTGCATATAATGCAACAATATTAGTTAATTAAAACAAAATTATACAAATATATAAACATTTACATAAAAAACAGCTGCATATATTACTAGATTATTTTAGCCTAACAGAAATGTGTATAAATAAAACACTACATTAAAATGAAAGACAATAAAATAAATAAAAAAATCTACTAACAAATTGACTATTGTTTTTAATTGAACATCTTGAAGTTTATCAACCTGTTGTGACTGTGTGATATTGCGTTTATGAGTTTATGCCAACCACAACCACTGAGCAAATAACCTAAAAAGTTCGTACTCTCTCGCTCTCGCTCTGAGCAAGAGACTCTTGCTGTCTTCATTATGTTTTCTGTTGAGCTCTTTTCGTTGAGCTCCTTGTATGTCGGTCTTTCAATGAGCAGTGCGTGAAGAGCGAAACGAAAAACGCTCGCACAATGAGACTCAGCAAAAGACCGTTTGACCGAAAAACTCAACGCAAACGGTTTTCACATTTATTTGCGTTGTTGTTTTTTAATCATGTCTCTTCCCATTTTGCACAACAAATATTTCACAACTTCACACACTCAATTCACGATCGCAATTAATAAATTTCGTCTGCAAAACAGACGCTTAGTGATTTGCTTGCCTATGCGTGTGAATGTATACCAATACATATGCAAAAGACCGTTTGCTTCATTGAACACGACGAAACGGTCTTGGAACAACGAGAACAAAACAAAATAGAAAAAAACGGTTTCGCTCCGAGCGCGATCGAGCTCATTTAAGAACCGAAAAAACGGTTGCTCGCTGAGTCTTTTCGTAAAGAGTCAGGAAAAGACACTTATTTGCAGACAACGAGAAACGGTCAACAGTTATTTGCGAGCTATGAAGAGAAGTGAGGTTATTTGCTTAGTGCCACAACATATCGTAAAAGCAGCGTATAAAATCGGTTTTGGCTAAGTTTGTCTTTAGGTTTTAAGTTATCGGGGTTATAAAATATTTATCAGGCATGTTCCGGTTTTCACTTTCGGTAAGATTTTGCGGAATTGAATTTCTTTAACCTGCTCTAATACCATTTCGGCGAAATTCAGCGGATTGATATCACTTTGAGTTAATGAGTTTAAACTTTTAAGCATAGTATCCAGTAGCTGAAAATATTTTTTGCGCTCAAATTGTTCAATGTTTTGATGTCTGGCTTGTCTGGCTTGTCAGCATAACACCAAAAATCTTTGAAAAGTTGAGTGGTCTCATTTTTGCTACAGCTGTGCACAACAAACAAATAATTAACAAATTTCAAAAAATACTAGTAAGAAAATGGACCAAGAGGTATTTCATAAATATTTTCAGCCACTGGATACTATGCTTTAAGTACTGGATACAAGGGTTTAAAAATAGCCTCACAAAATAATTTTGAGCCAGTTTGCAACCCTTTTTTTATTTGGAGTTGATACCTTTCAAACAGGATTTTCAGCTACTGGACACTATGCTTAAATGTGAGCTGCTAAGTAAATTTACTGGCATTTTACAGCACTGTTTGTTAAACAGCTGGTAGTTTATTTTACCCTTTCAAAACATCGATTGGTTCAGTGTTTCGACTAATCGAAATACTTTCGAGCACGAAGAGAGCGAATTGTGTGATTTGACCAACAAAAAACATTTTGATGGAATTTTTTCTTTTAGAGCAGCGAAAGAGGCCATTAATCCCATAATTAGGGTATTACTCGCTGCCATATCTCTCATCATGTTCGACAGCGAAATATTGGGCATTTTACGCCAAGCTAAATATTGAACACTTTGTGCCGGCGAAATTCCATGTTTCAGTCCATACCAAGCTTCAGTGTTCATTGGGTATGAGCTACATTGTGCTATTGGGGAGCATGCCGTTTCCTATGGAGATGGAAAATTACGAAAAGCCATTTCAATCGCATTTTCAATTAGAACAGTGATGACACAGTATTGCACGCGGCAACTCGGCAATTCGATTAACCAATACACTCCTAAAACAGGAACGCAACGAGAAGATTGAAAATATTATAGTAGCAGCTAGGACGTCGGAGGACGAGGTTATGCGCATATGGCTTTTTTTTGCACTGTAAGAAATAGTTGAGGAACTCCATTTTATTTCTCATTTCAAAAAATAAAAGTTAATCCAGAAACTAACTGGCATTTGTCATCTTATCTAATTAAAAACTTAAATACATTCCATATCCACCTAAATAAAAACAGTGGTAGTCTATTTACATCGTTCATAAACAACTGACCAACTGATCAGAATGACCTATTAATCTTTCATCGCTCATGACCAACTGAATAGACTCGTTATAGTTGATGACCCACTGAATAGAAGCGATATGAAGCTAACTGAATAGAAACCTTTCATCGTTCATAGTTCATGACCAACTGAATCACTGAACTAAATGACTGATTTAGTTCACGACTGAAAAATGAACGATTGAGCTTGTTCAGCAAATGGAACTAAAAATTCCAACTCTATCGATTAGTACAGCTTAGTGACGTGAAAAAACATCGATGCATCGAACATCGAAGATTTTTTGGCGATATTTCCCGATGTTTTTGTTGCTAAGCAAGGCATCGATGTTTTACAAAACATCGGTTGCTTTATTCACAATATTTGTCATCGGTGCCACACTTTTAATAGTAATTTGAGCAGTGCAATGCCAAAGTATATTTATTAGAATTGGTCAAAGATTCTATGCAAGACCTGGTCCGTTAAAAAGGACAGATTTGAATAAGTCAATTTTCATGAAGTAGAGTTAAAAAAAGAAAGCTTGTGTTTTTTGGCATACTTATATTTTATTTCTACCTTCTTTGCATTCTAATTTAGAAATAAAATAAAAGTATGCTAACTAGCGCAAGCATATGGGCATTTCCACAGAAGATCCACCTAGCTAACAAACGTTAAATTCCGCAAAAACTCACATCTTGTGAAATTTTTTTCCAAAAATGAATTCAAGTTATTTATTTAAGCAATATACTCTAGAAGAAATTCAAGCGGATGAACAAATACATAGATTCTACATTCGAATTAATTCACCTTTTCTATACTTTTAGCCCATTTTCTTAAAAATTGACTTCCAAAATGGGCCGTTTGTATTCTCACGAATACACTAAGTAGGATAGTAAGATTGTAACATGAACCATTTTAATACATAGAAATATGTTTAATTTAAAACAAGTTTTACAAGCTGTATTCGATATATCGAATAAAATTTGATGAACAAATTCTTGGCACAAACTATGTGGAAATCTTGTCACGTCCGCGATGTCGCGTTACAATTAAGCAATATACGCACGCTGGTCAAATTTGTTTAAAAATTTGGCCACGCCCCTTCCCGCCTCCGCAAATCGCGAAAAGGTACCACACGAACAGTTTTTAAGATATAACGTATTTTTTTGAAAATTAACGTAGTAATGGCCTATTCAAGCAATGTAAAAGCCTAAAAGCATACAATAAAAATACTTTAAATTTATTTAAATAAGTAACGGGTATTCTATAGACGGGAGCTCGACTATAGCGCTTCCCACTTGTTTTATTATAACCTTTAATTCTTTAAAATGTATTTATTCAGTTCTGGCAACACTGATACTATAGCTTTGAGAAGGCTTACATGTGTCTATTGGAATATAAAGTTCTCGTCAAAAAGCCTTCTTGTAGTTTGTATTTGTACTTTTAAGCTAAAAACTGTTTAAGAATTATATGCTTGGTTTTATTTTCAAAAATTGGGAAAGCTTTAAGACATAGGACATACATGATGCATCGAAGTTTCGACACGATATATCAACCCAACATGGATTTTTAATTTTTAAACTATCGTTGAGCATCAACTTCGATTTTACCACTAGAGGTGGAGAACTATCGATGGATTTATCGGCACTATCGATGGTCGAGCGCTATCGAACCACTATCGATAGCAGACCTGCACTATCGATAGTGCTCGATAGTTTCTTATAAAGCTTTACGCACCACAGAAAACCGCAAGTAGCACGCATAAAAATGAAACAACTAAACGTAAGGTAATTACTAAAGTTTGGAAATATTTCAAGCGATCGGACGATAAAAACTTGCCAATTGTGTCAACTGTGGGAACTAGCGGGAACACGTCCAACTTGAAAGATCACCTTAAAAGATTTCACTCAAGACTTGATGATCCTGTTCCAAAACTTATACACTTATACAACTGCAACTCCAATCGAAAGAGAGACATCGATAGAGAGTTGACAATGATAACATTGTCGAAAACGAAGGATTCATAAAGTATTCTCAAATCCATGATCCCAGTTATAAACTGTCCAGCAAAACACACATAAGAAACGTGCTGATGAAAGGTTTGTTTGAAGAGTGCACAGCCAAGTTAAACGGAAAGTTAAGGGACGTAACGAGTGTTTCTGTTACTTGCGATTGTTGGACATCAAGTGCGAATGATTCTTTTTTAACATTGACTTGCCATTTTGTAGATAGTTTTGAAGTCCTTGCATCCAAACGAAACGATTTAAATGAAATGAAATGTATTTTAATTATAATTATGGGTATTAACCCATAAGAAACAATGTTGTCATTTTCCTTAAAGTTAAAAGAAATTAATAATTTTAATTTTTTGTTGGGACTTGACTTAAAAACATAATTTTTAGAATTATAACCCACTATCGAAAACTATCGATAGTTATCGATGGTTTTTAAAAAATATCGACCACTATAGATGGTGCCGACTATCGATAGTTCTCCACCTCCAGTTACCACTAAAATTTACATCACTACTAGAGGTGGAGAACTATCGATAGTCAGCGGTATTATTTTTCAAACCATCGATAAATTATACATTTTTATATAAAATTCCAACTAATATTTGAAATCGGCAATAATTTAGGTATTATAAAACTAAAAATAAATAAAATTCGTTATCAACAATAATGTTCCAAAGTTCCGCGATGTAAAACTTTTTGTCCAGCCTACTGCCGATAGTGTCATCGATAGTTCTCCACCTCTAATCACTATTAGTAGATCACTACTAATCTAATCACTACTAGTAGAGGTGGAGAGCTATCGATAGTCGACACTATTGATAGTAAGCGATATTTCTTTCGAAACCATCTATGTTCGATTCGATAGTTTCCGATAGTGTGTTAATATTAACAGAATAAATAAGCTTTTGAATCAAATTGCAACAAAAATGTTTTTAATTTCATTTATATTTAAGGAAAATAAGAAGATTGTTTTTTATAGGCATTGTAAAACTTAAAAAAAAAATTTAATTTGAAATAATTAAATTTATTTCGTTTTTAATAATAATGATCCGCTATTCAGCTAGTATTTTGTATTTTGTTGAATAAGCCATATGTATAATGCTAACTTTAATACAGATCAGTGGATCTGTATCCTGCATTCACATGCAACTTTCGCCCTCACTGCTAGGTGCAGGTTAACTGCGTCGTTTTGCTGAAATTAAACATTTACGGCTTAAACACATCAAATAAAATTTAAAAATCAATTTATTTATCTTTTCGACAATAGTAAGGAGCTTAAAAACTGCTGCAGATGTCAAAAGCGCGCATTTTTGTAAAGTATAAAGCGTCATAAAAGTCGATTGAAAACTATAGATAGTGCAGGTCTGCCAGCGATAGCGCTCGACCATCGATAGTGCCGATAATGCCGTCGATAGTTCTCCACCTCTAACTACTAGAGCTGCAATAATATCGATGGTACTATCACTATCGATGGTAATTTTGAGCTATCGGTAGTGTCCCGCCATTTTTTTAATTGAGAAATTTTTGAATCAGGGCTAACTTTTTGATAGGATAAGTTACGAGTATTTTAAAAATGAACTTGTCATATATTGTATTGTAATAATGTATGTAACAGGCCGTTGAAGACAACTTTGATCATATATGTATTCTTGATCATCAACAGTCGTCAAGTCTCACAAAGAGTAGAAGCTTGGTGACATTACTTCAAGTAAAATTAACATACATAACATACATACATATGTATTTATTTTATGATTTCTGTAATTTAGCATCAGCGACTTCTTATGATATCTCTTTAATTTTTGGCAATCAAACTATTCGAATCACGAATTAAAAATGTTTGAGTTGAATATTTTTATAATACGACTAAACGGATGAATAAGTGCGGACGGCAGTTTTCGCTACTGACAAAAGCATTACGAAGGGTGCGAAAGGCGACAAGCAATATAAACAGGAAGATTGGAAAATTTTCTGTGACGAGTTATATACCGATCGAAAGGTTTCAATAGTTTTAACTAACAAAAGTGCATACCAAGACCTTTGGAAACTCACCTGGCTCGGGAGAAAAGCAGCTGTAAGTGGGAGAGGCAAAATTGAAATGATTGCAGCAATTGGTTTGGAGCCTTTTGGTCAAAATGTTTAATTTTATACTATTCTTATTAAAAATACGCGTCGAATATGAAACGAACGATGAAAAGTTACTCCTCTTGTTTGCTTGTTTGTTTGTTTGTTTGTGATCATAAATCTGGAAACTTTTGTTCTACGACTTTTTCGAATCATCGCTAGTTTATCGGGAAATGGCCAAAACCAGCTAAGCCCCCACAGAATCCAAACGATAAAAGCTACAGATATGTTCTATATGTCCTTAGAAAGGTATTTTGAAGGGCTCGAATGAATATCTTTTAAGTTTATTCTAGGGATTGATTATTTGTTTTTTTGTTTCTTTTAATTAAAAATTCAGACACTTATAAAAGACCTAGAAAATAATGGTTTGCACCAAAATGTTTATTTTTTTTACAATCTTTGTATTCCCACCATGATTTTTATTTGTATGATTTTTACTTTTTTACTTAATGATGATCATTATTTTTGAGTAATTTTATAAAACTCAAAAATAATCATTATGAATGATATTAATTTTGTTCGCTTAAAATAAAACTCAAAAGTAATTTTCGGCTTCTGTGTTAAGATTTTAACCAATATTATTTTATACGTATATCCCTATAAAGGGACACCATAGCTATCTCTCAGCATAATTTTTTTTTTATCGGAGTACGATAACCCATTCAAACTTGCATCAAAACATGAAAAAACATCGAAAAATGTATAATCAGTGTTAAAACACTGAGCGACGATTTCGCGATTCGTCTCTATTTTAAAAAATTCGTCAAAATTAAAGCTATTTTTTGGCCAAAAAATGTTTTTTCTTAAACCTGTATTTTTTATTAACAGAAACTACCCAACTTATTTTATTAAACCTGTATTAAAATTGTATTAAAATATGTTTTACATTTTCTGCTTATAAAAAATACAGGTTCAAGGACGATAAAAATTTCCTTTAGGCCAAAATTATATTAAATTCTAACTAAGTTTTTAGGATATAGCTTGACATAATTGAATCGCAAAATCGTCGTTCCAAGGATGAAAATTTTGTTTAAAGGACATTTCGTCCTTTGGTTCTGTGGAATTTTAAAAGTCCTGGTCCTAACAAGAGTATTGACACCAAGTTTGTCAGGATCAGACCGTAAAAAGCCGTAAATTACTTTTTAAAAATACAACTCATTCTTAATGTTTATTTTTGAGTTTTATAAAATTACTCAAAAATAGCGAACATCATTAAGTAAAAAATAAAAAATTAAAATATAATCATTAAAATGTAATTTTTATAATATAACTTATAATGATTACGGTTTATTCTAAAGTACATAGGTAAAAGGCTACGGGTACATTTAAAAAGGAATATTTTGGCATTCGGCCCTGCAAAAAAAGTTATTTTTATTAGGTATGAAGAATTAATTTTCTTTGAAACTTAACTATAAAGGGATGCCACAGAAATCGCAGCGTTTTATCGTTTTGCGTTCTCAAAAAGGTGTCAACTCTTAGCAGCCATGTCCGAAAAGGTTATTAAAAACGCAAAACGCTAAAACTCCGCGATTTCTGTGGCAGCCCTGATAGTTAGTTTTTTTCTCATTCAGGCCTGTTCCGGTTTTCACTTTCGGTAAGATTTTGCGGAAGTGAATTTCTTAAACCTGCTCTAATATCATTTCGGCGACGTTCTACGGATTTATTTCAGTTTGAGCTGATGAGTTTAAGTCTGATAAAGTGAAAAACTAGAATTTTTAAATACTTGGCCTAAATCGAAAGTAAATAAATGCATTTCACTAGATGCTATAAAATAAAAAGTGAAAACCGGAACAGGCCTGATTATGAATATCTTAGTTTAGTAAGAAGAATTTTATAGTTGCGGACTTGACTATCAAGCTTTTCCTTAATATCTAAAATAGTTAATAGTTTTCTTAGATTAGTTGTTTAGTTATTAAAAGCACTACTTAATCTTTATCGTCAATTTGTACCAATTATTCATTAAATCTGTTTTATGCTCCTACTTAGTCGATATCGAAAGTTTCTTAAGTTTTATTCCAACAAATTCACATAGGATTGAGCTTTGATGATTGGGGAGATATGAAATAAGTTGAACCGTTATTACGACAAGCCCTCTTTGCTTACAAGTAGCCGTTCTCTTTGGATCATTGTCTGGTTGCAAAGGGGAAGAGCCCACATTTTTAGCATTTTATTGTCCAAATTTTTGTATAAACAGGCTTGCTCGGTGTTCCTGAAATGAACAACATCAAAGCTGGACTGTATACTCCACAACAAAGCATTAACATCAATATTTTTAGCTTCGAACAGTAGGTTGCAAGGACTTTAAATAAATCTTAAACTTCTCCAATCAAAGATTTTGTCGTTGGAAAAAAAATGGTGTTGCTTACTCTCGTCGGAGAATAAGACCTGTTCAAATGCTCCAACGGATTAATTAAAAAATTTCAGCTGCAAAAGTAACACCTTTCTAACGGTGTATTACACTGCAATCTCGGATAAATATTGTGGGCGCTACAAGTAAAAATATATGGATTTGACAGATTTTTGCGACTTTACCGTACTTTAAACGTAAATTAATAAGTTCAATTTGTAGAAAGCAATTTACTTTTGGTATGCATTTTCAGAAAACATTTAGTTTTACGTCTTTTGTTTTTTAGTTTATAAAAATCGTGTCATATTTTACTGAGCTATTCAACTTTTTACAAAAAAGTCGTGGAAAAATACTCCGTTTTGTTAACAACGCAACTACAAATGGAAAATAGGGAGAGAGGGAAATGGGGCAATAATGGCGCGAATATTAACATTTTGAGCAATTCTGTTTCAGAAAATCTATTTAGCGTTGCTAATTATTGTCCGATTTTAGAAAATAGACACACGTTTTACTCGTGAAAATATGTTCTTTTTTTAATAATAATACAAGTCTAAGTCTACCTATATAATATATCTATATCTATATCTATATCTATAATATATCAATAATATATTAGTTTAAATTATTCGAATTTCTCATTTGGTTCAAAAGATATGAGTTTTGCAGCAAAAAAAACTCAAATGGTGCCACTGTGAGTCGTAGCAGATTTTCCAGTCTTGATGATGCTTTCGTCACTAGCGTGGACTGCCATCGACAGTGATTAGCTTCTGTCCGTACATTCGTCTTATCGGATTTGTCTTATTTCCGATAATTTAAATTTTTTTTCGCTGCTCATAATAGAATTTCTGTTTTTTTAAATTTTTTTTTATCAAAACCCATTTATTTAACAATTTTAACTAGTTGACCAAGACTTTTGTGCAGAATATTTACCGGTAATAACCGATTAAAATTAGTAACCGTAACTGATACTGTAACCGAATCACAACTTTTTTATTATACCTAAACAGAAATACCGAAATTATTCGGCTTAATCAATCTTTAAATTACATTTTTTGTTAAAGTGTAATCGTCGCTTTTAAAACTAATCTTGGATTTATATATTTGATAAGAATATAAATCCCAACGAATAAAAAATTCTTTTGAAATCAAAGAATTTTGGTTTATATATTAACATATTCTGGTAAAAATTACAAACATTTTTTTTTTTGAGATACCAATATTATACCTATATTTCGAAACCGAAACAATTAAATCACCGGTAACCATAACGAACCGAATATCCAAAGATGTTGCGTAACCAATAACCGAAAGCCAAAATTCTAACTTAGCTGATTCGGTTATTCGTTTAAGTTTGTGCCTGAGAAATACCTACTTCTTGTAAATACATTTTTTTTTTAATCACACAAACTCTGCATTAATAGGAATTATTGGTTTGGATGAGGAAATATTTATAAATTTAAGGAAAACTATGGGTTTGATCAATAATTTGCTACATACTTACATGAGAAAATGGGCAATACCTCAAGAGATTAGCAAATTGCCAACACTATTACTGCGGACGGCAGTCCGCGCTAGGGACGAAAGCAGCACGAAGAGCGACTAGCAATATACACATTTGCTATGACTGTGCGATCAGGTCGAGTTATATAGCGATCGAAAGGTATAGTTTTATTCCTCTAATGCCTTTTTTTTCTAACGTGCTGGAAAACTAATTTTAGACTAATTGTTGGTCAAAATGAACGAATCTGAAGTTAGTTTTTTAATTATACGCATAGCTTACCTGGTACAGGTGAAAATTCGGACTCCGCCTTTAGGCAGGGTTGGGCATTCCCGCCTAGTTTTTAAATTTATATAAATTCTTTATTGATGATTGTGAAACTCTAAGAAACAATTTTAAAAGAATAGGTGAACGTTAAAGTTTGTGGAAAAGCCTTGATTTCCGATTTGAGCCCACTCATTTTACCATTTTTTCCCCTTAATCGGTCTAAAATTTACACCAGTGATCAATTTTGTCGTAGCGAACATCCGTGGTTGGGGAAACCCTGTTCTTTTTTATTGCTCTCATTGATGCAGCGATGGTGAAAGTTATAAAGGACGACCTCGACCACAGACCATGGAACGGACCCATGCATACACATTGATTCAGCAACTTCACTTTGGAACACAGGCAGTTGGCAAGATGTGACTCCAATCTGCAGCCGATGGTCCGATTTGTCCACTTTTGTCCACTTCCTGGTCTTCATCCGTATGAGGTAACGATCAATGAGTGCGTTCACCATGTCTACCCCACCCAAATTTCGATTTTATTCTATAATAATCATGAGACATTAAGTCTCCACATTTCTTCTCACTTTTTTGATCCTATCGAGTCACTTTTTGCATTTGAGTTTCGTAGCAAGAATTGCTGAGCTCCAACGGATGAAGGTAACAAACACGCTGTTTATGTGCCACAAAATAAAACGTTAAGGATGTCAACACCAAAAACTGATCCAACAAACTCTTTGGAATAGCTACGAACAGCATTCTTCTTAGTAAGATCAGCTTCAGAAGACAATTTACAGCTTGGCACACGATTAACTCGCACGGTCCCTAAACTATCAATGCCAAGGCTCCAAAGAAAGATAAGAACATCGTTCGTATGGAATCGATGGTTTCAGCAAACTTTTCATCCCAAGCAAATACTGATAATAAAATTACGCCGGAATGCCCAACCCTGCTATTAGGCAGGGTTACGCTTAAAGCGTATTGTTTTCATTTATATTCTTATATCAATTAATAGGTAACTAAATCCTATTAGCCAGCCTTTATCCTAACTCTGTGCGATAAGATTTACTACTTATTTTCTTTGTATAAAAATCAGTAATTGCTTACATTTATTTATTTACGTCCAAACACCTGCTATTTAGACTTTGACGTAATATTTCTGCAAATCGAATTGAGTTAAAGTCATGTGTAATATGTAACCACATTCAGGCAAACATTACCAATATATTAATTTTGTAACTTAAATCGATCTTTTTGTTGACCCCGACAGAGTTAGACATTAGAGGGTTAACTAACAAAAGTGCATTCTAAGACTTTTGAAAACTTACCTAGTTTGTGAGATAAACATCTGTAAGTGGTGTAATGTGGTGTAATAATTGGAGCAAATGGGACCGTTGGAGCCTTTTGGCAAAATTTTTTAATTTTTTACTATCCTTTTTAAAATACTCCTTGAATGACACCTCGATCATCAAAATCCGTTTAGTGGTTCAAAAGGTAATAAAAAAATTGGAAATTTTTAGAAATTAAAATTTTTGTTTGTTTGTTTGATTGTTTGTAGCAAATCGTTAATTAAAAAACCAGAAATGTATTTTCTACGACTTTTTCGAAAAATCGCTAGTTTAAAGGTAAAGGCAACGGGTCAAATAAGGCTTTTTACCCCACAATTTGGCGGTTTTAGAGAAAACGCCCCTTACTATTAATTTCAATATATTGTAGTATGCAAAATTTCGCGTTCTCACAAAATTGGATATCAGCAATTCAGGGGCATGAATATGTTTTCGTCACTAGACTTTTACCTCGTAAAGAGGTTTTTTTATAAGATTGTGCATGACTACAAATATATAAACATATGTTTGTACGTACACTTGTATGTTTATCTAACGCATGGGAACATATTTGAGCAGCAGCTTTACTTTTAATATTCACAGCAAGTAAAGTGATATGCGCATTTTTGCATATAAGTACATATTCTATTATTATTATTTTTGTCTGATAAGGCAGAAGTTTCCCACAGTAGCGAAACAAAATAAACCAATGAAAATAAAAATATCCCAGCCAGAGACTGAACTAGCTATGTATGTATGTATGTGTGTATGTACATATAAACATGCATTGAAATGTAAGTCTGATAAGCATTTGTTTAGATAGACCCATAGAAATAATTTTAATAAAACTTTTTTTGTACTCTAGTTGTGCATATGTGTGTATAAAAAATCGTATGTGCATCTTAGTACATACTGCATGAGCATGAGGTACCTTTGATATTTGTGACTCAATAATAAAATATGGACAACTGCGGGTTTCTAGTCAAGAATAACGCGGGCATACATATATACATACATATGTATGTATATTTATAAAATTTAAATTATTAGTCAGTATAAGAATTATTTTTGAATCTGCTGGTATTTATATTACAAATATTAATGTGCTTGATCCCAGTTTTTTCACAAATCAGTTTGTCCACTTGAGTGCTGCAATATAATAAAATTGTTTGTCCCCGACTTTAAAAATATTGAGTTGCCTTTGTGAGACCGCAAAGATACGGCAACCGCATGTCAATCGGTTTTATTTTAACTTTTTATCGCAATAGTATCCACACTTAGACCGAAAAATGAATAATTTTATAAACATTTACCATATTTTCCTAATTTAATTTATTTACTTAGTATGAAATAACATAAGTAACGATTGATAGCGAAGTTGAATTTTTCGAAAACTAAGAGCAATTTTCAGCACATGTTTGTACTTTTGCATGTGTGTGTAGATGTACGATACGTACAATGTGAGGTCGAGCATACAAAACATATACAAAAATAAACGCAGCTAAAGACAAAGAGCGAGCCGAAGAGCGGGCTCAGGCCAATTGGTCGCACTGAGACAGACGCAGACAGGCACAGGCTCCACCCAATGGTAGACAGCAATCGACTCCCTTGATACAAAAGCAAAAGCAAGTCTTAACCACCATGACCTACAATTCATAATCACAGAAGTACATAATTCGCATACACACGTGCAGATACGCTCATACTAATAGTCGTACTCGTACTCACATATCGCGTTGGCCAATCAGCACTCGCTTGGGATATAACGGTATGCGTACAATACACAAACAACTCTAAGCCGATTGGCTGCCATCGACGCCGACGCACTGCTGAGCACATGCAGGAGCAGGCAGAGAGTAAGCGCAACTTCAGCCGTGCAACGGGCAATTGCTGAATACAAGTAAAGAGAGAACACACAAAAGGGAGAGAGAGAAAGAGAGAGCGAGAGCTGCCGGTGTATGTTTACAGTTTATCACAGCAGCAGCAGCAGCGACACGACACGACACGAACAGAGAGTTGTTGCTGTTGCCGTCGCGTCGATGGCGATGACTGGATTTTGAGCTCGGTTTGGCTGGCGGCAGGCGGCTGTTCTCTGGGTTAAGTCGCCACTGGTGGCCACGTTAAGTGTCAGTAACAATTTAGTTCGACACGCGGACGCACCTGTTTTTTTTTTTACATGTTTTGTTTGTTGCCAATAAAAAACCCCGTCAATGCACATTGCTTTATTCTATATTGCCGTTGTGTGATAATATTTATAAATCTTTAAATAATTTATTATAATAATTGTATAAACCCAGTTGGGTTATAAAAATAAATTACATCTGTAATTTGAATTAAAACAGAAAGTAGTGATCGATTTGCCATTTTACAAAACTAATCAGTACGAGAGCAAAGTAAAGACAACAAAATTCGACATAAAAAAAAACACATAATTGTGAGCTTTCATACAAATATCTTGTTACTATTACCGGTATGCTGATGATATGTTATATATACATACATACATATGTATATATTTATAAGAAACAATTTAAAAAAAACAGTGCTATAAAACATTGCCAAAAACTTAATATACTCGAACTAACATCATTCAAGCACAAACAATGCATTGGCTTCATTTTCAAAAGTTAAAGCTTCTGATGTGTTTGTTGTTGTTGCTGTTGTTTTTAATTTTTAATTTAAGATTGAAGATAATCTTATTGAAATTCATTTATATCTGCATGTATGTACATTTAATGTGCGTAATACAATGCAAGGAAATGTACATAAGTATTTGAACATATGCCTACATACATATGTATTTACATATATATGTGTGATCAACAACAACGACAACACGACTATCGTATAAAAAACAAAAATGTTAACTTTCGAGTAGTTTTGATTGAACAAGCTGAGTTAAATGATTGATAACAAAATTAATAAAAACATGAACAACCACAAAAACAACTATTTCCAATGCTGTCGTTTAAGTTACAACGCCTGAAAGTAGGCAACGGCTACTAAATGTTTTTTAAATGTTTTTTTTCTGTTTTTGAATAGCGTGAGTGTTTGTGTTTGTGCTAGTGTACGTGTTTGGGTGCCAATCTATAACAAATTCGTAAGATATGTACATACAACATAAGCACAAGAATAGTTGGCGAAAGTGATAACAGCACAAAAAGAGAAATTAAATCTCTGAAACAGAACACAAGCAGAAGCGACACCCGCACAAATTGCAACAGCTAAATCGTCAAATTGGCGCCGCACAACTTTGAATTGCAGTCAGAACGACGCCTACGTCGAATGCATTTGCATTTGTCGTCCAGCGAAACAGCCGCCACAGCAAGATCAGCAGTTGCCATCATCAGCAATAGGAGTCTACTATATACGGGCTCGGCGGTAACAGCAGCAGCAGCAGCAACAGCAACAGCAGTGGCCCCCGTCAGCATCGCCGGCCATCTGACGGGCAGCAGCGGCGGCATCAACGGAAGTATTCGCAGCATGGTTACATCCTCGGCATCGCCAACAGGAACGGGCTGGACAACGCCGGCTGATTACAAGAGCGCCAACACAGCTGTAACGGCGGCAGCCACGGCTGCAGTCATGTGCGAGGTGCTGCCTTCGAGCAGCGCTAGTGTTGGCAGCAGCTCACCAACAGGTGGAGCCAGCAATGGCACGGTCAATAGTACACATAGTGGAAGCAATAAAAATAGCAACAACAGTGTAAATAACAATAACAGCAACAACAATAACAATAATGCAGTTCATCAGGATCTGTTATGGATGGAACGATTTGTTTTGGAAAGACAACAGGAACATCCTGGAGAACTGGGTAAGGAGTAGTTAGTGATGTACAAATTCACCGAAACAACGTATTCGTTGAAATGTATCTAACAGGGAGAAGAAAGCATCTCAGACCCTATAAAGTATATAAGTATATTCTTGATCAGCGTTTACAGCCAGACGATACAGCCATGTCTGTCTGTCCGCCCATGTGAGTACTTAGATATCAGAGACTATAAGAGCTAGAGCATCCAAATTTAGCACACAGACTTCTATGTATAAGCCCCACGCATATCAAGTTTGTTCAAAATTTTAGCCACGCCCATTTCAACCTCTGCAAATCGCGACAAGCCACCACACGCACAGTTTTTAAGATATTACGTTTCTGTTTTGATAATTAACGTCCATTGCAACAAGATTGGACAAATAGATAGGTGGTAATGGCTGTTTTAAGTTTCAAGCAATGTAAATGCCTAAAAGTACGCAATAAAAAATGTTTTATGTACATTTAAATAAGTAACAGGTATGCTCTAGTTGGGAGCTCGACTATAGCCTTTTCCCTTTGTTTTTTTTTTCTTTTAAGTATACAGTCATTTATAACTAATTTAATTCGGTTTATTAGTTTACGTTTTGTTTTCTATACTTGACTGTTGTATGAAATATTCCCTATGAACAATATAAACAGAGCTAAGATATTAATTAGTACTAAACATTGCTTACTAATTATATCCATAATAAAACCTTAGAGTTAAATCCCACATTTTAACGTTTAAAATTTTTTACAAATTTGTGTGTAAAAATGTGATGCTTTCATTTGTGATTTTAAAATTTACATTTTTAACTTGATTTAAATCACTTGTAGGGATCACCTCCAATGTAAGAATAGTATTTGGAACATAAAACATTACTTTAAATCGAAGCTGTTATTCCCTGAACTAATTCAAGTAAATTCGTCGAGATTTGAGATACCTTTGCATATTGAGCTGGGGGTCAAATTGAAATATTAACGCGTGTCAATTTCTGAGGATGGGCATTCTACACTTGTGGGGCTTTTTCTGGTTGTCGACGTTATTCGATGATGCCATCGATGCAAGTAAAATGATATCAATAATTGTTATTGATATCGAAGCACGAGTTTTGCGACCATTCGATTCTTCTACTTCTTATGATCCCCACATTCAGCATTTTCAGTTGATATCCACAACAATTTTCACATGAATGAACCATCGATGTTGTCCATGAAATCTCAGCAAATTGACGAACCTAAAAAACGAGTTATGAAATTTCCTGCATCCTTTTTATACTTGTCCGAAAACTTAATGAACTTTAGTGAGTGGCGTGATTGTGTTCAGGTTTCAAAGAATATCCAATGTACATACGACTTTTCCACTCGGGGTAATTATACTTTTTGGTTTTTCAAAAGCGTTAAAAGATAACTTCTAACTTATATGACCTACTTACAGTCTACATGGCAATTGCATTACTTGAGAGGGCGCGATTTAGCGAATTTCTGAACTGGAGTCTTCCCTATTTTAAGCTATGTAGTAGGGTTTTCTATAACCTTTATTAGGCGGCCTTTATCTAAAAAATAGAAAACTAGTTTAGTAAATTAATATTAATAATAATAATTAATCTGACTGTCTGAACTATCAACGCACAGATCAAATGTAAGATACGACCTAGATAAGATCTAGGTGGCTTATCTTTGTATTTACATAGTTTAGAAAAGTTCCAGTTAGGAGAGAATCTTGTTGAAAGCTTTTGTTTGCAACTTTTCTCTTTATCGTTAAAATTATATTTTTTCAAAGGTCAATTCCAGATGTGAATTGTCTAACCGATATTGGGAAATTCATTTTCCATTTCAATTTTGCAAAAGTTTGATTCTTCAAGCTCTTTATCTATATATATATATGTATATATAAACTCTTTGTCCTGACTGACTCACTTACTGACTCATCAACGTGTAGGCCAAACGGTAATAGATAAAAAGCTGAAATTTTCACACAACATAGCTGAGACAATTTCATCGTGCAATAAGACGGCGTTTGTCGAAATTCGTAAGTGGGTAAATGTCAGAGGGAAATTTCATGGAATTCTTAGTAAGAAAAACTTTTTTGTTTCTTAAGATATCTCAACCAAACTCACAGATTGTATGTTTGGGGCTGTCTTTTACATCCTTACTATATTTGGTCAAGGTCGGATTACTATATAATAAAGCTACCGAATGAAATTTAACCTTTAGAATCAAAAATTTTGATCTTGTATGAGATATCCTAACAAAGCTCACAGATAAGCTCTTCTTGCCAAATTTGGACTCTTTTTTTACCCGCCAAATCTGGCTTTTCCCGCCAAATCACAAAATCTTACTTTTAGCCAAAGCATAATTGCAGGGGAAAAATATTAAAACAGCGGATAGCGGTAGCTAAATATTTCCTTTTTTTTTATGAAAAAAGTTTTTATTCAGGCCTGTTCCGGTTTTCACTTTTAGCTTTTAAGCATTTAGTGATATGCATTTATTCACTTTAATTTTAGACTAAGTGTTTAAAAATGATCGATTTTCGCTTTATCGGACTTTAACTCATCAACTCAAAGTGATATCAATCCGCTGAATAATGCCGAAATTGCATTAGAGCAGGTCAAATAAATTCAATTCCGACAAATCTTATCGAAAGTGAAATTCGGAACAGGCCTGATTATATAAATTTGTTAAAACGGACAACGAAAGAGCATCCTTTCAATTATGCAAGCGAAGCGAGCCGGGGGTTGGCGAGCGAAGCGAGCAAGGGGTGGAACTCCCTAGTTAAATTGTGTTGAAGGGGTAATCAAAAAATCTAGTGGGCTTTAAGCTAATTATAAGGACTCTGCCAATGAAAATACCTTCACTTCGTGAGAAATATGAGAATCAGAAGCTGCGCTGCTTCTACCCATTGCATTTTATTGTGTACTAAGAAGGACTGCAAGTTTCGGACTTTTAAATGTACTATGAAACTAATGTTTTGCCCGAACAATGCTTAATTTTGTAAAGCTCTTACTTTAGAAATTAAGCTTTAAGCCGATAACTGCTGTTGTAACCCTTATTATGAATTGTTCAGGCTATTGTGGATCCTGATAATTGGCGAACTGTCAAACGTCACCTGCTGTCAAGCATCGAGTTAGAGAGTCACTGTCACAGCCACCGGCTAATTAATTACGTCGAGCATCAAATGAATCTTGATGAGTTGATACTGCAGGAAGGTGATACAGATGAATAACTATTAATTATTCCTAGCCATATTAAACATAAAAATTAACGAATGCTGAAACTGATTGAATTGCACAACTTCATTTGAATTACAGTTCGAACAAGCAATCCGTACTTCCTCTGCTCCGCTCTGCCCACCCACTGGCGCTCGAACAAAACGCTTCCGCTGGCCTTTAAAGTCGTCGCCCTGGCGGACGTCGGCGACGGCACGTATGTAACCATAAGGGCGGGGAACGATGAGAACTGCTGCGCCGAGTTGCGGAACTACACCGCCCAGATGAAGAACGGTGTTGCCAAATTCAATGATCTGCGCTTCGTGGGACGCAGCGGAAGAGGTGAGTAGAGTGGCTCTCGACACCAAAACAAGTTCTCTAATTATATTTTTGGATATCAGGAGTTGCACAATATTCGCACTATCTGTGAAAACTAATTAGCTAAAGCGTAACCCAAACCGTTAACCAGTAACCGGTATTAACCGATTGAAATTCAGAACCGTAACTGAATCCGAAACATTTTTCATTGTACCGATACTGATTTATGCATAATAATTGAATATTTGCAGGGCGATTATCAAAATTAATTGCTATTCTCAGACTTCTATATACAAGTCCAGCTTATTATTTCAGTAAGAAACCAAATTCATTGCAAATTTACGTATATATGTATATATTTACATACAGTAGCGTGGAAAAATGAGTATATTTTTGCAATCAAATCCATGTACGAAACAAAACATAATTTTGTTTCAGTACTTCGTCCAAGGTCCCTTAATTTTAATTAAAATATTGATTCGATTTGGCATACTTTCGGCTAACTTTTGTACTATTTCCTTTGGAATAGATTTCCACTCCTGCTCGATTCGCTTTCACAATCGACCACAAATTTTCGATAGGATTGAGATCAGGACTCTGTGCTGGCCACTTCAGGAACTTAAAATTTTGTTTTGTGAATTATTCTTTAACGATTTAAGCAGTGTGCTTTGGATCTCCATCTTGTTGGAATGTGATCTCGTTTTCCTTATACACGCATTTGGCAACAAAATCGCAATGATAGGTCTGCGAAATTTCTAAATAGTGTTCTTTTTTCATAACTCCATCAATTTTTTTTATTGGACCAAGGCTCCATCAAGTAAAGCAGCCCCAGACCATGACATGTCCTCCTGGACGTGGGCTTTCTGCATCGACTCTCCGGGATTTATCCAACAATATTGTTTCCCGTCCGACTGGTATCGATTAAATTTTTATTCACCCGACCATATAACTTTTTTCTGTTTTAATCGAGTTTTGATCTTCTTTGATGACAAGGCCGGTTTCTTCTTTTTTTAATTTTCATGATTTTTTTTTAATATTGCGCAACTTTTTTAGACGTCAAATAAAACAAATAAAAAAATAATTAATATTTAAATCATCAAATTTATTTATATTATTAAAAGAATTTGTTTTTTTTTTATTTAAATGAAAAATTAAAACACTTAAAATCATTGTAAATATAAAATTAAACAAAAGCTCAATCCAAAACCTTAGATTTGTCATTTTTGAGCCATAGAAATTTCAACTGGCTTTAGCGTTTTAAAGCTAACATTAAGCTTGGATCTCTTGTCAAGTCGGCACAACGGTACCGATTATAGAGACTGGCATCTATTTGTTAATTGTGTCAAATCGACTATTAGACCAAGACTTAGAGTCAGCCAGCTCACCTATCAAACAAAATAGATGAATTGCCTCCAACAAAGTGCACCATTTAAATTGGTAGAACATTTTGATATTTTGCAATACCAAACCAAATATTTCACCAATATTTTGCGATTTAAATCTGGCCTGTTAGTTTATGATTTTCATTCGAATTGTCAAATAGTTGCGAGATATTATGAAAGCATGAACTTTATGTAATTATTATTTTTGTTTTTGAGACCAGTCTATTATTTAAGAAAGTGGTTCGGTTGGGGCTCGGGCTCATACAGTAATTCATTGCAAAAGTTCCATTCGGATTAACTAAAAACCAGAACCGAACCGGTTCTGCGTGGCTCGGTTTAGAGCCGTCTTTCTTTCTGTAGCTTGGTAGCACTGTTAGTGACAGCTGTGCGAAATTTCACGTCAAAATATTCATTAATGTTTGAGATACGCTTCGTTTTGTGAGGTGCTAAATGTGACTGCTGCAATATTAACTATTCACCTCATTTGGCTGCATCTGACTTTTGGCTATTCAGCAAACTCAAGAGACCGCTCCGGGGACACCGTTTTGACTCTATTGAGATGATAAAAGCTGAATCCAAAAACTTAAGGAGAAATTTGCCAAGTGTTATGATAACTGAAAAATTCGTCGGCATAAGTGTATTGCAGCAAGGGGATGAAATACATTTAGATAAATAAATACAAATTTTGAAAATGTTGTATTTTATACATATTTTTGTGTGCAAGGCATACAAACAATTGTAATTATTAAGCGATTTGCATTTGAATAACATACTGCTTAGGGTGACACCGATATTGTACAGGCTCTTGACCATTACTGAAGAACCTACCATGCATCCAGGATCAATGCTCAAAAGTCGTCACATTAGGCGGCTGCAGTTGGCATTGGCCCCGGGCTCAACACGCAATACTGCAAAGGCAACAAAGGCAAACTGATGGCTCAGTAGCCCGCGAATTGGCCCAAAGTGGAGTCGAGTCGAGTCGGCTGTTCAAAGCGTCTCGTCGTCTGTATGTGTATAAGCACATAAGATATGAGTATATCGTGGGCTGGCTGTGTGCCGTGTCACGCAAGGCTCTCCACAGTCAATTGCATAATCGATTTGAGCCTACCATCAATATGGGATATGTGCATAAGCATGCCAATGAGCATGGGCTTGCCTGTACTCCGTTCGCATTGCATAGAAATTGCAGCAGCAGCAGTTGGCTAATTAACTGCAACTGTTGTCGGCCTGCCTGCCTGCCTGCCTGCCGACCTACAAATTGGCGGCTCGTGCCGAAAATGCTAGCAAATAATTACTGCCCAGGCAGCAGCGGCAGCAGCAGCAGCGGCAGCAGCGGCAGCAGCAGCATCAATCGCCAGGCATGCAAATAACAAGCTAATGATGTAAGAGCATAAGCGCTGACCAAATTGTCAAAAACAGCCTCAGTGCGGAGCATTTAATACGCCCCGCCCCGCTCACAGACTTACGGCGCACAGTGGCGCCGTAGACGAAATCACGTTGCTAAAATCAAAAATGTCATATGCGCCTAAGAAATTTTGAATAAATCCATCTTATAGGAAATGGTTCAAAGATTACAAATATGCAAACTCAATAATATCAGTTAAAAATTTTTAGTTTAGAAATATAGCCCTTCAAAGTTGACCGATTGTCAGTGTATCAGAAAACAAAAATAATTTCTGTGTAACTTGATCCGCTTTCATATCACGAAAACTAGGTAATGAATCGTAAATTTTTTTGTTTCATTTGATTGATGTACTTATTGAATGTATAATACAAAAACATTTTACGTTTTACTTAGTGTTTCTTCAGATAAATCGTTTTTTGCCAACTATCTATTTGTTCACTGTTTTTCAACTTTGATGTCAAATTAAAAATATTATGTTTTTTATGTTTCCCATATTCCCAAAATATATTTTCTGATTATTTCTTAACCGAATTCAAAAATTTCAGCTGCCCGTTATGGCCCCTTTTTTTGCTAGAGGTAAAAATTACATGGTTGCAAAAATTGTATTGCGTGCGTCAAGGCATATATCCGTGGAAACCTGTGGCTACGTAATTGTTTTTTTTAAAGATATAGATTCATATTTTTCAGTTTGGTTTAGATAGCTCAAAGGAATTGTGATCAATATTTAAAAGAAAAAAAATTCATTGAAACAAACAAATTTTAATTTTATTTTTAATTTTTTTGGAAAATAATTTTAAGACAGAAGAACTTTAAAAAATGAACATAAAAAATAAAAAAATTCTCAAAACAAAATTTGTTTAGTTGCCATAAAATTGATTTTTCACAAATCTCAACTTTGATAGCCCATAAGCATCCAGAGGGCGTGGCACCTTTCTCCAACACTTATTTCATGGCTTAAAGAGTTATCTACCATATGCCATTTAAATTTTTCGATTGTCTCATTTTGTTCAGCACATAAACTCAAACGGCGCCACTGTGCGTCGTTCCCCTTCCGCCCTGCTAAGCTTTGTAATTCGTTAGCCGGGACATCATGCGGCGATTTCTGATTAAATGACAAAACTCATTCTGACAATCAAGCGAAAAAAAAGCAAAAAACAAAAAAATAATATGTATGTATTTAAAAAAAACAATCTTTGCCCCCTTTTCAAATTTGTGGGAGGGTCGGCTGACAATGGGTCCACAATCTCGCTGTCTGCACTGTTATCACTTCGTTATTAGTCCATTTTTCAGTTAGCCATGTGAAATGTACTGTCATATCATATCAAAGGACCTGACTTAATCATCAACAAGCAAAAGGATTATAGGAATCCCCAACTATAATATGAAGCACGCGCCGTAGCTTTTACTAAGTTGCTTAAATCCTGCCTCAATGTACGTGTAAATAATATGCATACGTATATACTCGAAAATTATAATAAACATAAATTTATATAAATAAGGGTTGGTCGTCATTTGATGTAAGTACATACCAACAAAGTTTGTCAGTTTGTTGGTAAGGCGGCTAATTAGTTGAATCCATCTGATTTGCCCTGTTTTCAATATATATTAAGCTAATTAAGTTAATATTATAAACTTTGTGCGAAAATATGTGACAGTCGGAGGGGGGGCGTGGAAGACTTTGTATATATATATATAAACATATACATATATGGAGAAAAGCTTATTTTTTTTGTGATTTCTTTGGTCACAGCCCATAAAAATTTCAAGTCTCTGAGCTAAGTCCTTTTCATGCAGTAAAACGAAATCCTTTTTGTAATAGATGGCTCAAGTAGTCTGTATCTCGCGTTGTAAAGGTCCAATCGGGTTACACTAAACGCCGCGGCATTCGACAAGGACATATTTTACAAAAACACTTTTCTGACAGTTTTGTGATTAGTTGACCAAGATATTTTTGACAATGCGACAAAGAGAAAATACACCATAGTTTTTAGTTTGTCTTTCATGAAATTGTGAATAATGTCTATGGTCCAGATTGTATAACAGTCAATCAAGCCTATTTTGGTTTCTTCGATTCCGTTCAGATAATTTAGTCGTCACTCATCACGCTGTGGCAAATTGTTGAAAATGTCGATCAAATTGTGGAAATCGTCAATTCCGACCGTCATGTAAGCACTGTAACGATTTATCAGACACTAAATCGAGATTTTTAATGCATCCACTTTATAGTCAGGACATGGCCCCAAGTGATAATCACCTTTTTATTTTGCTGGTGGAACATTTTACTTGTGATAATTGACAGATAATGGGAGAGGCATAATGAAATTACCTTAAAAATATCAAAAAATTAAACAAAATGGCACATATTTCACATAAATTGGATCATTCTAACTATGCTAAGTACAGCCTTTAATTTCAACGAATTTATAAAATTGTATTCCTCCTCATCCCCCAATTGCAATCATTGCTTTCATTTATGCAAGTGTTTTTTGACCTCAACCTCGAGTCGGCCATGCTCATCTGTTGCAAAGTAGAAAGGTCGCAAATCAACAAAAAACACTTATTTAATAGAATATCAATGTGATGATTTTCACGATTTAAAGATTTAAATGATTTTAAATATTACAAGAATGTCTTGACTTGTCTTCAAGACTTTTGTGTGCTTAAACTAGTATAGTTATTCTATCGAACTTAATGTATCCCAGAAAAATCTTGTTTTAAGATTTCC